>BNJM01000408.1:156110-275513 GCA_015472975.1 Rousettus leschenaultii
AAAAGCAATAACGACTAAAGTCAGCATATGTCAAATAATTATTATTTGAGCTTAATGAATTCCTTTTTTAATTCCCGCAAAATCCATACGAAATAGGAGCTAGCATTAGTTTGATTTTCTGATGCAGTGGATAAGGCTTGGTGAACTTTACAACTTGCCCAAAGCCTTTGTTGAATATGTATGCGACCAAGTTCATACCACAGACTGCTAACCACTATGTACTGCACCTCTGCAAAAATTTTATATCCTGCCTCACGACACTTCTGTGAGGATCAAAAGAACTAACAATCATGATGTTTGGAGAGCACTACTCAAATATTCATGATTATTTTCCATTTCTATCAGCTTCTGACTTCCTCAAGTGCCTGCCTATGCCATCTGATATCAACAAATTCATTACCGCTCCTGCTTCATACCTCACTTCCTCCCCAATGCTCCTTTTATCACCATCATCCTGCATATTTGTTATATATACCTGTTATATGTACAGGTTGCATATTAGCAATAATTCGGTTATCTTCTTAGCCAATATTTTAAATTCCATAGTGGTTTTATTTTGATACGGATGCATAAGCATAGCTAATTTAATCTCTTTCTACCAAATTTCTGATGCTGTGCTGTGTACACCCTAGTCATCTAATTAAATTTAATTAAATTCATGAAATTGAATTCATCCAAAGAAAAACTGCATTGAACCATGGAGCTCAGGCAATACTGGTGACGGTCCCTGCCTGCACAAGCGGGAGAGTGCCATTGTCAGAGCCTGGCTGCTATTCCTCTGGCATTCAGGCGTAAATATCTCATTTGCCACTTCCACTCCTAGATCCTAGACATGCTTTAGCCAAACTCATGACCCAAACAATGCCTTGGACATCGAGTTTGGTGTTGAATCACTGCCATCAGATCCTTTTTGTAATAATGCCTTTTTCCTAATAGTGTTCCTGTGAAATACCAACACTCAAAAGAAGCGAGGAATCACATCTTTTCAACTCTCTAATGATTAGCTAGACAGTATATATTCCTCATTTAATAACATGTCTGATAGTGCGAGGGATACAGGAAGTGCCCCATCCACAAAGAAGGAGGAAGAATGAGCACTCCTGAAACAATGCACTTACAATACAAGCTCCAGAAGGAAAACTCTCAGTACGATCTATAGATTTCAAAGAAGATGAAATGAGCTAAGCCTTGGCAAGAGAATTTAGAAAATTCGAATTTATAAACTTATAATTTAGAACATTAACAGGAAGGAAACAGCATAAGCAAGGCATGAAGAAAGAAAAACTGCACATAGTCGAAAAATAAAAGAGTTTAACATCACAAAATCCTAGACTTCAGTATGGATCTTTCAGGGATGTAATCAGGTAGATCCTAAACCTCAATTGCTTTTTCAGAGTCTTTGTATTAAACATAATCAGTTCCTAACATTACAGCTGAAATTTTAATATTTAGACTTATAAACATAAAAATGCGATAAAATATTAACTTAAATTGTAGTTTAAATGTTTATTAAATTTTATAATGCTTGACATATCTTTGGTGTCTCTTAAAACTCAGTGACATACACCCCCACTAACCCGCCTAGGTACGAGGGGCCTTGCCTAGATAAGCCTAGCTAGACTGGAGTTTAAGTTGGAATAGATCGTAAGACTTATAATCTTAGATAGATAGATAGATAGATAGATAGATAGATAGATAGATAGATAGATAATAGATAAATAAAACCGATAAAATTATTAATTTTCCACACTATAGTCAGTTCTTACTTCTGAGAACACATAATGTCCCAGACAATCACTCTGTGCCTCAGTTTCATTCTATATAAAAAGAGAAAGTAATATTATCTATGCCAAAGGGTTGTTTTAAATATTATGTCATTTTATAAATATAAAGGGCTTACATCAAGCATCCCCATTTCTTTGACCAAGATGAGTCTAGATTCCACTGAACTGATTCTCACCAGCAATAAGGAATAATTGTGAGAAGGAGTGTTATGTAGTAATGTAACTGCTTCGCTTCATAAAGTGTTATGTAGTCACATAGAATGATATGGTATTTTCCATGTATATAGAGAAGCATTACTGCTGAAATATATTGCTACATGTGAGATAGAGCTACAACAAATTTGACATCATCTTTCTTGAAGGATTAAGTAAATATGTAAGCTTGCCAATAACTTTCTTATCTATAGGCATAAACATACCACAGGCAACTGTGTTTTATTTGAAAGAAAGTAGGACTGAGATTTAGAAGACCTGGATTCAAAGTTTGTAGCTAAAACTCTTAGATGTGTGAACCGAGGCAAGTGAATTAGTAAACCTCCTTTGGCTTCAATTTGCTTCTCTTTAAAATGCAGATAGTAATGTTGAAACTATCAGTTTAGTATGTGGATAAATCAGATAACTAAAGGGAATATTTCCTATATGCAATACAGCATTTGTTTAATGTAGATTTACATATCATAATTACAGGGCAGCAGCTTTGGAGCCTAACCATTTGCCTTTTTGTTGCGATTAAATAAAAGAATGTTTACCCTTGTTGTTTCAAATGGGTCCTAAAGTCTTTGTAATGAAAAAGAAAATATTTTCCTTTTTATTCAAGAAAAACTGAGCCACAGGATATTTAAGAAAATAAGAGCAAATTAAGAGTAATTTCAAAATTTATGGCTTATTTTTTGTGCCATAAAAAAATTAGAGATGGGTTATTAATTATTCTTTCCTCCTTTTGTAGATCTTTTTTGTTGTTGTTTTGGTAGATCGATCGTATCAAAAATAAATCAGCAGTGATTCTCTCACTCCCCAACTGTCCCTTCCCTATTTACCTAAGAATTTCTATACTCTCTTTTGCTTTACCCACGACCTAAGTAAAAATTAATGAAGTCCTGAGATCAAAGTCCTATGAAAAAGCCAACTTCATCTACATAATATATATATGAAGAATTTAGTAAAGTAGCAGTGAGACACTGAAGAAAAACATACTTTAGAATCATCAAACTATGGATTTATCTTTGTTCCTTCCATTGCATATCCTGAATCTAAGCAGAGGAACACTGAAACCTTGTTAAAGTACATTAAAAATTATCAAAAGCAAAGAGCCTAAACATTACTAGATACTCTATAAATGTTAATTTCTGGGCCTATTTTTTTCTGCGAACGATCTGAAAAAATTTTTAGCTTTCTTTCACATTTTACAACTGATATACTCTTCCCTATTTACGTACAGCATTATGTTCTTAGAATTATGAAGAGCTTAAGTTACTCTCCTCTTCAACAAACTCCTCATGGCATTTTTCACTTCTGCGTTTCTCACTGTGTAAATGATAGGATTAAACATGGGAGTGAGGATTGCAAAGAAAACAGTCACCAATTTGTCCACAGGGTAAGTGACCACAGGACGCATATAGGTAAATATACAAGGCACAAAAAAGAGTACAACGACACAAAAGTGGGAACCACAAGTAGATAGGGCTTTGCGTCGTGCTTCAGAGCCATGGGACTTCAGAGAGCTCAGGATGACTACATAGGAGACCAGTAACATGGAAAAAATGAGAAAGCACATGGCCCCACTGTTGGCTGCCACCACCATTCCGAGCCTAAATGTGTTGCTGCAGGCAAGTTTCAGCAGTGGGAAGAGATCACACATGAAATGGTCAATGACATTGGGACCACAGAAAGGCAAGTTGACCATGAAAAGAATCTGTACTGTGGCATGTAGTATCCCTCCAATCCAGGCCACCATCACCAAGAGGTAACAGAGTCGCTGTCGCATGATGGTCGTGTAGTGCAGGGGCTTGCAGATAGCCACATAACGATCATAGGCCATGACAATAAGGAGGATGATCTCTGACCCTCCTAGGCAGTGCTCCACAAAGAGCTGAGTCAGGCAGCTACTGAAGGAGATGGTTCTCCTCTGGTACAGCAGGTCAATGATCATCTTGGGGGTGGTGACTGACGTATAGGAGGCATCTATGAAGGACAAGTAAGTGAGAAAGAAGTACATGGGAGTAGAAAGAGTGGAGCTGAAGGAGATGGTAATGACAATGAGCAGATTGGCCAGCACGGTAAATAGGAAAATGAACAAAAAGACAATGAAGAGTATTTTCTGTAAGTGTGGATTCTGTGTGAGTCCTAAGAGAATAAATTCAGTCACGTTGTTAGGAGGCATGAAGCGATCCATACACCTTCCTCGGGGATAAATTACCTACAAAGAGATAAAGAATGATACCTATTAATCTTGAAGGATTCTAATCTGAATTTCATAGCACAGAAATGGGATAATCACTTAACTGTGAAGCATGTGCCTGACACCCCCACCTCAGTAATTGTTTCCATTTTTTATCACTTCCTCTAAAATACTTTTCATCTCTTCATATGCCTAGTACCTTCCACATATAAAACATCTATGGGGCAACATTTGATTTGCAATTTACTGAGAAAATATTGGGATACGGACAGGAGATCTGGATTCTCCTTCTGGTTCCAACTCTCAGTGACTTTGCTAAGTCTGTTCGGTGCCCCATGATTCCTAGCCTTCCACTGTGTCTCTGAGCTTACAAACTGTAATTCTCAGATGTACTTTGTAAGCTATAAAGTACTGTGCACAGGTAAGAGTTATTCCCTCTTCCAGGAGAATTTACATCCGAAATCATAGGTCTAATTGTGGCAAGAAGGCTATGGTCAATAAAGATCAATCCTCCATAGGCAATTTAGGGAAATGCATAAGTGGTCAGAGATACATCCCCTGGTACTTACCATAATACATATGCTATTCATGTGTGCTTCCTCGCTGTCCCTATATAGTGTCTGGCATTATGTCTGCTGTGTCAGGAACCTATTGGATGATAAATAGTGAATTGCCACACTTTCGTCATCTCCATGTATAAGAATATGCATGATCCTCAAGCCCATAAACCTAGGAATTCAAGGGCTCTCATCCTCCTGCTCTGTTTATCATTACTCTCTACTTTATGAGAAACACAAATAAACTTTTGAAAAGAAGCTATATTCCAGTTAATAGCTTCTGAAACTTTTATGGAGTAAATATGAAAATATTGTCTCTAGGAAAAAGTATGTTACTCTGTCATTTTACTTTCAAGTTAGTTATAGTGTTTATTAATTAATATTTTTTATTCTTCAAATTTCTGTTCTACATACAATTTTAACACAGTCACATTCAGGAAATGTAAAGCTTCTGTAGACCAGGATAAAAATATAGCTCTAGGAGAGGTATTCAGTGCATGAGGATCTATCATCAAAGGAAGCCCTATTTTTGAAGTTTTAAAACTACTAATTTAATGTAGAAACCAGAAATAGTCTATAGACAAGATAATGTACTATACATATTAAGACATATAAAATCTTTTATTATAAATCCCTATCACACGTTCACACACTCAACAAATATTTATTGGACATTTGCTATATATTAATGTGTATTTGTACACATAAAGTCATAAAAGTGCCCTTGTTAAATGCCTTTAGTCATTCCTCCCCTTACACTTTATTGCCATACACAGCAGCTCATGCACTCAGGATGTGAATAATTCCCCCACTCCTTTACATTTCTGCTATGTGCATTCTCACGCTTTCTTCCCCCATCCTCCGATAATATCCATCATTCCTAATAGAACAAGGAAATGTGGGGACATCTGTTACCCCCAAAAAAGACGGAAACATAAATACAACAAAATAAAATAATAAATACAATAAAACAAAAAAATATATACTGCAAAAAAAAAATTCTTTTCCTTTTAAAGGTAAATGAATAATGAGCTCTATTTTTTTATTACTCAAAATGAAAATTTTACACATGGGAGGTGGACTTTCCCCAATAGATCAAAAAAGAGTATAGTGCAAACAGTAAGCATGAGCTATAATTAATAAAAGTAATTTCAAAATAACTTTGAAGAAACAGAAATTACTTTGGCTTTTTTTCTTAACTTCCCAATATTCTTTCTAGGAATAAACCCTAATGGAAGATATTTTAAAAATAGAAAACTTATGTACAAATATGTTCAGCACAATTATTAAGAGTTGTGGAAATAGAAATTGCATGGAATGGTTGGCATTTGAAAGATGGGTAAGTGAAACTTAGTGCATCTTTTTGAATAATGTATAGCTTTTAAAAAAGATTTTTTTTTTAGTTGTGCAATATCATAGAAAAATTTTCAGGTTGTAATATTGAGTGGGGAAAAATTTAGATGCAAATTTGAACATATAAAGTGATTCTAGTTTAACTATATATCTATTAGAAGAAAATATATTTTTACTTTTCAGTTTGTAGTATTATACTTGATTATATCTTTCCTGATGCTTCCCATGCTAAAGAAGAGATTTAAACCTCAGATTGGTGAGGGCGAGGGGTGATTATGCAATTTGTAAGATACATTTAATCCTAAAGTTCTTTAATTATATAATTCCCTGTAAAAAAAAAAAAAAATCTCACCTATGAATTTGTCTGACGAAGCTCCATGGCCAGGACCCCAGCTATTAGTTCTCCAAGAATGTAGTAAAGTTTTACGTTTAAAAATGCCAACTAGCTCAGCTACAGTTCAGTGTGTTTGTTGATGTATAAATGGCACCTTCGGATAAGTCTTTTACCTTTATCCTCACAAGTGCTACATACAACATATCCTGTTTATAGGCAAATTCTCTGAAGTTTCTTAGCTGTGGATAATTAGATCTCAGGGGTATTTCACCATCATTAGCCGATCTTGCTAAGAACCCAATTATTTCACATAACCTAACCGAACATCAGAGAAGAACTTTTATAACATTCATCTTTAATGTTTAACTCCATCCTTAAATCTATATGAAGATGAAATGCCATGACAAGAAAAAAAAATTGACCACTTATGAATTTTGATATCTGAGAACAAATGAGCTTTATATGGAGTTGGTATGTTTGGTATTGTATAAATTAAACATTTAGGCATGTAACTATTTGACTTTTAAATTTTTATTATGATATGTTGGCTTTTCAATTAATCTACCATTCATGGTGATCATACTTTTTAAATATTGTGAATGTCTTATGAGGGCAGATTCAACTGAATCTTCTGATGGACTTCATGTGGGTGTGAAAAGAAAAAAAGAATAAGAATCACTCCAAAGTTTTGGACTACATCTCCTGAAGACAATGTTGTCATTTACTGAACTAATTTCAAGTCTAGATGCCAGAACTAACATAGCCAGCATTTGTGTGAGTGCTTATCAAGTGCCAGACCCATTTGATCTTCACATCAACATTAACTGAGTTATATTATTGTCCTTATTTAACAGATAAAATAACCAAGGCGTAGAGAGGGTAAGAAATCTATTTAATGTAAGTCAGTAGGCTGCAAACCTTGCCTTATATTGAAATAAAGAAAAAGGTAATTTTATAAAATGTGTTCAGCCTCTGAAACTATTGACTATTTACTTTAGAATGAAGATAGTTGGCCCAAAGAGTGGCTGTGAGCATGAAGGGACTACTAGCTCAAAAATTGGCACCAAATAGATACAAAGTAGGTTGCTGGCAATATCAGTTTTTAATTCTTATTGAAATTTTTTAAAGTGTGGGTTATCATTATTGACTGTGAAAATGGATGACATTTGACCATGGCTATTAAAATTATGTTCATTCTCTGAGGCTATATTTATGCCACCTAAACTGATGAGTTAGTTAAAACACTGAGAACATGTTTATCTAGCATCTATCTACATGGCTTTTAAACACCTGGCACAAATCTTTCTCTTTCTTCTTTACTGAAGTGACTATTTGTAAGCTATTTAACATGCATACACACACACACACACACACACACACACACACACACACACACCCCACATCAGAATTTTTAGCTGATTTTTTAGAATCAGGCGGATAGAGAGTGTTTGTTGCACATGGTTACAATTCTAACACGAATCTTAAGAGAATATAATACTCTGAGATAAAGAAATATTTTTACTTACAAGTGTTGTTATTCACTGTTTCTCTTCCCTTCAAACTGATTTATTTCCACTTTATTGCTCAGCACCATCCTTCTTCCCACAAAAAAATAAAGAAAGAAAGAAATGATCTCTCCTTGTCCACTGCTCCCATTTTCTTCTTCTGTCTCTATATTTTTCCCCTAAAGTTATTCTTTAACCTATAATAATGTTTTCAAGTAGTAAATAATCTCTCTCCCCTACAAGTTCCAGAAAATAATACTTCAGTGCCTTCTGAAGAAAAATTGGTGAGAATAACCTGAGTAGCCACCAGGAGACAGAGTTATCAAGATGGCCAGCAAATGTAAAGATCTTAGTCTATGCCATCAGTGATGAATGTAATAGAATAGAAATGAGGGTGGCTCTACTACTAGAATGCTAACCAACTTCGTTTTTCAGTCTCCGAGAGCAAAAATAAGTGTGTGTTAAAAGACAGTATTCCTACAGATAAAATAAGGCAAAGAAGCAAGTTTCTATGTGAGCCAATAAGAGAGAATTCATTTTTTTAGAAAAATGGTGTTTTCTCGCAAACATGATTGCTTTGGTCTCTTATTTGTCTTTGCAAACATATCATCTATAAACATACTAGTCAATAGAGAAGTCATTGAATGAGACATAGGTGTAGTAATATCACAACCATATAAAATCTACTTTATGAAGATCCTGTTATGAAAATTATTCTCTTATTTTTCATAGTCTTGTATTTATTCATTCGTCTATTGATTCATTCATTTGCTTTACTGTCCAAAACTTCACTGAGTCCCATACTAATTCAGTAACCATTTATTAAGCCCCTAATTTGTGTAAGGGGCTGGAATGGGTTCTACGAGAAGGATGCAGAGCTTCTTGTCTACGATATGGACAATAAATATTCAAATAAAAAAGAGAGAAAACTTTTAAAGTATCAGAGAGATGCACTCAAACTATGTAGAGAGGCCACGTAACCAAATGGAGATGCTCGGGATAGTACTGGATCATATCCTTGTGACCAACATGCTGAGCTAGACACTTTAATATTTTGCACTAAAGACAAAATGAACACTTAAAGCAGAGATCAATATTCTAAATGCCTGATATTGAAAAAAGCACCTGAGCATCTCATCACTTCTGGAAGCAAAAGACTGCTATTTGGAAGTAATAAGACTCCAATTGTTTTCTATATTTTATCAAGTAGGACATCTCAACTCTTGGAGAGAGAATTCCTTAGGATCAATTGTTCTCAAATGTGATGCCAGAAGCCAAATCTTCCACCAATAACCATATTATCTCAAATTAATCCCATGAGATGAATACATTGTTCTCAAATAATAGGTAGAAAGGTCAAGGCTTACAATGGTCTACGTCAATTGTCCAGGGTGGTGTAACTAGGATGTGATGTAATTAAAAACCAGTTTCTGCTCTTTTGGTTTCACAGTACTCTCTTCCTAGTATAAGATGTCTCCCAAAACCACAAGTCTCTGGTAAGTGTTGGATCTTGTTCCACCTTATGCAGAATAATAATGCTGTATTTCAGATTATATCATAATGAGAGTTTTCTGGTAATGCAAGCACATGAAGGCCAGAATTTGATCTTAATTAACAAACAATAAAATCTGAGGCATTGAGTATGGAAGGGGTCAATGGAGAGTATCTAATTCACTCCTTTTATCTTGCATTTGAAGAGACCCAGAGAAGTAAACATTCTCAATATTGCACATTCAAATGGTGACAGATTTGGGATAAAAATTTAAGTGTCCATGTCCCAACCTGTTTCTCTGCCCTACATGGAATAGCTGACAATCTTCCTTGTTACCTAGTAATTCAAACAAAAGACATTGATTAGTTTGTCTAATTCATCTGTGTGATTATTTCAATGAATCTCATTGTTTTCCAAGTGAGACCTGCCTTGGGAAATAAAGATGTTGAACTATTATAGCTAATGATATCCTTTGACTTCGTCCTATAGAATTTCCTTATAGGAAGGCATCACAAAATGAAAAGATTAGTGATACAGGAATTTTTTAGATCCCATTTTCCAAACAGATTTAACCCATTTCTCCATTTTATTTCCAACCCAAACACATAGATTAAATAGAAATATGATAAGACACACTCTGTATTTCTCCAATCTCTTTGGTAGACCAAGAGATGGAGATACTTTTGCTTACTGATTTGGAAAAGAAGACTAAAATAAATTACTACTATGTTTTTCCTACCATGATGACATTACTCCAGTGGTCAGAGACCCACTGTGGAAATGGCTGCCTCCTGTAGAATTCAGTTAGTCTCACTATGCAGTAACAGATAGAACTGGTCCCCTGTGACAGTTTTGGACTAATAGTCATTCACCTTCAGTCTGCTTTCTGACAAGTGGACCACAGTGGCATTTTGCCACCTGGGAATGACTGTTAGCTTAGTATTTCCAGTAATCTCCAGAAAGATTGGATGGTTTCTCTTTGCGCAGGGCACGTTTCTCCTGATAAATGGTCTCAGAGCCCTCAGAGAAGGGCTAGGAGGATAATTGACACCAATGTTTTTGTTTGTCGTGACATCACAGAGTTCACATTCAAGGATACTTGACAAATCCTTCATTCCAAAAGCTCTGGATGTGGAATCTATTCACATGTGATGTCTGGATGAGGAGCCATGACTTTCCTGAACTTAATCCTGGTGATTTAATTCAAGCCTCTGTTCACCAACCTAGAAAAATTTTTATCATCATCATCATCATCATTCATTATCATCATATCATACTATGAGTTTACTTGAGCTGCCATTATAATATACCACAGATGGGATGACTTAAAAAGCATACATTTATTTCCTCACAGTTCTGGATGCTGGAAGTCCAAGATCAAGGTGACAGTAAATAAGTACGGTGAAGCTTCTCTTCCTGGCTTGCAGATTCTGCCTTGTCACTCTGTCCTCACATGGCCTTTCCTCTGCACGAACACTCACACACACAGAGAGATCTGGTATCCCTATAAGCACACTAGTTCTATTGCATTAGGGCCTCTCCTTTATAAGTACAAGGAGTGCCAGCTAGTTTCTATCCCACTGTTCAAGATTTGCAAGCCTATGTACCAGATATGTGAGTGAAAAAACTTTTTATATGACTTCAGCCTCAACTACTTTATGACCACAGCCTCATGAGAGATGCTGAGACCGAAGTACTCAGCTGAAGTCCTGATCCACTGAAACCGTCTGAAATGATAAAGTGATTGCTGGTGCTTTGATCCACTAAATTTGGTGGTGATTTTCTAACACTAAAATAGTATCTGAAACACTGCAGTGTTTTTATTTCATCCACTGAAGAATAAATAAAACTTCATGCCTGGCATTAACTCAATATGCATTAAATAAACAAAGTCATTAATATTGTTAAATATACCACGCAAATCCAAATATAAACTGAAAAATGTATGAAGGCAAAAAAAAATACTAGTTTGATACTGTGGTATTTATGTTGTGGGCTAACTTTTCAACAAGGCAACATGTAATGCCAGAGCTTTACATGTTTGTAATACAGCATTTGACCCCCAAAACTTCTATAGAGCAATTGTAAACATAAAAGATACCTTACTTTATCACTTATGTCAAGAATATGTATTTCGCAGAGAATCAGAAAAAGCATTTGTTATGTAAAATCGAACATAACATTTATTGCATTTTTACAAAACATACCAAAAGAGTTAATTTAATGTAGGCAGACTCTGGGCTCTACTGTGATATGACTATCTTAAATATGTATTTTAACCATTGGAGAAGAACATTTGCTCTTGAAGT
Source organism: Rousettus leschenaultii (assembly GCA_015472975.1). Classification (NCBI taxonomy): domain Eukaryota; kingdom Metazoa; phylum Chordata; class Mammalia; order Chiroptera; family Pteropodidae; genus Rousettus; species Rousettus leschenaultii. The sequence continues at coordinate 167,843 of BNJM01000408.1, forward strand.
ACAGAATGGATTGATCAATTTAATTTTTCAGTCCAAAACTTGACCAGGATGTACAAAATCACCTACAGGCAACCATCACAATATAAAGTTAATAGTTCAACTTAGTAGTTCAGAATAAATCTTGTCTCATTTATTTATCCTTTTTAACAATCTTTTTTTAATTTTTAAAACATTATACACTTGGACTAAAGGGACCAAGTTTTAAGAGGTCACATTTCTCTCTAACAGGTAGGTACTATACTCCACTAAGAAGTACCTGAAATAAAAAAAAATTCGCCCAAGAATCTTGAGAGTATGGTTACCTATATAAGTAATTATATCTATGCAATTGTTTGGTGCTTAAAAGGCTATAACATATTTCACTCAGATAAAGAGTATTACATGTGGCTGTTTCAAAATAATAAGGCTAAATAATTTGAAGGAAATGATTTTTAAGTGTAATCACTGATAGTGAAAGTATTCCTCAATTCAGTGAAAAAAATATGTTCTGCATGAGGGATACGGCCCTCTTCCAACTAGGACCACATATTTACTGCAAAGCTTCCTCATGGCATTTTTCATTTCTGCATTTCTCAGGGTGTAGATTAAGGGATTCAACATAGGAGTAATGAAAGTTAAAACCACAGTCACAAACTTATCTGAGGGTAAGGTGAAATTGGGCCTAGCAAACAAGAAGATACAAGGGACAAAGAATAAAATGACCACAGTCACATGGGATGCACATGTATAGAAGGCTTTGCGTTTCCCTTCTAAACCGTGAGTCTTAAGGGAGCATAATATGACCCCATAGGAAACTAGGAGAATGAAGAAGACGACAGTGCAAATAGCCCCTCCATTAGCTATCACAGGAAGTCCAATGAGGTAGGTGTCAGTGCAAGCAAGTTCCAATAAGGGCTGTATGTCACACAGGAAGTTGTCAATGACATTGGGGCCACAGAAAGGGAGCTGATAAATAAAGAGAAATTGAACCAGTGAATGCAGAAAACCTCCCATGCAGGCCATGAGCAGCATGAGAACACATACCCGCCGATTCATGATGATCAGATAATGAAGAGGTTTACAGATGGCTACATACCGGTCATAAGCCATCACCACCAGAAGAATGACTTCAGCACCAGCAAAGAAATGATCTATGAAGACTTGAGTCATACAAGCATGGAAGGAAATAGTCTTTCTCTCATAGAGCAAGTCTACAATCATTTTGGGAGCAAAGGCAGTACAATAGACAGTATCTATCAGTGATAAATAAGCCAGAAAAAAGTACATGGGGGAACCCAGTGACCGGCTGGCCATGATGGTCACCATGATAAGCAGATTGCCCACTATCGTCACAACGTAGATGAGTAGGAACACGACAAATAGAACTTTTTGCCCCTGAGGGCTTTGCATAAGCCCCAGAAGAACGAACTCTGTCACATTGTTCCTGTTTTCCATGTGTTCTTCTGCAGTTGTGGAACTCAGGCGTCAGAGGCTGCCAAGAAAAGAGTCAATAAAGAATATGAGAAGATCACAAGGTTTACGTCAAAAATGTGATGTCTTACTCAATGATGTTTGCTCTGCAGGGCCTCACACAGAGTAACTTTTTAGAAAATGAGAGTTTAGAATCTCATCCACAATTACTCCTTTTACTTTCACAGATCTCTTGCGTTAAATATAGTGAGACCTCAGTATTCTAACTGAGAGACATATACGAGTGTGCAAATCTGTGTGATGATCTCTAGCACAATAGAAAAGTCGCTTTCTCCAGACCCTTTCTCACAAAGACTGTTTTTTTATATTATATCATATCTTGTTTTCTTGAATGATTTTTGGCTTTCTGGGATCCACCATGAAAATAATCTCATCTCTAATAGATTTATTTATAATTTTAAATAAAATAATACCTAATATAAGAGCATAAAATTATGGGCTACATTAATGTTTACTGCCTTTCTGAGTGACTATACTACGAGTTCCAAAAATTGAGGAATAAATCACCCACAGCAAAGAAGGAACCAGGCACAATATGAATATTCATTAAATGCTTACTAAACTTTATTTAATTAAACTATATTTTCAAACTCATAAGAGAGCATCTGAGCTGAAATAAATGTATTAAATTTTTCCCAGTCAAAAATGTACAATGAAAGCAATGTTCTGTTTGAGAATACACAAATATACACACCCACAAACAAACAAAAAAACTGAATTAAAGGTTATTACAATGAAGGTTATTGGAGGGAAAAATGATATATGCAAATCTAACTGTATGAAAATAAATTAGACATTTTCTTACTTTCTAAAATTTTTTAGAAGTGATTATTGCTAACCATAGCTCAATTCAGAATGCCAAAGTAAAGATTTTAGGTATATCATGGTACGGTGGAAAGAATTCCATACTACAAACTTGAAAATACTGTTTAATTTGGCTCGATAACCTTGGGAAAATCACATCCCAACTCAAATTCTTATTAGAAAGGTTATAATCTTTTCAATGTCTCTGTTTCTGAAGAAGTCAATGAATTCTTATCATTGAAACTTTTATTCTAAGTGACATGCTAAAACTTTTGCTAGTAGAACATGTATTAAGGATTATTTGATTATTAATCAATTGATTGAACCAGTTATTTTGTTCACATTGTTAGTACTTGGTTATCTGAGTCTGGGGAAATACAAGACATTCATTCTCATTGAGGAAAATAAATCACCTGTTGGTCCTTTCTGATATGATCCATAGCCAATTTTACTTGTAACGTGAGCAACTTCATTTTAAAAGAATTATTTTAAACGTGCCTCATTACAGCATCTACATTTGTAGAGCATCATTTGTGAAGGGGTGAAGATTATTCTTGAAGGTTTGTGCTTCTAGACAGGCAATTTGTACTCTACCATCAGGGGAAGAATAATGGTGTATAGAGAGAAAATGAGAGATAACTGAGAATAGGTAGATAAAACCCAGCAAGGACCATAAGCTACATGGAATACGCTTTGAGATTGGTAACATTTGGTTTGGGGGACCTGAATGAGTTGGGAGCAGAGAAATTTCAGATTTTCTGAGCTGTCGGTGTGAAGGTGAATTGGAGCATAACTTAGCATCACTACTAAGATCTGCCTCTCAGAATCTTTATACTTCTAGATCAAAGATAAATGAGAAAATTAAATTGTAAACTTTAGGGTGTACCAGTAGAAGGGACGAACTGCCTAAAGGCATTCCATCTTCAGGGCTTCTGAAATTGTATTGCATATATACATAATTAAATATTTTCCCTCAGAATCATAAAGCTATATCTCAATTTATCATGGAAATGAAGTACTCACAATTCACGGGCGTTGTCTGGGTATTGTCAGTAGGGGGTTCTAACACCTTGTCCTCTTGAGTAGTTACAACACTTGTTTATAGTTGTGCATCCCCTGTCATCTGTTGGGATAATAAACAGATCTTCTTAATAATCATATCTCCAGAATCTATGATTGTTCCTTATGCATTGTAAGTGATCAATAAATATTAATATTTGCTATTAAAAATGTTCTTATTACCATCACTATTACTCTAGGCTACTGACAACTATTAATTTGATTCAGAATCATACAGAATTCTATACTTTATCAATATTGTAGTTCATTAAAATATACATATTTACTTTAATCATTTGCAAAATTCTTCAAATATCTAACATACTCAGTAAAAAATAAACCACTAAAATGGTCAACAATGTAAATCCATGATAACTATCCCAAATGACAAAATAAGATATAAATTAAGTATATCTACATTATGCCAAATTCAACAACATAAGACAGAAAAACAAACCACTAACATGGTATGCAAGGTTTAAAATACTGGGAAACATTGTCAATAAGCAAGATATCAAAAATTATAAACTCTGAATTTTTGAATTTCAGTCTAGATCCTTTGAAAACATAGGATCACAATCCATGCTTCAATATAGTCCCATTAACTGTCTGTATAGTAAAACCGATTTCCCATGTAAGCAATATGTTTTTTTAAACATTGAGCACTGACCATAAAAATGAAGCAACAAAAACATTAAGGTTTTAATAAACGCCTAATCAGCTCATCTAAATTTTAATGATGAAAAGATTAATTTTAAAGAAATATCACATTTTACAAGTCAAATTTTTTAGAGTAAAGGAAAAAATGCTATCTCTAAACACTCAACATAGTTGAACAGACTTTGGGGACAAATAAGAAAAATAACTATCAGAGAGAGTGGGTTGCCTATCTCATATGTAGACTGAGTCACTTTTATTCCATTTTTTCCTTTATGATTTTGCAAGGGTGGCCCTGGTTGCCTGCTATCTATATTATAAGAATTTAGGTTTTAAATCCATATTTAGAATTTGAGCCTCAGAATCTATACTTATCAACTCTGTGACCTCGGATAAATTACTCAACATCATCTGTATATGAAACTTATAAGAGCATCTAACATGCAGGATGGTTTTAGAGATTAAACAGGATAATGCAAAAAGCTGTCTGAAAATTGTCTGACAAACAATAAATACTAAATAAGCTGATGATATTGTTTATCGTTATTTAACTCCCATGTAACTTTAGTGCCACATCTCTGAAATGTTTTTCATGTGTTTCCCCAAAGTCCATTCTCTTCTCTAACAATCCACAGGAGCATTTCCTGAGGGATGAATGGACTGACTGAGTCATTAGCATATACAATTATAGAAACTATACTTTCTTTACCATTAGCATTACTACATGGAAATTCGCTTGGCTGTCTTTCTCCATATCTCATTATTCTCTTTTAAATTTGTTGTTAAAACTAATCTGAGGAATCTTCTTTTTATAAAGTGAGAAGTCAATTGAGTGCATAATACAATGTGTCCAATTTCATTCGCAATATTTTTAAGACCCTAAAGATGAGAAAATATCCATGCAATTAACTAACAGTCAAAAAAGATTTTGGCATTTTCTTTATGATTCCGTAGATCTCGTATCTAACAACATCCATGAACTCTATTTCCACAGCTACAAAAATTCACTTTCTAATAAGGTATAAGTAAAGGTCAATCAATCTAACAAATAACTAAATTTATCTAAAATCATGTTTCCAAAACGTACATTGCGAGTTGCCTTTTGTAATAATTTACATATCAAAATATTAATTGACATATCAAAATGTAATTTAGATTATATACACAATAGAATAGGAACCAGAGACTCAAAAGGATATTTGTACACAAATATACATTGCTACATGATTCATAGTAGAAAAAGGTGGAAAACAACCCAAATGTCTATGAAATCCTGAGTGTATACACATGCTGTAGTATATACAAACAACGGAATAGGATTCATCCTTAAAAAGGAATTTCTGACATGCTACAATGCTAAGGATCCTTGAAGACACTATGCTAAGTGCAATAAGCCAGACACAAAAGGGCAAATATTTTATGATCTCCCTTTTTTGCAGTACCTAGAAGAGTCCTATACACAGAGCTAAAAACTACAAAAATAATTACCAGGATCAAGGAAAGAAGGGAATAGGGAGTTATGGTTTAATGGTGCAGACTTTCAGTTTGGGATAATGGAAAAGTTCTAGAAATCAACACAGGTAATAGATGCACAATAAAGTGTTATGTGTATATTTCCACAATAAAAAAATTACCAATAGAATAAAATATCTACACAGAACCAGAACTTTTAAAGATATCATAAACAAGATAACAACATCTAAAGAGCTCAATATATTAAGGTACAAAATAAATGATTGTTGGATTCTCCATATAAAGCAATCTAAAAAAGCTATTGTTAAGACCATATATATACGTATCATGTTATATGGTTATTATATATTTTTTCTATTTCCATTTTCATTTAAACAACTCTAATACAAAATACTAAAGAAAATTTTTGGCACTATATTTACTCAATAATATTATATGAATTAGAGAAAATGCAGGTACTATCTTATTTCTGGAGCTCCTAGTATAAAACATTAGAGATCAAATGAAAGAACATGCTTCTTAAGAAAAATACATAATTTGTTCCAAGTTTATTTTGCCCTATTCCCATAACAGTGAAGAGATTTCGTGAAATATGTTACCTGGGTTTCCTATTTCCTCTTCTATTACTTGTTCCAAATCCAGGCTTCTGCCATTTTACCTTGGTCATGGAAGATGATGGCTCAGTCTGATGAAGATAAGTCAAGATTTCAACCACATCAATCCAACTATAAGTGCAGAGAAAGAAGCAAGTTACACCTAGTCACTGCGACTGAAACACTTGTCACACCCAGATATATCTCTTTATCTGCACAAAGCATAACCATCTTCTTCAATTTTCATAAACATTTTAGAGTTGGATTATGGAATTATACATTGATACCACTGATTAATCATCAAATTTGAAAGCTGTCATTGAGAATAAGTATCCAGAATCAAATTTAAAAACTAATTATTATGTTTAACTGGCCAAATTGAACACAACTTTAATAGTATATTTAGTCAATAATGCAGAGAACTGGATAATCACAGAAATGGGCTTTGTTGTAAATATTTTTAAAGCATTCATATGACTATTTTAATATGGTTCATGTCTAGAAGAATACTAGCTTTTATTTTACATCTTAACAGTTGTATTAACACCCAAGGAGAAATCTTCTCCCGAATAAAGGAAGACATTACTGGGTACTTAATCAACAATAATTAAATAGCAAATCCCTTCACTGAGTTGTTCAAACAGTTGTCCCCAAGGTTACGTATTCAAAATTCAATTCACTGAGGAATCATGCTCGAGAGAACTGAAATCTTCCATGTGATTCTTCCAGCGCATTCTACATTTTAGAGCCTACTTCTGGCCAATTATTTTAGGGTAATTAACTAAAAAAATAGCAATTTAACAGTAAAGAGCAAGCCCCTTACTAGTAGCAAAAGCATAACACTGTGTGAAAACCCTTTAAACACCCTGGAACTCACTAAACCAGAAAGAGGGCAACTTTTAACAGCTCTACATACTGGTTCCTCAGACTGCATAATTTTAGTGACCTGTCTTCAACTTCATTTATTCTTTTTTAAAATTGCTCAAATCAATTCTTGAGCCACTTTTGTGACTCTCTCAACTCTAGAATTTATTTTTCATAATTTTTATGTTTATTGATCTAAATCATTTAGCTGTTGAAACATTGTTTTATAATGTTTTCGCTTTTTAGACATTGTTTTCTTAGTTGTCAGAATATTTTTAAATAATGAAAGTCTTTGTCACTGATTTTAAGTTTCCCCATGATTTAGAAGCATCTGACATGATAAAATAATGAAATGGGATGCTGAGGGCTCTTTGACTCCTGAGTAAAGAGACAATGCAAAACAACATTGCTTTCTTATTCTACAGGTTCTGGTAACTACACAATCAATCCATGAGCTATACCTAAATCAGGACCATCTCTCTTGTTGTCAAAATGAACGAATCATTGAAATGAAAAGGTTAGAGTGATCCTCATTATTATTACAACTGTCATACATACTAACCCACTTATGGTATTCTTAATTTACATACTAGGAAGTTTGAACTTAGTATGTTGCCGGAGCCAGCCGGCTAAAGTTGAACAGCACCTGAGAGCGGGAGTGAGGATTAAGAAAAAAACAGAGAGAAGAGATAGAGTCGGGAGGGCCCCCAGTCAATATCGATTGGCCCTAAGTTTATTTAGCACAGCATATTTATACCCTACAGAGTGCGTAAGAAGCAAAGACCTCTAAGTATACAAACAATCACTGAAACCTTGTAGCTATCTTAACATCCTCTTTCCCATGGTCAAAGAACCTTCAGTTTCTCTCCCCCAAGCCAGGTGCACCTCCTCCCGCGTCAGCAGACTGCACAGCTTGCCAACTCTGCAAAACTCCCAGCTTTACTGGCAGTTTCATACTGCCTTGAAATGGCTCCCGACAGTATGTTTGGAAGGCCTTGTGCCCACAGATGAATGCTTCTACTAATGAACACAGTCATTGTTCCATTAAATTTTAAACGGAAACTGTCCATAGTGATGTTGGGCTCCCCATGCTGATGAAAACAGCAGAAAGATCCCTGGATGAGTTGAGCACTTGATCTTAATTAACATTGGGAAATTGGGTTGCTGTACACAAAGTAAGGCATGGATGATGATGTCTGAACCCACCTTCTACTGCCATGCTCAGCAGAGAGTAACAAGTAACTGAGGCAAAATAATAAAACAGAATCATTATGGATTTGACTCCTATGGTAATGAACGTTTGAATCACTCAACTAGCTAAAATACTCTTTTCAGTAGAAAAATTGGAAGAAAGTAAAAGAAACACAAATTTGGTGGTTCAAAAGCATGATTATTAACTCTGGTCACATGACACCTTTTAGAACCTTAGATGTAAATATGTATTCTATTTTATATAACCATTTATTTAGACCTTTAATTTTTCTTTTCTTTCTCTGATGCTACTCTATGTGAAGAGGATTGGGATTCATATTTCAATTTAGATTTGAAGTAAGGGTATGTCTAAGTTAATCAATTGGTAATATGGAAGTTAAAAGGACTTTGAATGTTCCCTGTGTTGGGGACAGAGTTTTACTTCCTGCCCAATGTCAAGAGTAGCAGCAAAAAGTGTTGACCATCATGGATGTGCTACAGATGCAACTCTAATTTTTTCCACCTTATTCTAACCCCTAAGAAGCTGATCCCTACAAAGTGTATCAACCAAGCTAACTTGCCCTTTAGCTGTCAGTTTGGTTCAGACAATGGGAGGAAATAACAGATCAGAGAGTGAAAAGTCATCAAGGTACTAATTCCTCTGTCACTTTCCTTCATGGGCCATGCTTTAGAAATAGCTGTGTTCCTCTGATCAATCCATAGACAGACAAAGGAAGGTTAATACCTTCCTTTGATGTTACAATTATTATCATGTTCTCCAAAAAAAAAAAAATTTCCTCCCTTTGCCCCTTCATATTTAGGGTAGTAATTACTTCCTATTGTTGCAAATACGGGTACTTCATTTAAAAAAAAATCTGTTAATCTTGCAAAATCTTTGTAAACATTTTTCAGTTGTTCCTTTGAACACTAATATCTGTTACTTTAGGACAGTAACATACAGGTGGGGATAACAGTTTTTAGGAATATTTTCTTTTAATGGGGAAATATCACAAAATCCCCATTAAAGCAAATAATAAAACATTTCCTCTAGTCACGGTTACTATCTCATGTTTTACTGTTAAATAACATAATAATACAATAAGGAGAAATATGAAGTAAAATAGTAGAAAGAAAATTATTAAAATGGTATCATCATTACTCGGCCATAATCCAAACAAATAAACTGAAAATATGTCATATTAAATGAGAGGTCAGTAAAGTAACTGAACTGATTAAACTGATATTTACTAGCTTTCTTGAATACAGGTCATAATGATTTAGAAAATATAATGTGGAAAAAAAATTTCATTAATGTAACCCAAATTACAAAATATATGGAAATAAACTCAAAAAAGTGAACAACCTATATGATGAAAACATGCATATGATGTATTATTCCATTGTACATTTGAAAATTATATCATTTTATTAAGCAATGTCATCTCAATCATTTTAAATAAATAAATAAGAAAAAGAAAACAAAAGAATTGCTGAAGCAGCTTAAAAACCTAAATAAAAACACAGATTTTTCAAGTTGCCAGACAGATTATTCAATGTGATCAAGATATCAATTCTTTTCCAAATGAATTTGACATTTAATATTTTGTTATTAAAATCTTTATATATTTTTAAGAACTCTAAAATCATTTTAATATTTATGTAGAAAATAATTTTTTGAAACAGAAAATGTTTTTAATTAGAATATTGAGTTGTAGAGATATAAAGGTCCACATAAATGACATAAAGTAACAGGAATTGGCTTAGAAATAATTAAACAATCAAAAGTAAATAGTCTAGAAATAGATACATGATGATTGGGACTTGAAATATGGTAAATATGACATATCAGATTAGGAAAGGAGGATAAAATTTTTTTTAATGTTTTGAAAAGTTTAGTTTTAAGGCAACAAGAAGTCACTTGAAAAGACCTAAATTCTTTACACATACACACACCCATGCGTTTCTTTTCTTTTCTTTCTCTAAAACTTTGTACCACGTACATTTATATATGAGTACTCTAGGCTTTAAATATCAAAAATAAGGAATTTGGAAACATTTATGAATTTTTGTGTAATCTTGAGTTAAAAACAGAAAATCTGTTGAATGTAATTGACAACATTGAAATAAAGAGTATAACCATTCCACGCTACAAAAAAACACTATCTCGAAAACTTTTTAAGTTTTTTATAATGTATGAAGACAATAAAATATTTTGAACATGCCAATTAAACCACAAAATACAGTATATTTAAAGGTAATTCATGAAAGAAGTACTAATGACTCATACCTCACTATTAAAAAAATTAATGCTAATTATTGCTTTAAAGTGAGATATAACTTTATTTTGTAAAAATCACAAATCTTTACAAAATCTATTTTTTATAATCTAAGTCTTTAGGAAAGAGTAGTAAATATATAGAGAAATAAATTTATTAAAATACGTAAGAAACACAATTTTATATAATTTTCAAAAGTTTAAGAACATTAACTACCTAAATGAATACAAAGGTGTATTATATTCAGGGGTTAGAAGATTTGATTGTGAATAGCATAAATACAATTTCAATATAAAAATCCCAGCAGCTTAGATTTTTTAGCATGACAAGTTGAATTAACATGTATATAAGGAAAAAGGCCCAAGATAGCAAAATCTCTTTTTTAAAAAGACTGATGTTGAAAAATTTTTCCTATCAGATATGAAAACATATTACAAAGTTATATACATGAACATAAGTTTTGAAAAATTGATTATATGACGATAACAGATAAATTAGAGGTAAACTCAGACATAAGTGAAAATTCCATATGTGAAAATATGGAATATATGATAAATGATGCTTAGACAATTGGCTATCTGGATTAGAATAAAAATTAAATAGAACATTTATTTCACAGTGTACAAAAAAAATCAATGTTCAGTGGATTAAAATTGAAAATTAGAAAAGATTTGAAACATTTTAAAACAATATAGAATGCTATTTTTTTGGCTATATAATAGAAGATGACTTATTAAGTAAGACATAGAAGTGCTAACCATACTCATAAAGATTTAGAAATCTGATTGCATTTAGAAGATTCCATTCACCAAATAAAATGGCAGATGTCTAAAAGATAGAAATTAGTGCCCAGGATTCCTAAAGAACTCTGACAAATTAATAATGACAAAAAAAACAATCCAACTCAGTAAGAAATAATAGCAAAAGACATGAATACACATTTCATAGAAGATGGTAAAAAATAAATGTCCAATATCCATGAAAATATGCTTGATTTCAATAGTAATTAGAATTGCAACGTAAAGACACAATGAAGCCATACTCTTATACTCATTAGATTTGCAAAAATATCAAACATCTGACAATACCAAGTGTTGGGAAGGATGTAGTATGACAGAACTGTTACACATTGCTCGCAGGCATGTAACTGATAAAACTAGAGAAGAAAATTGTAACCCCCTGTGAAAGTGAACACATAAACTGCTGTACACAGCAGTCTTTCAGAATCTCCACAGCAACACTCTGAGCTATATCAAACACTGGAAGCAATCCAGATGACCACTGACTGATGGGATACATAATCTGTGGTACAGTCAGAAATGGAATAATATAAATCAGGGAAGTGATGGCACCAGAGAAACATGCAGCATCATAAATCTTAGACAGTTACCATTGCAGATAAGAGTAAGATTCAGAAAACTATGTCCTACATAGCGTAACATTAATGAAGGTAAGGAATTGAACAATGCTGAGCGATATATTTTGATATATACACATGTTGTTAACCTATTTTTAACTATGATTGACATTCTGCACTGAGATTACCTCTGGGAAGAAGCAGAGCAATGGCATCAGAGAAGTATAGTGACATAGGTAATGTATGTTAGGTAAGAGGCTACAAATTTAGAAATAGATGCACGTATTATTGCATTCATAAAAATATGCAAAATAAAATTTTAAAATAAGACAAGTCCAAAATATCTTTTTAGTTAGAAAAGAAAACTCCTACAAAGCATAAATGATGTTCCATATTACAAAGACAGCAATTCAATATTCTTCTAAGTATGCGATGTACCAGGATGGGCTACAGACTGAACAAAAAATTTTAACATAAAATTGGAAAGCAAAATTTTGTTTGTACCAAAAACAATCATTATGAAGTTATAATTAAAATTATTTAAGCTGTATTCAACCTTTAGAGAACATGATTCTGTGCAAAATATTTCTTTATCCGTATCTTCAGTATCATGAAGACAAAAGAAGCTATATCTACTCTGAAGAACAGCAAAAAATGCACACAAAAACTACCGAACTTCAGAACAAAAATATGCTTCCAGTTTTTATTAGTATGGTTTTCTACACTTTAATCAAGAACTAAAATCTGCTATCATCAACCATCCCATGTAGGTTCACACCCACATGTGAATACATCCAACATCCCACCTAACAAAATTGCTCACATGTAGTGTCTTTAACCAAATATGATATCATCTTCCATTTAAATATCTTGACCAATAAATTCATAAATGCCAATTACAGAAGTGATCATAACAGCAAATGCATGATGCAATTGCAAAAAGCTGCTGTGTGAAGAGAATAACATTAAAATTTTAAATACACTCTTTTACTCCAGAAATTTATTCTAAATATTAACCAAATTGCTTTCTCATTAATTTAGGTAAAAGTGAATGTTCAAAGGTATGTTGTTTATGACTGTCAAAAAGAAAAGAACTCTTAATTCTCACATCTCATTTTAATGTAAACTCAGAAAAAATAAACTAATAAGGTGAACTTCATTATTTCTTCTTATAAAAGGACAAATACGTGTACCTTTTATTTATCCTCTAAAATTTTGGAAGTAGATTGATTCTAATTTCAAAGGACAATTGATGCCTTTGCATAAATAAAGAAAAATTCCCTTAGAAGATCCATTGAATTCACTAAATCATCCATTGTTAGAATGTACTGTATCTTTATTCAGAATTAGTAACAAATGTGTTTAGTATGGCTGACACATTTTTATTATAGCTACAAATAACTTTTTACAGAAGAGATTTTTCATAGCATTTTTCATCTCCAAATTTCTCAGGGTATATATTAAAGGATTCAACATAGGAGTGATAACTGTATAAACCACAGTTAAGGACTTATCAATGGGGAAGTTGGAAACAGGTCTAACATACATGAAAATGCAGGGAACAAAAAACAGGATTACTACTATGACGTGAGAACTGCAAGTAGACAGAGCTTTGTGCCTCCCTTCCGGACTGTGACTTTTAAGGGAATTTAAAATGACTCCGTAAGAGATTAGTAGAAGGACAAAGATGACCATACAGATTGCACCTCCATTGGCAACCACTGTAAGACCTACAAAGTAAGTGTCAGCACAAGCGAGTTCCAATAATGGGTACATGTCACAGATGAAGTGGTTAATGACATTGGGACCACAGAAGGGGAGGCTGTACACAACGAGAATTTGAACCACAGTGTGCAAAAAACCTCCGACCCAGGCCATCACCAGCAACAGAGTGCAAGCCTGTCTATTCATGACCGTTAGATAGTGCAGTGGTTTACAGATAGCCACATATCGATCATAGGCCATCACCACCAGCAGGAAGACCTCAGCACCTCCAAATAAGTGTTCCAGAAAAAGCTGTCCCATGCAAGCTGAGAAGGAAATTGTCTTTTTACCACACAGTAAGTCCATAATCAATTTTGGTGAAATGGCAGTAGAGTAAACCACGTCCATGAGTGACAGACAGGCAAGGAAGAGGTACATGGGGGAGCCCAGGGAAGGGCTGGCAAAAACAGTCACCATGATGAGCAGATTTCCCACCACTGTCACAATGTAGATGAGTGAAAATATTACAAATAATGCTTTTTGCCCCTTAGGATCTTGAGTGAGACCCAGAAGAATAAATTCTGTCACATTGTTAGTCTGTCCCATTGACTCTTCTATAAGGGCTGGTTCATGGATGAGAGGTCATGAATGGTAGGGACCTGTAATGAAATCGTGAACATGACTATGAACACATCCATTATGCTCTGGATACAACTTTATCAATATATCTTCTACAGTGGTTTATGCACAATAAGAATTTAGTAAATATCTATGAATTCTCCTTCCAAAGAGCCCATTATACCTTCCCTTGACAATCAATTTCCTTCAGATATTTTTGCTGAAGCTACAAGTAAGAGGTTCTATCTCTAAATCTTAGTGGATCATCCACAGAGAAGAATAATCAAAGGACCGACATCAGTCACACGTTTCATAGAGACTTCTTTAAACCATGTCAGTCAGTGGACAGAACTCAGCAGTGATAAACCAGGATAAGTTTCCAGCCCTTCAGACACTCACTCTTTGCTGGTGGCAAAACAACTGTAAATACATTGGCATAGAATAAGTCCCCTGAGTTGGTAGCACTTATGGTGAGTACCTCTACAATATGAGCTATGTCCCACCAAAAATAAAGTCTCTTCTGTAATAATTCAATACAGTGGTAATCCATGATTAGAGATTCAGTCCTCCATGACTCAAAGGATGTTCACTATTCATGGATATCTCACTAGTTAATTAATTAATTAATTAATCTCATTAATTAACTAATTAATGCTTCTTTGGTACTGAGAGAGAGCTCAAACACAGGGCTTCAGGGTTCAGATTTCAAAAGTAGCATTCTCAAGGGAAAAGTTCGAGCTCAGTGTAAGAAGTCATGGGTCTTGGCCATTGAAAATATCATTACAAGCCTGTCTCACTGGAAGATAAATGGCTTGAACCGGAAAACCACAGAAACCTTTCCAGTCTACGTATCCATGATACTTTTTGTGCAGGCTTATCTTATTCTATTTTGCTTTTTTAAAGAAATCTCTATAATTAAATAAATATTTCTATGCTTATAACTCTGACTCAAACAATGGTAGCCAGTGGTAAATGGGATTTTATCATTACAGAGACAGAATAATGCCTACAAGGTACTCATTTAGTTTCTACCTGTTTAACACCCAAAGATCCTCCAGGGGAGAGTGTAGCAGTGATAAATAACATGGACTCTGAAGCTGCACTGCCTGTGTCGAAATCCCAGCTTCACCACTTCCTGTCTCGGCGACCTTGGGCAACGTAATAAACCTCTCTGTGTCTCAGTTTCATCATGTTTGCAATGGGGGTACCAATAGTGCCTACCTCTTAGGTGCTTGTTTCATTACAAGTCAAGTACCTAGAATGCTTCCCAGCACCCAGTAAAGGTTTGATAAATGACAGCTGTAATCAATGCTCTTGAATGTTTTGCTATGAACAGTGCATCAAAAGGAATCCGCAGAGTCTTTGTCAGTTTGGTAAGGAATATAGACACAGTCAAGGATAAAAAGAATGTTATACCCATAATTCATGAACCCCTCTATGGGCATGGGGTAAGATCATATGTCTTATGAATGATCCATTTTAGGATATATGAGGTATAGCATTTGCCTGTGATGGAATGTGTTTTGACTAGAAACAAGCAGAATAATAGGGAAAAAAGTGGGATCCATGAACCTTAGGGAAAGCAAAATAGTGGAAAATAAAAAGAAAACAAGTATCAAATAGGGAAGGGAGAATTATATTTAAGAAATTAATATCCACGGTAATAAGAATATTGAGGTTAATTGAGATTAGTATTTTTTAAATATTTTCTTCAGCAAGATTTCCTTTATTGAGAAAGTGCTGGAGACCCAATCCAGAAGTTACTCAGGGGGCCTCTTGAGAAGCAATAACAAATATATACTTAATACATATTAATAAAAGAAAGAAAGAAAGAAAGAAAGAAAGAAGGAAGGAAGGAAGGAAGGAAGGAAGGAAGGAAGGAAGGAAGGAAGGAAGGAAGGAAGGAAGGAAGGAAGGAAAGAAGGAAAGAAAGAAAGAAAGAAAGAAAGAAAGAAAGAAAGAAAGAAAGAAAGAAAGAAAGAAAGAAAGAAAGAAAGAAAGAAAAGAAAGAAAGAAAGATTTATTCCTCAGAGTTTCTACAACTGATAATAAGAACAAAGTTAAACAAGAGAAAATAATTGCACAACTAGAGATACAAACCCAAACTCTTTGCTTATTCACTGCTGAGGAAATTACAGGATCACTAAACCTCAAATGGAGAAGCTGAATCCATCCACACAGATTTGTCAGGGGGAGAGAGGGAGGACTGTGCAGAATAAGCTGAGCTTTCTGTGGGAGCAGCTGTGATGCATGCTCTACACGCCTCACTCACATCACTACTCCAGTTCATTCAGACGTTCTATCATCGTGGATGCTACAGACTTGTAAAGGAACACCCACTGAACCACATAAAGATTAAAGTAGTCTCTATCCAATTCTTTCTTTTCCTCTTTTTACTTTCTGCAGGATCTGTCAGTGCCCTTACTCTTACTAGTCATCAGTGTTGGGTTTCACCAGGATAAATCTTCTATTAGCCAGTTAAATTATTCAGATGTAAAAATTGGGTAAATAAACTATTCTCAGTCACTGAAGTCATCAATGATTCAGCAGATAAAAACTGAAAGATGGTGTTACTGGGCTTGAGCTTAAACCACTAAATTAATAATTCTCTTTAAAAAACATCATTTAACATAACTTCTTAAAGTATGGTTTTTTAAAGATAAATTAAAATTTATAGTACAAAAATATCCTCTATAGTACTTAATAATTACAGTTATATGACTCTTGACAAGTGAGAGTAATCAAGGTAGTTTCTGAGAACAGGTTTCTTTATGAATGTACAAATATGGGTTGCTGTGATAATGTGACTAGATTCTTGCAGATAAGCCTTCCAAATAAGAATCTGAAAATCCCACATGAAACTTCCACAACAGAATCCGCAATCCATATCAACCATCCAACACAGAATGGGAATTTATTACTTTATATTCTAATACACGTGATATGCATACAATTTCAAGTCCTTCAATTTAAAAGTCTTAAAGTAATCATAAACATTAACATACCATGTAAAATATAATATACCATCAACCATAATTATAAATTCATTAGTCTCTTTGTAATGCAGTACACGTTTTTATTTGTTATTCGCCAAAAGGGATATAAACACCTATCAGGCTGAAATACCAAAGCAAAATACATTTTGTATATTCCGGTTAACATCTGTGTTTTGCCAGCTAAAAATTCTCAATTCAGACTTCTTCCTATGAAAATATGTATTTGAGATCTTAGCTACATTTAAATATATTAAATGAATTTTCAATGAGCATCACTTTTTGTTAGTTTTAAGAACTCACCTCAGGGCTTTCCCTTAGTTTTTAAAATCAGTGCTCCTTTCACTGAGAGTATCTGTAGATACATCAGAAATCTGTGTGACCACAGAACACTTAAAAATGAACAACTGATCAGTAGATCTACAGATAATTTCACATGGCCACACTTTCCATATTTCCACAGAGATGCCACATCACTCACTCTTTCAGATAAGTTTAGCAGTATCCATTGTCTATCATATGAATACCCTTAAATAAGACAAATATTTACTGCACAAAAATAGTAGAACTTTCTATTAGTGGAAGTTAACTGGGCCAAATCCATTATTTGTCAACACAAAAACCCTCAAACTTTTAAACACTAATATTAGTTATTTGAACATGCCTCTATTCAGTCAATTATAGTGAGGCAAGCAAGAAGTTCTTTATTTTGAAGATTGAGGATCGCATTCACATCTCTGACCAGTAAGATCTCTCTGTGCCCAGTAAGACAAATGCTGGGATTTATTTTCCTGAAATAGCCAGTGATTGAGTGCTCTCAGAGGTAATAGTAGAACTGATTAGCCTTTCTGTCATTCAATCAGCTATTCCCTAAGGATGCTTGATCTCTAATTAAAAATACGTCTCTACCTCTATCTAAAATCATCCCAGAAAATTGGGACCTTCCAAAAGTTTCTGCAAGCAATGAGAGATATCTATGCAAAGGGAACTATAACAAGAAAACATTTAGAATACCAGATATCAGTTAAGATAAACTCCAGCCTAGGCAGAATTTTGAGTTTTCAGAAATCTCTCAAGTGTTTTTATAAGAAAAGTATTTATTCTATTTATAGGCACAGACATAGCTTCTGGCTTTTTGCATCATTACTGTTTAAAAATTTTTTTAAAGGCAGGATCATTATAGAGTAGTTTATTTGAATATCTGGAACAAATTCAAATGAATTAACCTCATCTGGACAGTTCTTTCCCCTAGAACATCCCTAGAGAAAAAAAGATATGAGTTCTGCCAAGAAAGACGAGCAGACAGTCCAATGTATGAAAAGCCTCAAATTTGAAATAATAATAATAATAATAAAGTGAATACTAATTATGAGCTTCAAATTAAGACATCTTTAACTAAGATGAAGTCCAACAATGCAGTTTCTTATTTTCAGTCCAGTATCATCCAAGTACCTATTTCTGCAAAAAAAAAGGAACTATTTTTCATGAGCTTACCTCTACATCAGGTCTCTGAGGTCTTCTAATGTTTTTTCTTAATATACCTTACTCTGGGCTCTTTTGAGTATCTTCACCTCCATATATATTTAATTTAATATTGCATTTTCTGAGACATAAAGAGTGAAAGAGGTATTAAATACATATCTGAATCAGCTGAACATTTTAATTATGTGCTGAGCCCTACCAAATTTGGTGGGTTTCAGCTTACTTCAGAAATGGATGAAATGTAGCAACTCCAAATATTACATGAATTACTTCTAAGATTAAAAGAGTACATTTGAGCACTGTGCTTCTTTTAATGGTAAGAAGCAAGAGAAAGAGAGGTTATCCTTAATTTAAAAGAACTATCTGATATGATATAGGTTATTTTGGACTCAATTATGACTCAGAACTAATACATGTGTAGGTTTAATTCTTTATGTCCTTCCCAGATGAATTCAAAGACCAACTAATGTTTTCCCCTTATCTGAATAAAGGAATTTGCTAGATCAATAGATATTTACAACATTCAGAAACTGAATTTATATGCTCCAATAAGAATGATACTTTGAAAATAGTAATATAGATGTTGCCTCAAAATATGCAATAATTTCCAGTAATACTCTACAAACCACATCTATTGCCATAATTTCTTGAAATGAAGTTTAGATATAAACATATTCAAAATAATTTAATTTATTACAATAATAATATCATAATAGTTTCTCCCTTCGAAAAATAAACTTGGGAGGATACGGGACATCTGGTAAATCTCAGTCCAGTATGATGGATCCAGCCAGCCAAAATACAAAGCCTAGACCAATTAGAAAAAGTTTAGAGAATAAAATGGTCCATGACCATTAGAAACATGCTACAAATCCTACCAAATTCATTACTATCCCTTTCACATCTCGGTAACAAGAAAGAAATGACACTGACACTAAGGGATTTATAGTGCAAAGTTACTCATGCGATACCACTGGAACCCTGGAACCCTGGTGCTCAGAAGTTCTCAGAAGTATCTACTACATGAACGTTTGCGGCCTGGACACTTTGGCAGAAGCCGAATCCCACCACCTGTCATGAACACCAGAATTTTGATTCAATAATTCCCTAATACAGTGGTCCCATGCAGCTCATTTGAAAGACTACAACCGGAAATAATTGAATGTTCATAGAGACACAAATTAATGGCAGCACAAGGGCACTTTGTGTCATAGGTGATATCAGAAGATCATTTCTGAAAAGATGGAGTAGCATAACTAAGCTCCCTAATGAAACAGAAATCATTGATGTAGAAAACTTTTATGGGAGGACATAAAGATTTTAAAAATCACTTAAATGGAGACATAAAATAGAGAAAATCAAAACAGCTCAGAGTTTTTGTTTGTCTTACTGATTCATTGCTTTTAGTTTTATATCTCACATATGAATGAAATCATGTGGCTCTCAACTTTTTCTGTCAGATTTACTTCACATACAATGATCATCTCAAGATCCATCCATGTTGTTGCAAATGGCAGAATTTCTCTTCTCTTCTGGCTCAGTCATGTCCAGTGTATAAATGGACCACATCTTCTTTACCATCATCTATCAAAGGACACCATGTCTTGGCAACCTTGAATAATGCTGCAATTAACCTTGTCTTGGCAACCTTGAATAATGCTGCAATTAACCTTGAGGTACATATATCTTTATAGATCTTTTCAAATTTGGGATGCACATACCCAAAGTGGGATTGCTGGATAATATGATACTTCCATTTTAAATTTTTTGAGGAACCGCCATACTTTTTCCATAGTGGCTGTACCAATTTTTATTCCCACCAGCAGTGTATGAGGGTTCCTCTTACCCTAAAACCTCTTCAACATTTGTTATTACTTGTCCTGTTGATGACATCCATTCTAACAGGTGTGAGATGGTATCTCATTGTGGTTTTCATTTGCATTTCCCTCTTAGCTGATGAAGTTGAGCATCTTTTCATATGTCTGTTGACTGTTCGTATGCCTTTTTTAGAAGAAGTGTCTGTTCAAGTCATCTTTCCATTTTTTAATTGATTGTTTTTGTCATTGAGGTGTATGAATTTTTTATATGCCTTTGAGAGGCGTTGTTTGCAAATATCTTCTGTTCAATTGCTTGCCTCTTTGTTTGGTTGATGGTTTCTTTGCTGTGAAGCTTTTTAGTTTGATATAGTCCCATTCATTCATTTCTGCTTTTACTTCTCTTGCCTTTGAGGTCAATTTCATCAAATCCTCTCTAAATGCAAGGTCCATGAGTTTAGCACCTATGTTTTCTTCTATGCAAGTTATTGTTTTACTGTATTTAGGTCTTCGATTCATTTTGTGTTCATTTTGGTGAATGGTGACTGATAGCATGGCATAGTTTCATTTTTTCATTGTGTCTTTTCCTTTTTCCAGCAGCATTTGTTGAAGAGGCTTTCTTTTCTCCACTGTATTTTTTGTCTCCTTTGTGGAAAATTATTTGGCCATATATATATGGGTTTATTTCTGGGCTCTGAATTCTGTTCCATTGGTCTGTGTGTCAGTTTTCCTAGCAATGCCATACTGTTTTGATGACTGTCTCTCTGCTGTGTGGTTTGAAGTCGGGCAGAGTGATACTTCCAGCCTTTTTCTTTTTATTAGGATTTCTATGGCTATTCGGGGTTGAAGAAGAATGATGCTTCAGAGTCCTAATATTAACTGTGAAGAGGCTAAATATATAAAAATAATATGATTGAATAGTTCAGACAAATCTGATAATTTTTTGTTCTATTTCTTTAACAGTGCAATTGAGATTTTGCCGAGGATTGCTTTAAATCTGTGTATTGTTTGGGTAATATGGCTACTTTAACTATCACATTCTTCCAATCCATGAACATTGAATATCTTTCCATTTCTTTGTCCTCCTACAAATTCTTTTTAAATGATGTTAAGTTCATTCCTAAGTATTTTATTCTTTTTGTTGCAATTCAAAAAAAATTTTGGGGGGGGGGGCGGCTGGGAGGTTCCTGACATTTTGTAATCAGGATATAGGAACACAACAAAGTTTCATCCCTTAATTTTGTATTCTGCAATTTTACTGTATTTGTTTATTGTTTCTAATAGATTTTATGGTCAATTCTTAGGGTTTTCTTTATAAAGAATCATATCATCTGGAAAAGAGGAAAATTTGACCCAAACTTCTCCAAAGGGTAAAAAGACTCCCAAAGAGATGTCATAGAAACAAATATCATCTCAAAGTTGTAGATATAAGAAACTTTGTTGAGATTTCAGAAAGATAATATGTTTCATAAGCTGTCTTAAATAGACAAAGAAATCTTTCTAAGAAGCTTAAGGTTATTAGCCCACTGCACACAGACTTTCAGCCAGAATCTGAGAGGGGCTAGTCTCAATGATATTTGTGGATGTGGCCTTTGTATAATGGAGTAAACGACAAAAAAAATTAAAAATATAAAAAATAATGACAAAAAATCTTACAAAATTGTTGAGAATTATACTACAGGAAGCACTTTGGCCTTTCTTTTTGAATAGAAGTATTTTTTGGTTATCTTGCCATGCAAAAAAAAAAAAATTGTACATAGGGTATGTATAAGAATCAACATGTTTCTAATTCATAGAATTTTTTTATTAATCATAAAATCTAATTATTTATGTTTTGACCTGTTTTTATTGAGATACAATACACATATAACATTTTGTAAGTTTACAATGTAATATATACAGCATGATAATTTGATATACATGTATATATATTGCAAAACAATTACAGTAAGTTGATTAACACATCTATCACCTCATATAATTACAGTATAAGAATATATAAAGTCTATTCTCTTAGTAACTTTCAGATATATGATAAAATATTGTTAACTATTGTCACCATGCTGTACATTAGAGTCTACAGAACTTATTCATCTTATAACGGGAAGTTTTTACCCTTAAACCACCATTTCCCCCATTTTCCCCATCTTCCAACCTCTGGCACTCAGCATTCCACATTCTGCTTCTATGAGTCTGTTTGTTTGTTTTAACTTCCACGCATAAGTGAGATTATACAATATCTTTCTCTGTCTGGTATTTCATTTAGCATAACACCCTCATAACCCCAACTCCCATGTTTTCACAAATGGCTTAATAATATTTTATGGCTAAATAATATTCCATCGTTCATATGTATAACACAGCCTCCTCTGCATTCATCCATCAATGGACATTTATGCAGTTTCCCTGTTTTGGCTATTGTGAAAATTTCTGCAGTGAACTTAAAGGTGCAGATATGTCTTCTGATTTCATATTCTTCAGTATATACAAAGTAGTGAGATAGCTGGATCGCATGGTAGTTCTATTTTGTAATTTTTTGAGAAACATGCATATTGTCTTTCATAATGGATAAACAAATTTATATTCCCACCAACAGTGTACTAGGGTTCCTTTTCTGTACATCCTCTCCAGCATTTGTTATCTCTTCCCTTTCTGATAGCCATCCTAACAGCTGTGAGGTGATATGTCATTGTGGTTTTGATTCGCATATCTCTGATGAATAATAATGTTGACGACCTTCTCATGTTCTTACTGGCTATTTGTAGGTCTGTTTGGAAAATTTTGGCCCTCTAACTCTTTTGTAATTGAGTTACTTTAGGGATTTTTGCTATTGAGTTATAGAAATTGTTCATATATTTTTGGATATTAGCACGTTATGACATATATGACTGATGAGTATTTTCTCCCAAGATGTGGGGTGCACTTTCATTTTTTTGCTTGTTTTGCTTGAAGCGGAGAAGCAGTCTGGATTTACAACTTGGGACCCTGGACTTTAAGCTGTTATCATGACTGGATGAGATCTTAACTGTCCTGACAGCTTCTGTGTCTTCTACTGAGAGCCCAAGCTTTCATTTTACAAGTCTGATGATCTCGCTGGAGAGATTTGTCTATACAACCCCTTATATACATGCACATAGAGAAGGACCAAGAAGAACTTGGTCTTCTACCCATCCCTGCCAAAGCAACATTTATATGAGCAAAGTCATCTTGGACCCTCCTTAAATACTCAAGAATGACCTCAGCCTATGCCAGAAGAAGTATTCAGTCAAGTATTGCATTAATGAACAAGAAGAGAAGAAAAAGCCCCCAAATTGTACCTTCTAGATGTATAAAACTTGACAGACATGTCAAATAGAAATTTTTCTAATTGTTTCTGAAATTGATAATAATGTTGGCAGGTTATTTTACCTTTGAGGGAAATAAACTTTGATAATTTTTTATAATCAACATAATAAATTCTAGAAGGATAAAAAATGTTTTTTGAAAATTATTTTTAAAAAGGTAGTAAAATTTGTACAAAATTATAAGTAGTAAATGGCAACCTCACTAGAAAGACTCTATATAGCTCTATATCTACATGCAAAAACAGAAGGACTGAGAAGAGCCTCATGTTCTATTCATTGTTACCAAGCACCATTCATATGAGCAATATCCAAGAGTGATGAGATAAAATGAAAATCCAAAAGAATATTAAAATATAACATATTTATATTAAAACACCCATACTTATAGTATAAATAACATAAGCTAAAGATATGAGCAAATATAAAAGATGATAAATATTTGTAGCCTGTATATATTTAATGGAGAAAGAGGCCACCTAAATTCATCAGTAAAAAAAAAAAAGCAATCCCATAGATCAAGAATTCAATAATACAAGTAATGTCAAAGTTTAAGGAGTGGATTCAATTTCCAGGATATTGTTCAAGAAACAGAGAGAATAAAAGACAATTAACTTTCCCTGACTTCGGGGAATTTATAGACCAATATACATATACAATTAAACAAGGTATTTATCTTATCTCCTGAAATAACTATACAAAGCTGAAAATTAATTAAATGTCTGTCTTAGTTCATTTGGTCTACGATAACAGAATTCATAGACTAAGTGGTAGACAACAAACATTAATTTCTAAAACTTCTACAAGCCAGGATGGCCAAGATCAAGGTGCTGGCAGATTCAGCATCTCATGAGGGCCTGCTTCCTAGTTTATAGACAGTCATCTTTTTACTGTGTGCTAACATGGCAGAAGCAGCAAGTGAACAGCAAGTGAGCTTTCTTTCAGGGGGACACTAATCCCATTCATTAGGGCTTCACCTTCATGAACTAATCACATCCCAAAGGATCCACCTTCAAATACCATCCACATTATAAAAGATTTAATTTATGAATCGAGAGGACACAATCATTCAATCTATAGCAATGTGCAAATGTAAGTTATTTAAATTTTTATAAAATCTAATGTTTTATATTAATTATGTGTTATGTTTGGGAAGACTATAAGAGGATAGAAGAAGCCTCTATGTCATAATAACAGGGATAAAACATAGGATGTAAGGTTTTCATAAAGTGTGATTTACGCTTGAAAAGCATCCACTGCACCCTGGCTTCAGCCCCTTATGAATTCAGACTAAATAGAGAGGCAGAATCATGAGTTTCTTTGACCACATGCTTCCTCCCATCTTCTAGGAAAATAATATTTTGTTTAAGACCTGATTCATACAAAGAATTTTATGAATGAGGTCCCTGTCTAATAACATGATATATTTTAGCCTCTGCAAGTTCTGCATTGCCTACAAAGCTTGTGGATTATGGATTACTCTAATTGTGTATGTATATGACACAGGGAAAGCTATGAAACATTATAAGCCAAATGGTGATGGAACATCATCAAGGGAATTATCAGATATTCATAGCTACCTTGAAAAATTAATGGACCATCTTGATGAAAACATAACATCAGAAGAGTTGATCCACATGAGAGGTAATATGATTCCCCAACCAAGAAAACACATAAGATTTAGTTATTTTTCTGCATATCTGAACTGTTCATATTAGTTTTATATACCTAACTTCCTCATGATTAATATTAGAATTCTGAAGCATTGTTCATCTTCAACCATAACAAGCTAAGTGATACACACACACACACACACACACACACACACACACACTGAAAGCATTTTGCAGATACAAAACTAAGATATATACTTCAAGTACTAATATGGACTATCTTTGTGTGAAAAAAAGTAAACCAAGATTTCAGGTCATATTTCTTTTTCTATTTTGTGAAACCTGTAATGAGCACTATTAATTCTAAAAACGATTACATTATTTAAGAAATGAAACATGAGAAAAATTTCCATTAACCGAAAGCAATTAACAGCATTAACTATTGCAAACTCATCACATAGAACATAAATCTATATTCTCAACAGAGATCTTTTATACATAAAACCTGAACATGTATTTTCTTTGAAGCTATAAAAATATTAAAATTATTTTTAAACAAAAAATATGTATTGAAATAGGAATTTTAAAAATCTTAAAATTATATTTTGATCCTTAGAAATAGTCCCATAATAAATGTTTTTCATCATGCCCAAGTTATTAAAACTGAGTAGAAATTTACTACAGTTAAATAATCACACATGGCTTTCCTGGAAGTAACAATTTTTTCTTTGAAAATAGGTGATACATTTCTCTGCTGCCTCATTTTCTTTTTCTGGTCCAGAGCTTTTTCATGGCACTTTTCATGTCTCCATTTCTCAGAGTATAGATTAAGGGGTTCAACATAGGGGTGATAATGGTGTAAAATACAGTCAAAGATTTATCAATAGGTAAGGTATAAGCAGGTCTCACATACATAAAAATACAAGGGACAAAGTAAAGGACCACCACGATGATGTGAGAGCTACAAGTGGATAAGGCTTTCTGTCTCCCTTCCTGACTGAGGTTCTTAAGAGAGTGCAGAATGACCCCATAGGAGATGATTAACAGCACAAAGATGACCATGCAGAAGACTCCGTCATTGACAACCACGGTGAGGCCAATAATGTAGGTGTCAGTACAGGCAAGTTTCAATAAGGGATACGGATCACAGATGAAGTGATCAATGACATTGGGGCCACAGAACGGAAGGTTGTAAACGAGGAGAAGCTGAAGTACAGAATGCAAAAAGCCTCCAATCCAAGCAAACATCAGCAACACAACGCACACTCGTTGGTTCATGATCATCAAATAATGCAAGGGTTTGCAGATAGCTACATAGCGGTCATAGGCCATGATCGCCAACAGTAAAATCTCTGCACCACCAAAGAAGTGTCCAATGAAAAGTTGGCTCATGCAGGCTTGGAAAGAAATGGTTTTCTTCACAGAGAGTATGTTTATAATCATATTTGGAGTGAATGTAGTAGAATAAACTGCATCCATAAATGATAAGTAACCAAGAAAGAAGTACATAGGGGTATTGAGGGTTGGGCTGAACACAATGGCCACAATGATGAGTAGATTGTCCACCATTGTCACAATATAAATGAATAAGAACAGGACAAATAATATTTTCTGACCCTGAAGGCTCTGAGTGAGCCCCAAAAGGATAAACTCAGTTACATTGTTCCTTTCCTCCATAGATCCTTCGGTATGTCTACTTCCAGAATTCAGGACAAATTTTATGTAAATGTGATGATTACTAGTGACTTCCTGAAATCTTTAATTAATTTTTATTTATTCAACTAGTAGGCATTACTATTTGTTAGGCTGCATAATTTTCAGGGATTATAAGAAGACAAGGCTGATTAAAACGTGGTCCTTAGCCTCACAACTCTTACGGACTAGAGGGGAGACTTGTCATTAGACACATTAGTAGGAAAGGGACACATTCTGAAATAAATGGGCTGCCTCAAGTAGCTGTCCATCTGGGAGCTAATACATGTAGCTGCCACCTTATACAAAGATAAAAACTGATTAAAGTTTTATTGAAAACCTAAAGCAAGGTTTACTTTGTGTTTACATTTTAGTTGATAAAGGACATGACTTTCTACATTATCAGTGTGGGAGAACCTCCTTAATAAATCACTGAAATCCCAAATAGACAATGTCAAAGTTTTTAAGGATTTAGGAATAGATACCATAAAGTCAATTGACAAAAGTAGTTTTAGAAAAAAATGTACATTTTAGAGGACATACACACAATTGATATCTAAATAAGACAAAGAGCCTAATTAATTAACAACTGAAAGTCCAACAAACCAATAGCAAAGTCAAACAAACCAATAGCAATATAAATAAGCAATTAAAGGAAGAATACATCTAAATAGTCATTAAAATATCATAAATTACAGAAACTCGCCTGTAAATGGAAATCGAAATGACAGTTTGCTTGCTACAGTGTTAACTTGGATTTTTGAAAGTCACTAGGTCAAGTTTTACAGATGTTACATCACCCTCTAATTTTTAACAGATTAACAAACCATGCTTACAGAATATATTATGAACACATCAAAAGATTCGGAAATATTCATTCATTAAAATATTCCCAAATACATATTCTTGCAGTTAGTTTCCAAGAATACTGAGGTTAGAAAAGGTAAATGGATTCTGGACCTTTATAATATGAAAGTATCAAAGAGTACTACAGAACTGAATTCTTAGATATTTTAGAAATCACAAAAAATATGGTCAGTATGAGAATCACTTCACAGAACTTTTAAAAATCTTAGAATTTTAAAAACACCATTCAATGTACTCTTAATAAATGTAAAGCCTTGTTCTGAATTTTATGTATCCACACACTTCCTGAGTTACCTGCGCGACGAGAGAGCCATTCAATCCACGTTCTCCCTTCTCCCTTGCCCTTCCCGCACTGTCACCATCGCTGTGGACACAGAGAGCAAGATAGTATGAATACCATAACAAGACTTCAAACTGTTTCCACATGACCAACTCTTTCCACACTCACAGAAACGATTCATCTTAGTTCTTCTAAAAAATATTACCCTTCAAATGGTTGGGATTTTCAAAATGAATATGCATGTATAATGATATCTACCCTAGAGTGTGGATACTACATAGACATTTATTTACTTTGCAAAGTTTTTTAGAAATTATTTTCCAATTCAGAAGCCAAAATAAAGATTTTAGGCAGTTCGTGGTATACTACAAAACATTCTACACTAAAAATCTAGAAATATTGATTAATTTGAATCAACCATCTTGGGAAAATCACATCCCAACTCATATTCTTATAAGGAATATCATTACAATGTATGTGCTTCTGGATTATTGTCATTGAAACTTTAATCCAAAATGACATGCTAATAATTTGCTAGTAGACCATCTTTATATTAATTGGATGAATCAGTAAGTGTTAAAGGTTAACACTTGATTAAACCAGCTATTTTGTTCATATTGTTACTTCATGGTTATCTGGGTATGTGGGGAATACAAGACATTGATTCTCATTAAGGAAAATAAACCACCTGTTAGTTGTTGTAGATATGACCTGTGGCTAATTTTACATGTAATGTGTGCAACTTTTTTAAAAATAATTATTTTAAATGTGTTTTGTTTCACAATCAACATTTATAGTCCATTATTTGTGAAGAGCTGGATATTATCTTAGAAGACTTGTGCTCCTAGGCAAGCCAATTTGTTCTCTAGCATCAGTGGAAGAAGAAAAGGATATTCTTTTAAATTAATATATTTAGTATAAAATGAGAGATAACTGAGAATAGGCAGATAGAAACCAATAAAGACCATAAGCTGAATAGAATATGCTTTGAAATTGGTAACAATTTGGTTTGGGGGATCTGAATGAGTTGGGAGAAGAATTTCAGATTTCCTAAGTTATCAATGTGGAGGTGAACTGGAGCATAACTCAGCATCAGTACTAAGACTTACCTCTCAAATGTTTATACTTCCATGTCTAAGATAAGTAAAGAAAATTTAATTCTGAACTTTAAGGGATATCAGTAGGAGAGAAGAGATGCTAAAAGCATTCCATCTTCAGGACTTCTGGAATTTCATTGTATGTATACATAATTAAATATTTTCCCTCATAATTATGAAGCTATGTCTGCATTCATAAAAATAAATACTCACAATTCACAGGTGTTGTCTGAGCACAGTAGGGGTTTCTAACACCTTGTCCTCTTGAGTACTTACAGCACTTGTTTATAGCTGTGCTTCCCCTGTCAACTGTTGGGATAGTAAACATATCTTCTTAATAACCGTAGCTCCAGAACCTATGATTGCCCCTTATGCATTTTAAGTGATCAATAAATATTTGACTATTAAAGATGTTCTTATTAACTTCATTATTACTCTAAGCTACTGAAAACTATTAATTGGACTCAGAATCACACAAAATTCTATACTTTATCAATATTGTACTTTATTAAAATATTCATATCTACTTTAATCATTTGATAAATTCTTCAAATCTCTAACATATTCAATGAAAATAAATAAATTAATAAAATAGTCCACACTGTGAAACCATGACAACTACCCACAATGATAAAACTAGATATAAATTAAGTAGATCTATCTACATTATGCCAAATTCAACAACATAAGATAGGAAAACAAACCACTAACGTGGTACACAAGGTGTAAAATACAGGGCAACATTGTCAATAAGAAAGATATTAAAAATTATAGACCAAAATTTTGAATTTTGATTCAGATCATTTTAAAACAGGATCACTGTCAATGCCTCAATATGGTCCTGTTTAACTATCATGTAAGCAATAGATTTTTTAAAGTTATTAAGTAGTGACCATAAAAATGATGCAACAACAATTTTGAGGTCTTAATAAACACCTAATCAACTCATTGACTTTTTTTAAATGAAAAAAGATGGACTAGGGCATTGTCGTCTACAATTATAGAAGGTATATCTTCTTTACCATCAGCATTACTGAATGTAAATGTCCTTGGCTGTCTTACTCCATACCTCATTATCCACTTTGAAACTTGTTATTAAAACTAATCTGAAAAATCATCTTTTCATAAATTATGAGGTCAATTGGGTGTACAATGTGATGTGTTTAGTTTCTTTCACATACTTTTAAGACCCTAAAGATAAGAAAACATCCAAGCAATTAACTCAGACATAGATGGTGACATTCTCTTTAAGATTCTGTAGCTCTAACATCTGACAACATTTATGAACTCTATTTTCACAACACTAAAATTCACTTTCTAAGAAGGTATAAATAAGTACATGTCGATGAATCTAACAACTAAAGTTCTCTGAACTTTTGTTTCCACATTATAATTTTGAGTTTCCCTTTGTAATAAGGGGCTATTAATTTAAATACCAAAATGTTATTTGGGGTATATACATAAAGGTAGGAACCAAATATGGAACAGATATTTATATACAAATGTTCATCGCGGAATGATTCGCAAAAGCTAAAAAGTGCACAACCCAAATTTCCATCAAATACTGAATGTATAAACACATTGTAGTACGTACAGACAAGGGAATATGATTCAGACTTAAAAAGGAAATTCTGAGACATGTTACAACATAGATGAGCCTTGAAGACATTATGCTAAATGTAGTAAGCCAGACAAAAGGGGCCAATATTTTATGATCTCCCTTTCTCGGGTATCTAGAAGAGTCGTATAAATAGAGCAAGGAGGTACAGAAATGATTACCAGGGTCAGGAGAGAGGAAATTGGCAGTTACTGTTTAATAGGTGCAGAGTTTCAGTTTGAAATAATGGAAAAGTACTGGAAATTGAGAGCGGTAATAGAAGAAAAATAAAGTCTTATATGTATCTTTCTACAACAACAACAAAAAATTACCAATGAAAATAAAATATCTACACAGAACCAGAACTTTTAAAATACTATACACAAAATAACAGCTTCTAAAAAGCTATAGTAATCCTTACTAAAATCATCAATATATTAAGGTACTAAATAAATGATAGTTGGATTCTCTATATGAAGCAATCTAAAAATGTTATTGTAAAGACCATATATATGCCATGTTATATTGCTATGTTCTGCTATGTGTTTTCTCTGTTTCAGTTTGCATTTAAGTAACTCTAATACATATAGTTTAAAAAATCATTTATATCTATAGTTATATAAAATATTACATAAAATAAAAAAAAATGAGGTACTATCTTATTTCTGAAGATCCTAGCATAAAATATTTGACAACAAATGAAAGAAGCTGCTTCTTAAAAAAGATACATGATTCTTTCCAAGTCTATTTGTCCTATTCTCATACCAGTGAAGAGTGTTTTTATATATGGTACCTGGGTTTCTATTTCCTCTTGTATCCCTTGTTCCAAATCCAGGGTTCTGTAATTTTAACTTTGGTGATGGAAGAAGGTGATGGCTCAGTCTGATGAAGATAAGTCAAGATTGTGACCACATCAATCTAGGTTTGAGAATAGAGAAAGGAACAAGGTACACCTAGTCACCACAACTGGAAACACTTGTCGAACCAAGATTTCTCTCTGTCTATGACCAACTTCTTCAATTATCATAAACATTTTAGAGTTGGATTATCGAATTATACATTGATGAATCACCAAATTTGAAAGCTGTCATTGAGAATAAGTATCAAGAATCAAATTTAAAAACTAATTATTATGTCGAACTGGCCAAATTGGACACAACTTTAATAGCATATTTAGTCAATAATGCAGAGAGCTGGATAATCACAGAAATGGGCTTTGTTGTGAATATTTTTGAAGCATTTACATGACTGTTTTAAAATGGTTCATGTCTGGAAGAATACTAGCTTTTATTTTATACCTTGATGGTTGCATTAATTCCCAAGGAGAAATCTTCTCCCGAGTAAAGGAAGATATAACTGGGCACTTAATCAACAATGAATAGTAAATCATTTCACTGAGTTGTTCAAACAGTTGTCCCCAAGGTTGCTTATTCAAAAGTCAATTCACTGAGGAATCAAGCTCTGGAGAACTGAGATCCTCCAAGTGATTCTTCCAGTGTATTTTAGAGGCTTCTGCTTACCAATTTCATTAGAAAAAAATAAGTGAAAAAGTAGCAATTTTACAGCAAAGATCAAGGTACATATTAACAGCAAAAATGCAGAATTGCATGAACATCCTTTAAAACCCCTGAAAGTCAAACCAAAAATGGAGACTTTGAGCGCTCTACAGACTGATTCCTCAGACTTCATAATCTCAGTGACTTAATTTCAACTTCACTGATGCTTTCATCCCCTTGTTCAAATCTTGTTGATTCATTTCATGAAACTCTCAATGCTAGAATTTATTTTTGTTCTTTTTCATAATTTTCATGTTTATCGATATAAATCATTTAGCTGTTGAGACATTATGTATAATATTATCTTTTCCCTTTCTAGACATGGTTTTCTTAGTTGTTAAAATATTTTAAAATAACTAAAGTCTTTGATCTCTGATCTTACAATTTTCTCCATTGCTCAGAAGCATCTGATAAGATAAAATGGTGGAATGGGATGCAGAAAGCTCTATGACTGTGCCACGTGAGACAAGAGAAACACACAAAAAGAAAAACGGTTTGTCATCCTATTGGATGTGGTACATACTTAAGCCAAGAGCTATACCTAAATCAAGACTCTCTCTCCTGTAGACAGAATGAACAAAACAGTGAATCAAATATAGAGGTCAGAATGACCCTCATCACTCTTACACCTATTACACATACTAACCCACAGAAGGTATTCTTGATTCAGGTACTTGAAAGCTCAAACTTGGTATGTTTGGACACCGTCGTGCCCACAGAGGAATGCTTCTACCAATAAACACAGTCATTTTTCCATTCAATTTTAAATGGAGACTGTCTATAGTGATATTGAGCTCCCCATACTGATGAAACAGACAGAAGGAACTCTGGATGAGTTGAGTACTTGATCCTAATTAACACAGGTAAATTCGATAGCTGCACACAAATTAACACATGGGTGGTGATTTCTGAACCCTCCTTCTACTGCCATGCTGAGTAGAGAGCAATGAGAAACTGAGGCAAACTAGTAAAATAGAACCATTATGGGTTTCACTACTACGGTAATGATCATTTGGTTCACCCAACTAGGTAAAATACATTCTCCAGCAAAAAAGAAAAAAAAAACTGGAAGAAAGAAAAAGAAATACAAAATTGGTGGCTCAAAAGTCATGATTAACAACTTTGGTCACATGACAAATTTTTGAACCTTAGATGGAAGTGGAAATTTTATTTTATATAATCATCTCTTTAGCCTTTTTAGTTGTTTTTTCTTTTCTTTCCTGCCTGCTACTTCAAATGAAGAGGATTGGTGGTTCACATTTCAATTTAGATTTGAAGTAGGAGTATGTCTGAGTTAAAATCAATATGGAAGCCAAAGCTTTGAAGTTTCCCTGTTTTGAGGACAGAGTTTTACCTCCCATCTAATGTCAAAGTATATGGTAGCAGCAAAAAGGATGGACTGTCATGGATGGCTGCATTTGTTTCTACAGATGCAACTCTAATCTTTTCTGCCTTACTCTGGACCTTAAGAAGCTGATCCAAATGAAGTGTATCAACAAAGCAAACTTGCCTTGTAGCTGTCAGTTATATTAAGCCAATGGGAGTAAATAACAAGAGATCAGAGACCGAGAAGAAAAGACATCAAGGTATCAATTTCTCTGTCACTTTCCCTCATGGGTCATGTTTTAGAATGGTTGTGTCCTTCTGATCAATCCATAGACAAAAGAAGATCAGAACTTTCCTTTTTCTGTTACAATTATGATCATGTTCTGAAAAAAAAATCTCCTTTTGCGTCTTCATAATTAGGGTAGTAATTACTTGCCTCTGTTGCAAATACTGGGTATGCCACCATTGTTTTTTTTGAACATTATATCTTTCATACTCCTTTTAAATAGTTTTCACTTGTTCCTTTGAAGAGTAATATCTATTCCTTATGGCAATGACATACAGGTGGGGATAATACTTTTTATTGAAATCATTTTTTAATGGGGAAATATCACAACCATCTCCATTAAAGTGAATAATATGTGAAGGTTTCCTCTACTCACAGTTGTTATCTCGTGTTTGAGTGTGTTCTAAATAACATAATAAAACAGTGAAGAGAAATAGAATATAAAATTTTAGAAGATTTTAGAAAGAAAATCATTAAGACGATATTATTATTACTCAGCAATAATCCAAACAAATTAACTGAATCTATCATATTAAATGAGAGGTCAGTAAAGAGACTGAACTGATTAAACTAAAATTTATTATTAGCTTTTTTGAATACTAGCCATAATTATTTCAAAACTATAATGTTGAAAAATATTTTTTATTACTGTTAGCCAAATTACAAAACATATGGAAATAAACTAAAAAATTGGAAAAATCTATATGATGAAAACATACATATGATGTATTACTGCATTGTACACTTGAAACATGTATCATTTTATTAAGTAACATCATCTCAATAAATTTAAATAAATAAATTAGAAAAAAAGAAAATTGTAGATTCTTAACGACCTAAATAAATACAGAGATATTTCAAGTTCACAGATAGAATTATTCAATGTGATCAAAATGTAAATTTATTTCCAAATGAATATAACACTTGACATAATGTAAGTAGAAATCTTAATACATTTCTAAGACCTCTAAAATTATTTTAACATTATGCAGAAAATAATTCTTTGAAACAGAAAATGTTGTCTTCGATAAGAGTATTGCATGGTAAACCTCTTATCAGAGATCAGGGCCCATTTTAAAGGTCTAAAGTAATGGGAAATTCATTTATAAATAATTAACCAATCGAAGGAAAATAGTCTAGAAATAGACATGAAAAGATTGGGACTTTAAATATAGTAAATGTGACATATTAGATTAAGAGAGTAGGTTCAATTTTTCAAAAATTTGTTGAAAAGCTTGGTTTTAAAGCAACAGAAGGCGACTTGAAAAGGAGGCTTAAATTCTTTACAGATATGCACACACACACAAACACACATTCCCTCATTCTCTAAAACTTAGCACCACATGCATTTACATATATGTAATCAAAGCTTTAAATATAGAGAATAAGCAAATAAGAAAAAAAAATTATGAATTTTTATGTAAACTTGAGTTAAATGCAGAAGCTCTGATGAATGTAATTGACATTGAAATAAAGAATATGACAATTCCTATGTAGAAAAAATTTTAAGTTTTGTATTGTGATGTATAAAGTCTTTTATGTCAAAATATTTTCAAGATGCCAATTAAATTAGATAAAGCATATTAAAAGGCAATTCATAAAAGAAATATCAATGCTAATTATTGATTTAAAGTGAGATATAATTTTATCTTAGAAAAAATAGTCATAAAATCTATTTTCAATAAGTCTATGGGAAACAGTGGCAAAAATATATATAGAAAGAAATTTATTAAAGATGAAAAGAATACATTTTTTATAAAATTTTCAAAGTTTTATAAGCATTAAGCATTAAGTACCTAATTGAGTAGAGCTGTATACTATTTAGGGGTTGGAAGATTCAACTGTCAACAGCATAAATGCAATTCCACTATAACAATCCCAAAAGCACAAGTACAGTTAATATGTATATGGAGAAAAAAGACTAGAGATAGCCAAAATAGTATTGAAAAAAGACTGATCTTGAGCAACTTGTCCTATCAGATATGAAAACTTATTATGAAATTATATAAATGAATACGAATTTAGAAAATTGATTATTTGACCATAAAAGATAAATCAGAAATACACTCAGACATAATAAAATGAAAACTCACTTTGTGAAGAGATGGAATATTTGACAAAGGATGCTTAGAAGTTAGTTATCTACCTCTGAACAAAAATTAAGCAGAACATTTATTTACTTCACAGAAAGCAATGTTCAGTGGACTAAATTTGAAAATTAAAAACACGATATTTGAAATCTTTAGAAGACAATATAGAATGTTATTTTCCTAGCTATGTGTTAGAAAATAGTGTGTCGAGTAAACATAGAAGTGCTAAAGACTGAGAAATCTGACTACTATTAAAAGTTTCTATTCATCGAATAAACCGATAGATGTATAAAAGTCAAAACTTTGAAATACATGTAAACAAATAAGAAATTAGTACACAGGATTTCTAAAGGACTCTGACAAATTAATAATTACAGAAAAGCTACTCAACTCAGTAGAATAAAATGAAAAAGAATATGAATAGAAATCTCATAGAGGGTGGTAAAAAAGAAATGTCCAATATTTATGAAAATATGCTCAATTTCAATACTAATTAGAATTTCAAAATAAAGACACAATATAGAGTCTTATATTCATTATTTTTTGCAAAAATATCAAACATCCGACAAGACCAAGTGTTGTAGAGATGTAGAGTGGTAGAGCTGTTACACACTGCTCACAGGCATGTAACTGGTAAAACAACTTGAGGAGAAAATGGTAACCATCTCTAAAAATGGAATACAAACTGCTGTGCATAAAAGCTTTTCAGGATCTCCACAGCAACACTTAGCAATATCAAAAACTGAAAGTAACCCAAATGACCACTGACTGCACAAATACATAAACATGCAGCAACATAAATCTTAGACAGTTAGCATTGTGGATGAAAGTAAGTACATAGCATAATGTTAATAAAGGTAAGAAATATGACAACAGTGAACGAAGTATTTTAAGGATATATACATATGTAGGTAAATTATTTTTAAACTATGATTGACAACACATTCAGTGCTGGGAAGAGGCAGAGCACTGAGATCAGGGAAGTAAAGCATACAAAAGTAATTTCCATGATACTGATCATATTTTAGATAAGAGGCTACAAAATTTTGAAATAAACTGCATATATTATTGGTGAATGAAAAAATACATACCAAATTTTAAAATAACACAAGTTCAAAATCTTTTTTAATTAGAAAAAAAAACTCTGACACGCATAGATGATAGTTGCATATTACAATGGCAGCAACTCTATATTCCTCCCAGTTTGAGATGTTCCAGGATGTGCTAAAGACTGAGAAAAATCTGTTTCCAATGTAAAATTGAAACCCATTTTTTTTGTGTGCCAAAGCAAATCATTAGGCATTTATCATTAAAAGTATTTAAGTATTTAGGGAACATGTTTCTGTGTAAAATAACATATTTTTTTTATCCATCTTCATTATCATGAAGACAAATAAGCTTTATCCATTCTTTGAGAAAAAGCAGAGATGCGCATAAAAATTACTGAGCTAAAGCATGACAATATGTATACAACTTACATTGGTATCATGTTCTGTTCTTTAATCAAGAACTAAAATCTGCTGTCATCATCAAACATCCCATGGAGTTTCAGCCCAACCTGAAAATACATTCAGCATCCAATCTAACAAAACTGCTCACTCATACTGTCTATAATCAAATACGGTATCATCTCCCATTTAAATATCCTGACCTGCAAATTCATGGACACTGACCTGAGAAAAAAGTAATCTTGCAGATAAAATGCACGATGCAGCTGCAGAAAGCTTCTGTGCAGAGAGAATAACGAACATTAAGATTTACAAACTATGCTTTTAGCTCCAGAAATTCTAAATTCTAAATTCTAAATATTAACCAAATAGCTTTCTCATTGAGTAAAAGTGAATTTTCAAAGGTTCTTTCTCACTTTTAAAAAGAAAAGAACTTTTTCTTCTCTCATCTCAATTTAATGTCAACTGAAAAAAATAAACTAATGAGCTGAACTTCATTCACTTTTTCTTGAAATACAAAAAATATCTGTACTTTTATTTATCCTCTAAAATTTCTGTATTAGATTGAATCTGATCACAAAGGACAATTGATTCCACATTTTTGATGCCTTTGTACAAATAAAAGAACCCCTAAAGAATCCATTACATTAACTAAATAATTAATTTTAGAATTCATGGCCTCTTTCTTGGCTCAGAATTAGTACCAAATAAGTTTAGTATGACTGAGATATTCTCGCTATACTTATAGTTAACTTATTACAAAAGAGATGTTTCATAGCATTTTTCATTTCCAAATTTTTGAGGCTGTATATTACAGGATTCAACATGGGAGTGATAACCGTATAAAACACAGTTAAAAATTTATCAATGGGGAAGTTGGAAACAGGTCTAACGTACATGAAAATACAGGGGACAAAAAACAGGAAAACCACCATGACGTGAGAACTGCAGGTAGATAGGGCTTTGCGCCTCCCTTCCTGACTGTGACTTTTAAGGGAATTTAGGATGACTCCGTAGGAGATTAGTAGAAGGACAAAGACGACTATACAGATTGCAGCTCCATTAGCAATCACTGTGAGGCCTACAAAGTAGGTATCAGTGCAGGCGAGTTCTAATAATGGATACAAGTCACAGATGAAGTGGTCAATGACATTGGGACCACAGAAGGGGAGGCTATATATAATGAGAAGCATAACCAGAGCATGTATAAAACCTCCAACCAAGGCCATCACCAACAGCACGATGCAAACCTGTCTATTCATGATGGTTAGATAGTGCAGTGGTTTACAGATAGCCACATATCGATCATAGGCCAGCACCACCAGAATGAAGATCTCAGCGCCTCCAAATAAGTGCTCCAGAAAGAGCTGTCCCATGCAAGCTGAGAAGGAAGTTGTCTTTTTAGTAAACAGTAAGTCTATAATCAATTTTGGTGAAATCGTAGTGGAATAAACCACATCCACGAGTGACAGATAGGCAAGGAAGAGGTACATGGGGGAGCCCAGGGAAGGGCTGGCAAAAACGGTCACCACTATGAGCAGGTTGCCCACCACTGTCACCATGTAGATGAGTAAACATATGATAAATAATGCTTTTTGCCCCTCAGGATCCTGAGTGAGGCCCAGGAGGACAAATTCGGTCACATTGTTCCTGTGTCCCATTGACTCTTCTATAAGGGCTGGTTCATGGATGGGAGGTCAGGAGACAGGACCTGTAATGAAATCATGAACATGACTATGAACACATCCATTATGCTCTGGATACAACTTCTGATTATATCTGCTACAGTGGTTTACACACAATAAACAGTTAGTAAATATCTATGAATTCTTCTTCCAAAGAGTGCATTAGACCTTCCCTTGACAATCAGTTTCTCTTCAGATGGTTTTGCTGGTGCTGCTGAAGAGGACATTTGGGGAATTTCATTGAAAACTAATCAGCTTTCTGCTTCTGTGAATATGCTTACCTTCTGCAAATAAGCTAACCACATGCAAAGGCTCCTACAAAAGCTCCCTTGCACTTTGCTCGACTTGCACACGTAACTCTTTGTGCCTTTGCTGCACGAATGTAGCTATTTGTACCCTAGCGGCTCTGGCTTTGTGTAACAATTTGTGTCTGTTGGCAATCAGTGACAACTCCCAGCCTTACCAATGTTACTTACTACTTGCAGTCTCCATAGCAACTCCTGTCATTTGTAAAGGTATGAGTTCAAACTGACCAATTAGCTTGTGTAAAAATTCTGATATATAAGCAATATTTCAACTGAGCCTACTGCCCAGCTCTTTAGAGCACTAGCTCATCTGGGACCACACGTAATAAATTTTAATTCTCGTTCTCTCTGAGTTACTACTTGGTTTTTCATTTGGACTGGGTTTTGGAGCTTTTGGGATATTTTTCAACAACACTGTGAGTAAGGGGTTCTATCTCTAAGTCTTAATGGATTGTCCACAGAGAAGGGGAATCGAAGAGCCAACAGTCAGTCACATGTGTCTTAGAGCCTTCTTTAAACCATGTTAGTCTGTGGACAGGAGTCATAAGTGATAAACTGGAATAAGGTTCCTGCCTTTCAAACACTCCCTCTCTGCCTGTGGCAAAACAAATGTAAATAACTTGGCAAGGAGTAAGTTCCCTGAGTTGGTAGCGCTTGTGGTGAATATCTTTATAATCTGGTATATGTCCCCCCAAAATAAAGTATCTTCTGGAATAAGTCAATACTATGATAATCTGTTATTAGAGGCTCAGTTCTCATCTCTTGAAGGATATTCATTCTTTATGGATATCTCATTAAATTTCAGGAGGCCATCCTTTGAACTGTATCTAATAATTACAAAATGATTTTGCACATTGTTCCACCAATTACTTGTTCTGACTACTGGTAATTGAGATTAGTATTGTTAACCAAATTTTAAGAAAGATTTCCTTTAGAAAAGAAGCTTTGGAAGCCCAATCCCCTGAGACTTCTGGAGGTGACTCTTCAGAAGTGATAACAAATATACACATAACACATCTTAGTAAAGAAAAGAAAATGAAAAAAAAAATCAATTTCTCAGAGTCTCTACATCTGATGACAAGGACAAAGTTAAACAACGGAAAAGAATTGCACAACTAGAGATACGAACCCAAACCCTTTGCTTGCTTATTCACTACTGAGGACATTACAAGATTACTAAACCTCAAATGGAGAAGCTGAATATATCCACACAGATTTGACAGCGGGAGAGAGAGAGGACCGTGCAGAAAAACCTCAGCTTTCTGTGGGAGCAGCTGTGACGAACACTATCCACGCCTCACTCACATCACTGCTCCAGTTCATTCAGGAGTTCTATCATTGCTGATGCTACACATTAATAAAAGCACACCCTTGAAGCGCATAAGGGTATAAGAATGTCTCTACCCAGGTCTTTCTCTCCCATGTTTTACTTTCTGCAGTATCTGTCAGTGCCCTTACTCTTACTAGTCATCGATGCTGGGTTTCACCAGGATATATCATCTATTAGCCAGTTAAAGTATTCAGATGTAAAAATTGTGTAAATAATCTATGTTCAGTAGCTGAAGTCATCAATGATTCTGTAAGTAAAAACTGAAAGATGGTGTTACTGGGCTTTCAACATAAACCATTAAGTTAACACTTCTCTATTTTAAAAATATTTTTTAACATACCTTTCTAAAGTATGACTTAAAAAAAAAGTCACTTTAAAATTCTGTAATAACAAAACAGAAATACACTCTATGGTAACTTAAAATTACTGCTTTATGACCTCTAAGTGAGAGTCAGCAAAGTACTTTCCCAAATACAGGTTTCTTTAGGAATATGTACAAATATGAGTGTCAAAAGATTCACACATACTGGTCTTCCATATCAGAATTCAAAATCCCATATCGAGCTTCCATAATAGAATGGGCATTTATTACTTAATATTCTAACACACTTGATGTGTACACAATTTTAAATATTCTAATTTAAAAGTTTTAAAGCGGGTGTACATATTGGCATATCATATAATATAATAGGCCATGAACCACAATTATAAATCCATCACATTCCTTATAACACAGTTACATGTGTCTCTCCGTTATTTGGCAAAAAGGTTATAAACACCTGTCAGGCTGAAATACTGAAACAAAATACGTTTGCATATTCTGGCTAACTTCTCTGTTTTGCCAGCTTAATTTTCTCAATTCGGACTTCCTCCAATGAAAATATATATTTAAGACATTAGCTATATTTAAATATATTGTATGAACTTTCAATGAGCATCCCTTTTTTGGCTCTTTAAGAACTCACCTCAGGTCTTTGCCTTTCTCTTTACAATCAGTGCTCCTTTCACTGAGAGTAACTACAGATACATCACGTATCTGTGTGTGACCCCAGAACACACAATAATGAATAGCTGATCAGTAGATCTACAGATAATTTCACGTGCCACACTATCCATATGTCCATGCAGACGCCCTATCACCTCAGTCTTTCAGATAGTTGTAGCAGTATCCGATGCGGATATCTACAAAATAAAAACACCTAAATAATACAAATATTTACTGTACAAAAATAGTAGAGCATTCTTACCTGCTGGGAAAAATTTAGAGATAAACAAAGCTGCTATGTTCACATGGCTATGTAAAAACTGGACTAATTGGTGGAAATCGCCTTGGACAAGCTCATTTTGGACAACACAAAATGCACCAAAGT
Organism: Rousettus leschenaultii; assembly: GCA_015472975.1. Taxonomy (NCBI): domain Eukaryota; kingdom Metazoa; phylum Chordata; class Mammalia; order Chiroptera; family Pteropodidae; genus Rousettus; species Rousettus leschenaultii. The sequence goes on from BNJM01000408.1 coordinate 210,081, forward strand.
TTTAAACACTGAAATTAATTATTTGAATGTGCCTTTTCTCAGTCTACTTTTTAGGCAACTAAAAAGTACTTTACTTTGAGGATTTAGGATAGCATTTACGCCTCTGGTCAGTAATGTCTCTCTGTCTGTACCTAATGAGACAAATGCTGGGATTTATCTTCCTGAAATAGTAATGACACGGCTTTCTCACAGGTAATAATAGAACTCGTTAGCCTTTCAGACATTCGAACAGATTATCTCTAAGGACTCTGTTTCCTAATTAAAAATATGACTCTACCTATTTCTGACTTCATTCTAGAAAACTGAGAAATTCCACTTGTTTCTATAAGCAATGCGAGATATGTATGCAAAAGAACTATAACAAAAAAACTTATAGAGGACCAGAAATCAGATAGATACACTCCAGCCTAAAAAAGAAATTTGCGTATCAGAAATCTCTCAGGTATTTCTATCATAAAAATCATTGTTCCATTTATATGTACAGACATAGCCCCTGCTCTTTACATCATTACTGTTTTAAATGAAAGAGATGATAGAGTCATTATAGATTAGTTCATTTGAATATTTGGAATAATTTCAAATGAATTAACATCTTCTGGACAGTTTTTCTCTCCTGTAACAATCGCTAGGAAAAAAAGATTTGGTTCTTGCCAAGAAAGTGTGGCAGGCATCCAAATGTATGAAAAGCCTCAAATTTGAAAAGAAAAATAATAATGTGAATACTAATTTATGAGATTCAAATTAGGAAATCTTTAGGTAAGGCAAATAATATTTAAGCCAATTGAAGGGAGGCCCAGTCTCAGGAACCTGACTCAATCATATTCCTACTAAAGGAGGTCCTTCTCCGGCCGCTCATCTCTGCACTAGAGGCCTTTAGGCTTGGAGCTGGAGAAGTTATTGAAGCTGATGTTTCAATTCTGAAAAGATCAATAATCACAGTTGTAGAGTTTGAAGGTCTGAATCTAAATCAGCTGAAACCATAATGATTTTCAGTCGATTAATGCAGTTCCTTATTTTCAGACCAGTATCATGTGAATAACCATTTCTGAAGGTAAAGAATTGTTCTCCAAGAGCCTGCCCCTAAGTCAAGTCTCTCTGATGGCTTCCACTGTTATTTCTTTAATAAACCTAACTACGGGCTTCATTGATCATCTTCACTCCAATATACATTTAATTTAATGTTGCATTTTCTGAGACATAAGGGACTACAGAGGCATTAAATACATGTCTGAACCAACTAACATTTTAAGTATGTGCTGAGCCCCACCAAATGTTGGTGGGTTTCAGCATACCTCAGAAATGGATGAAATGCAGCAACCCTGAATATTACTTGGATTACTTCTAAGATTTCAAGAGTACGTCTGAGCACTGCGCTTCTTTTAATGGTAAGCAGCAAGAGAGAGGTTATCCTTAATTTAGCACAACTATCTGATATCATCAAGGTTCCTGTGGACTCAACTATGATTTAGAACTGGAAAGCTAATATATGCATAGGTTTAGTCCTCTCTGTCCTTTCCAGATGAATTCAAAGACCTAATAATGCTTTCTGCTTATCCAAATAGGGTAAAAGAATTTGCTAAATCAGTAGATGTTTACAACATTCAGAGCTGAATTTATATGTTCCAATAAGAATGATACTCGGAAAATACTAACTAATATAGATATTGCCTCAAAATATGCAATAATCTCCAGAAATTCTCTACAGACCACATCGTTTGTCCTAATTTCTTGGAATGAAGTTTAGATGTGCACACACTCAAAATTATTTATTAAATTGATAACATCATACTAGTTTCTCCCGTAGAGAAATAAACTTGGGAGGATATGGGCAGGACGTCTGGTAAATCTCAGTCCCGTATGATGGATCCATCCAGCCAAAATACAAAGCCTAGACCAATTAGAAAAATTGGGGGGAATAAAATGGCCCATGACCATAAGAGACATGCTACAAATTCTACCAAATTCATTACTATCCCTTTCACATCCCAGTAACAAAAAAGAAATGACACTGACTCTAGGAGATTTATAATACAGTTACTCATGTGATGCCATTGAAACCCTATAACCCTGGTATTCAGATGTTCTTGGAAGTATCAACTACATGAGTTGTTTGCAGCCTGCAGACTTTGGCAAAACCCTAAACCCACCGCCCTGTCATGAGCACCAGGACTTGGGATTCAATAATTCCCTTATACAGTGACCCAATGCAGCTCATTTGAAAGACAGTTACCAGAAATAATCGGATGTTCCTAGAGATACAATTAAATGGCAGCACAAGCGCACTTTGTGTCATAGGTGATATCAGAGGGTCACTCCCAAAAAGATGGAGTAGCATAACTAACCTCCCTAATGAAATAGGAATAGTTTCTATAGAAAACTTTTATGGGAGGACATAATAAAGATAAAACTTTAAAAATCAATTAAGTAGAGACATTAAATAGAGAAAATTAACACAGCTCAGAATTGGTACTTTTTATTTTTTTCTTTACTTTTTTAAAATTTATTATATTTTTATGATGACATTGATTAACGAAAACTGATAAGTTTCAGCCATACATTTAAACAGTAAAGCATATATATAATTACATTGTGTGTTCACCTCCCATAGTTAGATTTCTTCCTATCCCCACATGTTTGACCCGTTTACCCCCACCACCTCCTCCCTCTCCTGTCCTCCCACCTTCTAGTTCAGAGTTGGTACTTTTTCAATAAAACTGATAACATCTAGCAAGAGTGATACAGTGAAAGGAGAGAAAATTCAAATCACCAATCTCAGAAATAAAAGCAGATAAATATTATACACTACTCTTAAACTTTAAAAAAAAAAGTAAATTGTCATGAAAATTATCCCAGTGATTTGAATAACTTAGATAAAATGGGTAAAATTAGGAGAAACACAACCTTCAGAAATGCCTCAAAGACGTTGAAGTTAAATACTCCTATATCTCCCTGAAATGAATAACTCTTTTTTAAAAAACAAGATTGTGTCATAAATAACCTGAAGGAACCAACAGAAATTACCAGAAATAGTAAGAGAATTTAGCAAATGCATAGCATTCCAGGTTTGAAAATTTTTCAATTGCTATTCTATATAGTAGCACCAATAACTATTGGAAAATAAAAACAATTTAAGCACCTTCTACAATGGCATCTGAAAGTACAAATACTTAGGAAAAGATGAGCAAGATCCTTACACTATAATCTCCTAATTTTTCAGAACTAAAGTTGTTAAACACCTACATAAATGGATATATCATGTTCAGGATCTAGAAAATTCAAATAGTTAAGATGTCACTCACAGCACAAATTTAAAGTACTTAATTTAAATACATCTTCTTAAATGATTCTAATTAAACTTATTGGACTGACATTTGTTAATAAAATTACACAACTTTCAAGCAAACAATTCAACAATACGTCATGTGTCTATTGCATGGTTTATTCACAACCCAATGTCAAATTGTATTCTGTCACCTTATATGTGACCTCCTTTACCCTTAGCTACCTTCTACCTACCCCTTTCCCTCTGGGAACCACTAAATGGTTGCCTGTGTCTATGAGTTTCTGTTTGTCTTGTTTGTTTGTTGCTTTAAGTTTTATATCTCATATATGAGTAAAATCACATGGCTCTCAACTTTTACTGTCTGACTTACTTCACATACGATCATAATCTCAAGATCCATTCATGGTGTTGCAAATGGCAGTATTTCATCTTCTCTTATGGCTCAGTAATGTCCACTGTATAGGTGGACCACATCTTTTTATCCAACATGTATCAAAGGAAACCAGCTCTTTCCATGTCTTGGCTATCATGAATAATGCTGCAATGAACAGTGAGGTGCATATATCTTTACAGAAAAATGGTTTCAACTTTGGGGTGTCGATACCCAAAAGAGGGATTGCTAGTTCATATGGTACTATTATTTTTAATTTTTTGAAGGACTTCCCTACTATTTTCCATAGTGGCTGTACCACTTTCCATTCCACTAGCAGTGTATGAGGGTTCCTCTTTTCCTACAACCTCTCCAACATTTGTCTTTACTTGTATCGGGAGCCGCTTTGAGGCAGTAAAACTGGGAGTTTTGCAGAGTTGACAATCTGTGTAGTCTGCTGGCTCAGGAGGAGGTGCACCTGGCTTTGGGGGAGATAAACTGAATCTTAGATCATGGGAAAGAGTATGATAAGATAGCTACAAAGTATCCCGAGTAATTAGCAGCGATTCTTTGTATACTTAGAGGTTTTTGCTTCTTAAGCACTCTGTAGGGTATAAATATGCTGTGCTAAATAAACTTGGGGCTGCTGCAGTGCTGGCCGCAAGCCCTTCCAAAAGATCTTTTCTGTCTTCTTTTTTTTCTTAGGCTTCACCCCCCTCTTTTAGGTGCTGTTCGATCTCAGACGGCTGCCTCCAGCATATTTGTCCTGTTGATGATAGCCATTTTAACGGGTATGAGGTGCTATCTCATTGTGGATTGGTTTGCATTTCCCTAATAGCTAGCAATGTTGAGCATCTTTTCATATGTCTGTTGGCTGTTTGTGTGCCTTTTTTAGAGAAGTGTCTGTTCAGGTCCTCTCCTCATGTTTTAATTGGATTGTTTGGTATTTCTGTTGCTGAGTTATACGAGTTCTTTATATATTTTGGCTATTAGCCCCTTTGGGAGACATCGTTTGCAAATATCTTCTCCCATTCGTTTGGTTACCTCTTTGTTTGGTTTTTGGTTTCTTTTGCTGTGCAGAGGTTTTTCGTTTGATGTAGACCATTCATTAGTTGAGGGGCGGGGAGTATTTTACTTCCCTTGCTTTGAGGTCAAATTCATAAAATACTCTCTACATCCAAGGTCCATGAGTTTAACATCTATGTTTTCTTCAATGCAATATATTGTATCACTCCTGTATTTAGGTCTTTGATTTGTTTTGCATTAATTTTGGCGTATGCTGATTGATAGCAGTCTAATCTTATTCTCTCTCATGTGGCTTTCTTTTTTCTCAGCAACATTTATTGAAGAACCTTTTTTTTCTCCATTAAATATTTTTGGCTCCTTCATCAAAAATTATGTGGCCATATAAATATGAGTCAATTCCTGGGCTTTGAGTTATGTTCCATTGGTCTGTGTATCTATTTTACTGGCAATACCATGCAGTTATGATTACTGTCACTTTACAGTGTAATTTGAAGTCAGGCAGAGTGAGACCTCCAACCTTGTTCTTTTTTTTTTTAAGCGTTTCTGTGACTATTTAGGATCTTTTGTGATTTAACACACATCTGACAATTTTTTGTTGTATTTTTTTTTTAATGTCACTGGTATTTTGCAAAAGATTGCATTGAATCTGTATATTCCTTTGGGTAATATAGCCATTTTAACTATGCAGATTCTTCTAATCTATGAACACTGAATATCTTTCCATTTCTTTGTTTCTTCTGCAATTTATTTTTAAGCAATATTTTATATTTTTCAGTGTATAGGTCTTTCACATGCTTTGTTAAGTTCATGCCTAGGTATTTTATTCATTTGGTTAAAAGTCAAGATATCATTTTTTAGTTTTCATTTTCTAACATTTCATCACTAGTATATAGGAACACAATGAAATTTTATATGTGACTTTTGCATCCTCCAATTTGACTGTATTTTTATTGTTTCTAATAGTGGATTCTTTTTGGTGGACTCAGAGGGTTTCTATATAAAGAATTATATGTAAGAAGAAAAAAAATGGTGTTGATGATAGAGTCCCTGTTCATCCCTCTGGCGACCAAATCAAAGTCATGACAGAAACAAGGAGCAGTGGCAAGGAAAAATCATCTGACATCTAGAGTAATAAGCCATACAACTAGGGAGAAATCCAGGAAATCACCCTGCAATGGCAGAAAGTAGGACAGGGCGAGGACAGAGCTAGCCGGTCCTGAGCGGCTGAGTGAGACGGAGGTAGTGGCAGCAGCAGCAGCAGAAGATGCCTCTTAAAGGGGCTGCATCCGGGAGCGGATTTTCGTGATGACAGACCTACCCACTCTGAGTACCAGTGCCCAATCGGCTGTGCGCAGGGGGCACAAGGGACTTACAGGGAGATATTGTCGGAGTGAGGCTGTAGGCGAGACTCACTAGGTACAGAAGTGCTGGTGATATCCTTCCCCGATGACCTCCTCACTCCCAGACACAGCACTGCCATTGCTGTGAGGTCATCAGACCGGATAACAGAGGTTGCTCCACCTAGAGGATTCCCTGTAACCCTGCCTCCCCCAATTAGGGCCCCACACATCCATGTGTATCCTCAACAAGTCGGATGCACCTTGCTGAGCAGCATCTAGATTCAAACTGAGGGCAGTTGGCCTTGGTTTCTGGTGTGGCCTTTTTGAGGCAATTATAAGTACAGCATCTGTGGATTGCTTGCTGAATCTTGACTAGTAGCCCCAGAGGGGTAGAGGCTTAGGCTAAATTTGGCCTGCACCTCAACCCATCTCAAGACTGTGCCATTGGACACCTACTCCATAAATCCACACGAATAAGACTGGGAGCCTTAGGAGCTTTGCTTAGTACATAGAAAAAGATACGTAAGGACAGCCAAAATGGAAAGAGAGAGAAGCAGAAATCATATGATAGAACAGAACAGAGATACAGATATATTGGGGTCAAGTAATCTAACAGATGCAGAGTTCGAAACACTGGTTATAAAGATGCTCAATGAACTTTTGGTAAAAGTCGAAAACTTCAACAAAGAGATAAAAATGGAGATGGAAATTATAAGAGGGAACCAGTCTGACATGGAGAACACATTATCTGAGATGAAAAGTATATTAAATGGGATAAACAAAAGAATAAACAAAGTGAATAAAGAAGAGGATCACATGCCCTCTCTAGAGGACAGGAAAGCCAATCGGGACACCCAAACAGAATCACAAGAAAAAGAGGCCAAGTCTTTAAAGTTGCTTTAAGGAGGGTATGGGACACTATGAAGACTCCACATATTCATCTGATCGGCATAAGTGAAGAAAATCAAGATGTTGAACAGCTGTTTGAAGAAATAATGATGGAAAACTTCCTGAATTTGGTGAAATAAATGGACATAAAACTCCAGGAACCTCAGAGGATTCCAAAACTCAGGGATCCAAAAAGGCTCACAACAAGACACATTATAATTAAAATCCCAAAGGTTAAATATAAAGAAAAAAAATTTAAAAGCAGCATAAGAAAAACAAATAATTACATATCAGGGAACACTCACACAACTGGCAGCCGATTTCTCAAGAAAGACAATGCAAGACAGAAGGGCTTGGCAAAAGATATTCAAAAGAATGAAGACCCAGGATATAGAGCCAAGAATAACTTATCTAGCAAAGCTATCATTTAGAGTTGAAGGACAGATAAGGACCTTCCCAGACAAAAATAAACTAAAGGAATTTATCACCACCAAGCCAGAATTATAGGAAATGTAGGAGGGACTTCTTTAGGAAGAAAAAGCATGTGTCTAAAACAGACGTAAAGAATGGTAACAACTACATTCCTATCAATAAATACCTTAAATGGAAAAGAATCAAATGCTCCAATCATGGGATGGAGTGACTAAAAGAATAAGAAAACAAGTCCCCACATATGAAAAGGTAGGAAATGGAAAAATATATTGCTGTGATGAAGCTAGAAGGTATTTAAGTCAGACAGAGAAAGATAAACAGTATATGATTTCACTTATATGTGGAAGTTAAGGAATAAAAAGAACAAACTAATCAAAAACAGACTCACAAATATAATGGACAATTTGGTGATGGACAGAGGGGAGGGGAGTTGGAGGGCTGGGAGAATGGGATGAAGGGTTAAAGAGGTACAAATTAGTGGCTGACAGAGGGGATGGGAAGCATGGCATAGGGAATGCAATAGCATTAATACAATGGCTAAGTGGAGAGTCAGAGGAGGAAGGGAGCAATTCGGGGGATATTTTTACTAACTATATAGATGTCTAACCAATGTACTGTATACTTGTAACTAAGTTAAAAAAATAAAATGTTTTTTAAAAAAAATAAAAATTCAAAAAGAAAGAATTATACATATGCAAAGTTGAAAGTCTGACCCAAGCATCTCCAAAGAGCAAAAAATTCCCAAAGAAATGTCATAGAAACAAATGTCAACATTGTATATATAAATCCCTTTATTGAGACTTCAGAAAGATGTGTTTCAAAAACTCTTAAAAAGACAAAAAAAAATCTTTATAAGAAGCTGAAGGGTATTAATCCACTGCACACAGACTTTCAGCCTGAATCTGAGAAAAGGCCCTTGAATAATGGAGTAAACTACAAAGTAATCAAATTTTTCAGAAGACAAGAAGGCCTACAAAATTGTCGAGAATTGTACTACAGGAAATAGCATAGCCTTTCCTTTTGAATAGAAGTATTTATTTTGAGTATCTTGCCCCCAAAAAACAATTCTTCGTAAAGTATGTAGAAGAAATGTGTTTCTAATTTGTACAACTTTTTTATAATCCATAAGAACTAATTATTTATGTTTTTACCTGTTTTATTGAGATACAATACACATTTAACAATATGTAAGTTTACAATGTTATGAATACAGTACGATGATTTGCTGTGTGTATGTATACGTATATTGCAAAACGATTACCATGAAGTTAGTTAACACATCCATCAATGACATAATTACAATTTTGTGTGGTAAGGACATTTAAGATTTATTATCTTAGCAACTTTCAAGTATATAATACAATATTATTTACTATTGTCACCACGCTGTACTTTAGACTCTACAGAACTTATTCATCTTATAACTGGAAGTTTGTGCCATTAAACCAACATCTCCTCATTTCCCCCATCTTCCAGTCTCTGGCAACCAGCATTCTACACTTTCCTCCTATGAGTTTCTTTGTTTTCGTTTCTGAATAAAAGTGAGATTATACAATATTTATCTTTCTCTGTCTGGCATTTCACTTAGCATAATACCTTCATCATCCAACACCCATGTTTTCACAAATAGTTGAATAATATTTTATGGCTAAATAATATTCCATCGTTCATACGTATACCACAGCCTAGCCTCTTAGGCATTCATCTGTCGATGGACATTTATGCAGTTTCCATGTTTTGGCTATTGTGAAAATTTCTGCAATCCACATGAAAGTGCAGGTATGTCTTCTGATTTCATATTCTTTGATAGACACAAAGAAGTGGGATAGCTGGATCACATGGTAGTTCTATTTGTAATTTTTTGAGGAACCTACATACAGTCTTCCATAGTGGATAAACAAATATATATTCCCACCAACAGGGCACTAGGGTCCCCTTTTCTGTACATCCTCGCCAGCATTTGTTATTTCTTCATTTTTTGATAGCAGCCATCCTAACAGCTGTGAGGTGATATCTCACTGTGGTTTTGATTCGTATTTCTCTGATGATTGACAGTGTTGAACATCTTCACGTATTCCTATTGCTTATTTGTATTTCTTCTTTGGAAAAATGTATATTTCTGTCCTTTGCCTATTCTTTAATTGGGTTATTTTAGGGATTGTTTTCTATTGAGTTATAGAAATTTTTCACATATTTTGGATATTAACAACTTATGACATATGTGATTGGCAAATGTTTTCTCATGTTGTGGGGTGCATTTTCATTTTCTTGCTCTTTTTCCTTGATATGGAGAAGCAATCTGGATTTACAACTTTAGACTCTGGACTTTAAGCTGTTATCATGATTGGATGAGATCTTAACTGTCCTGATGGCTTCTGTTTTTCCCCTGGGAGCCCAAACTTTCATTTTACAAGTCTGATGACCTCACTGGAGAGACTTGTCTATACGGCCCCATATATACATACAAAAGGAGAAGGACTGAGAAGAGCTTGGTCTTCTATCCATCCCTGCCAAGGCAACATTCATATGAGCAAAGTCATCGTGGACCCTCCTTAAAAACCCAGGACTTGCTAAATACTCAAGAATGACCTCACTCCGTGCCAGAAAAACTGTTCAGTCAACTTTTGTCTGGAAAAGACAGGAGGAGGAGAAGAAACAGCTTCAAAAATGGAAACTTCTAGATGTTTAAAACTCAACAGATGTATCAAATAGCAGTTTTTCAAATTATTACTGAAATTAATAATAATGTTGGCAAATTTTTTTACCTGTTAGGGGGAAATAAGCCTAGATATTTTTTCATCATTAGCAAAATAAATTCTAGATGGGTAAAAAAAGTGCCTTGAAAATAATTCTTAAAAACCAAGATGTTAAAGTTTATAAAATCTTGAAAGAAGGGAATGGAATTCTCAAAAGTGATGAGATAGAAAGAAGGCCCAAAAGTATAAGGATATAAAATATAACATATTTATATAAAACACCCATGATTATAACATAGATAACATAAGGTAAATATTTGAGCAAATATATGTGAAGATAAATGTTTGTAGCATGTATGTTTGTATGTGTGTATATATATATATACATACATACATGTATACATATATATATATATTTAAAGGAGAAAGAGATCATCAAAGTTCATCAGTAAAAACGCACAATCCAAGAGATCCAGAATTCAATAATATGAGTAACTGTCAAAGTTTAAGAAGTGAATTCTAATTGCAAGACATTGTTGAAGGAACAGAGAGAACAATGTCAATTAATTAACTTTCCCTGACATCAAGGAACTTATAGACTAATGAATATACACATATAAACAAGAATTTTATCTTATCTCTTGAAATAACTATACAAAGTTGAAAATTAACTAAATATCTGTCTTAGTCCATCTGGGCTACGATAACAGAATTCATAGACTAGGTGGTAGACAACAAATATTAATTTCCAAAACTTCTACAAGCTGGTATGGCCTAGACCAAGATGCTGATAGATTCAGAATCTCATTTAGGGCCAACTTCCAACTTCATAGACAGCCATCTTTTTGCTGTGTGCAAACATGACAGAAGTGAGCTCTCAGGGCTTTCTTTTATGAGAAAACTAGGGCTTCACCTTCATGAACTAATTACATCCCATAGGCTCCACTTTCAAATACCACAACATCAGAAATGATTTAATCTATGTATCGGGGGTGGGGGGCAGGGAGGTAGAGGAACACAAACATTCTATATATAGCAATGTGCAAATGTGGAATACTTAATTACATAAACTTTGAGGAAATCTAATGTTTGATATTATTTGGTGAATAGAATTATGTTTGGGAAGACATTAAGAGGACAGAAGAATCCTCCAGGTCATAATAACAGGGATAAAACATAGGATATAAGGTTTTCGTACAGTGCGATATACCTTTTTGACAAGCATCTGTTGCACCCCAGCCTCAACCTCTTATGAATTCAGACTAAACGGAGAGGCAGAATCATGAGTTTCTTTGACCACATGCTTTCTATCATCTTCTAGGCAAATGATATTTATTTTAAAGCCTGATTCATACAGAGAATTTTATGAATGAGGTCTCTGTCAAATAAAGTGATCTATTCTAGCCTTTTGTTACCTAACAATCTGCATTTCATTAATAAAAGAGGTAAGAATAAGATATATCATCACAACATTATCACCCAAAGTATCTCGTGCAAGTTCTGCATTGTATATAAAGCTCGCATACTGTGGATTACTCTCATTTTATGTATCTAACACAGAGAAGGCTATAAAATATTATAAGCCAAAATGGACATGGGATATGATCAAGGGAATTATCATATATTTGTAGCTACCTGGAAAATTTAATGGATCGTCTTCATAAAAACATAACACCAGACAAAGTTGATCTACATGAGGAAATAATAATATTCCTCAGCCAGAGAAATTCATTAAATTTAGTTATTTTTGTGCATATCTGAATTATTCTTTCAAATTATTTTTATGTATTTAATCTCCTCATAATTAATATTAGAACTCTGAAGCATCATTCATCTTCAACCTTAGCATGCTAAGCATCATGAAAAAATATTATATTCTTAAATTAATTTGCAGATGCAAAAATAAGATATATACTTTAAATATTAACATGGGCTACCTTAGTGTGAAGAGAAGTAAACCAATATTTTATGTCTATTTCTTTTTGATTTTTTAAATCTGTAGCGTTTTTAATGAGCACTAGCAATTTCCATAAAAGATTACATTATTTGAAACATAAGATTTTCCATTATCTGAAATAAATTTACACTGTAACTATTGCAAACTCATCACATACAACATAAATGTGTATTCTCGACAGAGATTTTTTACACATTAAACCTGAACATGTATTTTCTTGGAAGTTATGAAAAGTTTAAAAATATTTTTAAACAAAAAATATGTATATTGTATTAGGAAATTTAAAAAATCTAAACATAATATTTTGAACATAAGAAGTATTTACATAATAAACTTTTTCATCATGCCCAGGTTATTAAACCTGAAGAGAACTTTACTACAGTTAAATAATCACACATGGCTTTCCTGGAAAGGACAATATTTCTTTGAAAATAGGTGATACATTTCTCTGCTGCCTCATTTTCTTTTTCTGGTCCAGAGCTTTCTCATGGCACTTTTCATCTCTCCATTTCTCAGAGTATAGATTAAGGGGTTCAACATAGGGGTGATAATGGTGTAAAATACAGTTATAAACTTATCAACAGGTAATGTATAAGCGGGTCTCACATACATAAAAATACAAGGGACAAAGAAAAGGACTACCACGGTGATATGCGAGCCACAGGTGGATAAGGCTTTGCGCCTCCCTTCCTGACTGAGATTCTTCAGGGAGTGCAGAATGACCCCATAGGAGATGATTAACAGCACAAAGATGACCACGCAGATAGCTCCATCATTGGCAACTACGGTGAGGCTGATAATGTACGTGTCAGTGCAGGCAAGTTTCAGTAAGGGGTACATGTCACAGATGAAGTGATCAATGACATTAGGGCCACAGAATGGAAGGTTGTAAACAAAGAGAAGATGAACTACAGCATGCAAAAAACCTCCAACCCAAGCTAACAGCAGCAGCACAATGCACACTCGTTGATTCATGATCGTCAAATAATGCAAGGGTTTGCAGATGGCCACGTAGCGGTCGTAGGCCATGACCACGAGGAGCAATATCTCTGCACCACCAAATAAATGCCCTATAAAAAGCTGGCTCATGCAGGCTTGGAAAGAAAAGGTTTTCTTTGCATAGAGAAGAAATATATTTGAGGTGACCGAAGTAGAATAAACTGCATCCATAAACGATAAGTAACCAAGAAAGAAGTACATAGGGGTATCAAGGGTTGGGCTGAACACAACAGTCACGACGATGAGCAGGTTTCCCACCATTGTCACAATGTAAATCAATAAGAACAGGACAAATAATATATTCTGACCCTGAAGGCTCTGAGTGAGCCCCAAGAGGATAAACTCAGTCACATTGTTCCTTTGTTCCATAGGTCCTTCGGTATGTCTGACTTCAGAGTTCAGGACAAATTACCTGTAGATATGATAACTGCGAGTGACTTCCTAAAATCTTAAGATAATTTGTTTATTCGTTCAATAAATAGGCATTATGATTTGTTAGGCTGTATAACTTTCAGGAATTATAAGAAGACAAGGCTGATTAAAACATGGTCCCTAACTTCAAATCTCTTACAGATTAGTGTGGAGACTCGTCATTAGAGACAAAGTAGGAAAGGGACACATTCTGAAATAAATGGGTTGCCATAAGTAGCTGTCCAATTGGAAGCTAATTGAATTGTACATGGAGCTAGCACCTTATGCAAAGATAAAAACTGATTAAAGTTGTATTGAAAAAGTAAAGCAAAGTTTCTTTATGTTTACATTCTAGTTAATAAAGAAAATGGCTTTCTACGTTATAGGGTGGGAGATTCTCCTTAAAGAATCACTGAAATCCCAAATAGACAATGCGAAAGGTTTTTAAGGATTTAGGAATAGATACCATAAATTCAATTGACAAACATAGTTTTGGAAAAAGTAGTACATTTTAGAGGACATACACACAGTTGATACCTAAATTAGACACAGAGACCTAATTAATTAACAACTGAAAGGCAAACAAACCAATAGCAAAGTGGATATATCATATAAACAAGCAATTAAAGGAAGAATACATCTAAATGGTCATTGAAACATGATAAATTACAGAAACTCATCTGTAAATGGAAAATGAAATGACAGTTTGCTTGCTACAGTGTTAACTTGGATTTTTGAAGGTCACTCGGTTAAGTTTTACAGAAGTTACATCATCCTCTAATTGTTAACAGATTAACAAACCATGCTTACAGAATATATTATGAACACATCGAGAGATTCAGAAATATTTATCCATTAAAATATTCCCGAATACATATTCATGAAATTAGTTTCCAAGAATACTGAGGTTAGAAAAGGGAAATTGATTCTGGACTTTTATAATATGAAAGTATCAAAGAGTACTACAGAACTGAATTCTTACATATTTTAGAAATCACAAAAAATATGGTCAGTATGAGAATCGCTTCACAGAACTTTTAAAAATCCTAGAATTTTCAAAACACCATTCAATGTACTCTTTATAAATGCAAAGCCTAGTTCTGAATTTTATGTATCCACACACTTCCTGAGTTACCTGCACAACGAGAGAGCCATTCAATCCACGTTCTGGGCTGTGGTGCCTTCTCCCTTGCCCTTCCTGCACTACTGCCATGCCTGTGGACACAGAGAGCAAGATAGCATGAGTATCATCACAGGACTTCGAACTGTTTCTATGTGACCAACTCTTTCCATGCACACAGAAACTTGATTCATCTTAATTCTTCTAAAAAATATTACCCTTCAAATGGTTGGGATTTTCAAAACGAATATGCGTGTATAATAATACCTATCTAAGAGCATGGATACTACATAGACATTTACTTACTTTGCAAAGATTTTTAGAAATTATTTTCCGATTCAGAAGCCAAAATAAAGATTTTAGGCAGATCATGGTCTACTACAAAAAATTCTATACGAAAAATGTTGCAATATTATTTATTTTGAATCAGCCTTCTTGGGAAAATCACACCCCAATTCATATTCTTATTAGAAAGATTATAATCTTTCCAGTGTATGTGCTTCTGAATTATTGTCATTGAAAATTTTATCATAGATAACATGCTAACTAACATTTTTGCTAGTAGACCATCTTTATAGTAATTGGATGAATCAGCAAGTGTTAAAAATTACTTATTAATCAATTGATTAAATCAGCTATTTTGTTCATATTTTTAGTTCTTGGTTATCTGGGTCTGTAGGGGAATACAAGACATTCATTCTCATTGAGGAAAATAAATCACCTGTTGGTCGTTTTAGATATGGCCCGGGGCCAGTTTTACATGTAATACAAAATTGTTGCATTGCACATGTAATGTGCAACTTTGATTTAAAAGAATTATTTTAAATGTGTTTTGTTTCAGAATCAACATTTGTAGACCATTATTTCTGAAGAGCTGAATATTATTCTAGAAGACTTGTGCTCCTAGGTAAGTTAAATTGTTCTCTAGCATCAGTGGAAGAAGACAAGGATATTCTTTTAAATTAATATATTTAGTATAACAAGAGAGATAACTGAGAATAGGCAGGTAGAAACCAGTAAAGACCATAAGCTGAATGGAATATGCTTTGAAATTGGTAACTATTTGGTTTGGGAGACCTGAATGAGTTGGGAGAAGAATTTCAGATTTCCTGAGTTATCAATGTGGAGGGGAACTGGAGCATAATACAGCATCAGTACCAAGACTTACCTTTCAAATGTTTATACTTCCATGTCTAAGTTAAGTAAAAAAATCTAGTTCTAAACTTTAGGATATATCAATAGGAGAGAGGAGGTACCTAAAGGCATTCCATCTTCAGGGCTTATGGAATTTCATTGCATGTATACATAATTAAATATTTTCCCTCATAATTATGAAGCTATGTCTGCATTTGTAACATAAGTACTCACAATTCACAGGTGTTGTCTGAGCATTGAGTAGGGGTTTCTAACACCTTGTCCTCTTGAGTACTTACAACACTTGCTTATAGCTGTGCTTCCCTTGTCAACTGTTGGGATAGTAAACATATCTTCTTAATAACTGTAGCTCCAGATTGTATGATTGCTCCTGTGCATTTTAAGTGATCAATAAATATTTGACTATTAAAGATGTTCTTATTAACTCCAGTATTACTCCAAGCTACTGAAAACTATTAATTGGACTCAGAATCACACAAAATTTTACACTTTATAATGTACTTTATTAAAATATCTCTAACATATTCAATGAAAACAGATAAATCACTAAAATGGTCAACAACAGAAAACCATGATAACTATCCCAGAATGAGAAAACAAGATATAAATTAAGTAGATCTACATTATGCCAAATTCAACAACATAAGACAGGAAAAAACCCCACTAAAATGTTACACGAGGTGTAAAATACAGGGAAACACTGTCAATAAGAAAGATATTAAAAATTACAAACTCTGAAATTGAGAGTCAGGCCAGATCTTTTTAAAACAGGTTTACATGGTAAACCAGTTCATCATGTAAGCAATAGGTGTTTTAAAATCATTAAGCACTGACCATAAAAATGATGCAACCAAAATTTTGAGGTCTGAAAAATACCTAATCAGCTCATCTGATATTTTTTAAAATAAAAAAAATTTAATTAATTTATAAGATTGCTTAATCTGATGAAGATAAGTCAGAATTGAGACCACATCAATTCAAATGTGTGCGTAGAGATAGGAGCGACAACTGGAAACACTTGCCAAACCAAGATAAAGTCAATTTCTTTATATTAAAAGAAAAATTGTACATCTAAAACCTGAACATGGTTGAATAGACCTTGGGGACAAATATAGAAAACTAAGTTTCAGAGACAGTGAATTGCTGATTTCATAGATCATCTTGGTCACTTTTGTTTTGTATTGTTTTTTGTTTTGTTTTGCAATTTTTCAGGAATGTTTCTGGTTTCCAGCAGCCTACTTTATGAGAATGTAAATTCTAAATTCTTATTTGGAATTTGAGCCTCAGAATTTATACTTATCAACTCTGTGACCTTGAGTGAATTACTCAGCATCATCTGTATAGTGACACTCATAAGTGCACCTAACATGTAGTATGATTTTAGGGATTAAATAGGATAATGCAAACAAAGCTGTCTGAAAATTGTCTCACAAATAATAACTAAATAATTATTTAATCCCCATGTAAATTGGGTGCAACATCTCTGCCATAAGTTTTTCACGTGTTTCCCCAAAAGTCCACTCTCTTCTCGAACGATCCACAGAAGCATTTCCTGAGGAATGAATGGATTGACTGGAGCATTGTCATATACAGTTACGGAAGGTAAACCTTCTTTACCATTAGCATTACTGCATGTAAATACCCTCGCTGTCTTACTCCATATCTCATTATCCACTTTGAAACTTATTATTAAAACTAATCTGAGAAATCTTCTTTTCATAAATTACAAGCTCAGTTGGGTGCATAATATGATGTGTTTAGTTTCTTTCACAATACTTTTAAGACCCTACAGATAAAAAAACATCCAGGCAATTAACTCAGACATAGATGTTGACATTTTCTTTAAGATTCTGTAGCTCTAATATCTGACAACATTCATGAACTCGATTTCCACAACACTAAAATTCACTTTCTAAGAAGGTATAAATAAGTACATGTCGATGAATCTAACGACTAAAGTTCTCTGAACTTTTGTTTCCACATTATAATTTTGAGTTTCCCTTTGTAATAAGGGGCTATTAATTTAAATACCAAAATGTTATTTGGGGTATATACATAAAGGTAGGAACCAAACATGAAACAGATATTTATATACAAATGTTCATCGCAGAATGATTCGCAAAAGCTAAAAAGTGCACAACCCAAATTTCCATCAAATACTTAATGTATAAACACATTGTAGTACGTACAGATGAGGGAATATGATTCAGACTTAAAAAGGAAATTCTGAGACATGTTACAACATAGATGAGCCTTGAAGACATTATGCTAAATGTAGTATGCCATACAAAAGGGGCCAATATTTTATGATCTCCCTTTCTCAGGTACCTAGAAGAGTCCTATACACAGAGCAAGGAGGTACAGAAATGATTACCAAGGTGAGGGGAGAGTGTTCTGAAATATGGTACCTGGGTTTTCTATTTCTTCTTGTATCCCTTGTTCCAAATCCAGGCTTCTATAATTTTATCTTTGGTCATAGAAGAAGGTGATGGCTCAGTCTGACGAAGATAAGTCAGGATTGAGACCACATCAATTCAATTGAGACCACATCAATGTGAGTGTAGAGATAGGAGCAACAATTGGAAACACTTGTCAAACCAAGATTTCTCTCTGCACAAAATATGCCCATCTTCTTTAATTTTCATAAACATTTTAGAGATGGACTATGGAATTATACATTGATGAATCACCAAATTTGAAAGCTGTCATTGAGAATAAGTATCAAGAATCAAATTTAAAAACTAATTATTATGTTCAACTGGCCAAATTGGGCACAACTTTAATAGCATATTTAGTCAATAATGCAGAGAGCCAGATAATCACAGAAATGGGCTTTGTTGTGAATGTTTTTGAAGCATTTACATGACTGTTTTAAAATGGTTCATGTCTGGAAGAATACTAGTTTTTATTTTATACCTTGATGGTTGCATTAATTCCCAAGGAGAAATCTTCTCCCGAGTAAAGGAAGATATAACTGGGCACTTAATCAACAATGAATAGTAAATCATTTCACTGAGTTGTTCAAACAGTTGTCCCCAAGGTTGCTTATTCAAAAGTCAATTCACTGAGGAATCAAGCTCTGGAGAACTGAGATCCTCCAAGTGATTCTTCCAGTGCATTTTAGAGACTTCTGCTTGCCAATTACATTAGGAAAATTCAGTGAAAAAGTAGCAATCTTACAGCAAAGATCAAGGTACATATAAACAGCAAAAACGCAAAATTGCATGAACATCCTTTAAAATCCCTAAAAGTCAAACCAAAAATGGAGCCTTTGAGAGCTCTACAGACTGTTTCCTCAGATTTGATAATCTCAGTGACTTAATTTCAACTTCAATGAAGCTTTCATCCCCTTGTTCAAACCTATTGTTGAGTCATTTCATGAAACGTTCAATGCTAGAATTTATTTTTGTTCTTTTTCATAATTTTCATGTTTATTGTTATAAATCATTTAGTTCCTGAGACATTATTGATAATATTATATTTTACCTTTCTAGACATGGTTTTCTTAGTTGTTAAAATATTTTAAAATAACTAAAGTCTTTGATCTCTGATCTTGCAATTTTCCCCATTGCTCAGAAGCATCTGATAAGATAAAATGGTGGAATGGGATGCAGAAAGCTCTATGACTATGCCACGTGAGACAAGAGAAACACACAAAAAGAACAACGGTTTGTCATCCTATTGGATGTGGTACATACTTAAGCCAAGAGCTATAACTAAATCCCGTAGGCAGAATGAACAAAACAGTGAATCAAATATAGAGGTCAGGATGACCTTCATCACTCTTACACCTGTTACATATACTACCCCACAGAAGGTATTCTTGATTCAGGTACTTGAAAGCTCAAACTTGGTATGTTTCGACACCGTCGTGCCCACAGAGGAATGCTTCTACCAATAAACACAGTCATTGTTCCATTCAATTTTAAATGGAGACTGTCTATAGTGATATTGAGCTCCCCATACTGATGAAACAGACAGAAGGGACTCTGGATGAGTTGCGTACTTGATCCTAATTAACACAGGTAAATTCGATAGCTGCACACAAATTAACACATGGATGGTGATTTCTGAACTCTCCTTCTACTGCCATGCTGAGTAGAGAGCAATGAGAATCTGAGGCAAACTAATAAAACAGTATCATTATGAGTTCGATTCCTATGGTGATAATCATTTGGTTCACTCAACTGGGTAAGATACTCTCTCCAGAAAAAAAGAAAAAAAAACTGGAAGAAAGTAAAAGAAATACAAAATTGGTGGTTCAAAAGTCATGATTAACAACTTTGGTCACATGACAAATTTTTGAACCTTAGATGGAAGTGGATGTTTTATGTTACGTAATCATTTCGTTAGCCTTTTCAGTTGTTTTCTTCTTTTCTTTCCTGCCTGCTACTTCACATGAAGAGGATTGGTGGTTCATATTTCAATTTAAATTTGAAGTAGGAGTATGTCTGTGTTAAAATCAATATGGAAGCCAAAGCTTTGAATGTTCCCTGTTCTGGGGACAGAGTTTTACCTCCCATCCAATGTCAAAGTATATGGTAGCAACAGAAAGGATTGACTGCCATGGATGTGCTGCATTTGCTTCTACAGATGGAACTCTAATCTTTCCCACCTTCCTCTAGACCCTAAGAAGCTGATCCAAACAATGTGTATCAACAAAGCAAACTTGCCCTGTAGCTGTCAGTTATGTTCTGCCAATGAGAGGAAATAAGAGATCAGAGAGTGAGAAGAAAAGACATCAAGGTATCAATTTCTCTCTTACTCTCCCTGATGGGCCATGCTTTAGAAATGACCGTGTCCTTCTGATCAATCCATGAACAGAGAAAGAAGGTCAAAGGAATGTCGGTACCTTCCTTTTTCTGTTACAATTATGATCATGTTCTGAAAAAAAATCTCCTTTTGCGTCTTCATAATTAGGGTAGTAATTACTTGCCTCTGTTACAAATATGGGTACACCACCATGATTTTTTGGAACATTTAATTTTGCATACTCTTTGTAAATAGTTTCACTTGTTCCTTTGAAGAGTAATATCTATTCCTTGTGGCAATGACATACAGGTGGGGATAATACTTTTTATTGAAATCATTTTTTAATGGGGAAATATCACAGGCATCTCCATAAAGTGAATAATATGTCAAGGTTTCCTCTACTCACAGTTGTTATCTCACGTTTGAGTGTGTTAAATAACATAATAACACGATGAGGAGAAATATAATATAAAATATTAGAAGATTTTAGAAAGAAAATCATTAAGACGATATTATTATTACTCGGCAATAATCCAAACAAATTAACTGAATCTATCATACTAAATGAGAGGTCAGTAAAGTGACTAAACTGATTAAACTGAAATTTTTTGCTATCTTTCTTGAGTACTAGCCATAATTATTTCAAAACTATAATGTGGAAAATTATCTTTCATTAATGTAAGCTAAATTACAAAACATATGGAAATAAACTCAACAAATTGGAAAAACCTATATGATGAAAACATACATGTGATGTATTACTGCACTGTACATTTGAAACATGTATCATTTTATTAAGTAATGTCATCCCAATCAATTTAAATAAATAAATTTGGACAAGATAACATTGAAGATTCTCAAAGACCTAAATAAATACAGAGATATATTTCAAGTTCACAGATAGAATTATTCAATGTGATCAAGTTATAAATTTATTTCCAAATGAATATGACACTTAATATAATGTAAGTAAAAATCTTAATGCATTTCTAAGACCTCTAAAATTTATGTACTTATGATTTTATGTATTTATGTGTGTTTTTATGTTGTATTTATTTATTTATGTGTTTATTATGTGTACATATGTGTAATGAATTTAAATTTCCTTTTCAAGTGGCCTTCTGTTGCCTTAAAACCAGGTTTCAGCACATTTTTGAAAAATTTAACCTACTTTCCTAATATGATATGTCACATTTACTATATTCACAGTAAGTTTGTAGGAAGCAGTAAAAAAAATATATAGAAAGAAGTTTAGTAAAAGATGAAAAGAATATTTTTTTTTATAAAACGTTCAAAGTTTTACAAGCATTAAGGTCCTAATTGAGTACCTTTGTATATTATTCAGGAGTTGGAAGATTCAATGGTCAATACCATAAATGCAACTTCAATATAACAATCCCAAAGGTACAATTAATATGTTTATGGAGAAAAAAGACTCAAGATAGCCAAAATAGTTTTTTAAGAAGACTGATCTTGAGCAACTTGTCCTAGCAGATATGAAAACTTATTATGAAATTATATAAATAAAAACAGGTTTAGAAAAATGGATTATTTGACCATAAAAGATAAATTAGAAATACACTCAGACATAATAAAATGAAAACTCACTTTGTGAAGAGATAGACTATTTGATACATGATGCTTAGAGGTTTGGTTATCTACCTTAGAACAAAAATTAAGCAGAACATTTACTTCATGGTGTACACAGAAATCAGTGTTCAGTGGATTAAATTTGAAAATTAAAAACACGATATTTGAAATCTTTAGAAGACAATATAGAATGTTATTTTCCTAGCTATGTGTTAGAAAATAGTGTGTTAAGTAAACATAGAAATGCTAATCATACTCATAAAGACTGAGAAATCTGACTACATGTAGAAGTATCTATTCATCAAATAAACTGATAGACATGTAAAAGTCAGAACTTTGAAATACATGTAAACAAATAAGAAATTAGTATGCAGGGATTCCTAAAGAACTCTGACAAATTAATAATAATGGAAAAACAACTCAGCTCAGTGGGAAAAAATGAAAAAGGATATGAATAGACATTTCATAGAGGGTGATATAAAAGAAATGTCCAATATTTATGAAAATCTGCTCAACTTCAATAGTAATTAGAATTGCAAGGTAAAGACACAATGAAGATAGAGTCTTATATTCATTATTTTTGCAAATATATCAAACATCTGACAGTACCAAGTGTTGTAGAAATGTAGAGTGGTAGAGCTGTTACACACTGCTCACAGGCATGTAACTGGTAAAACAACTTGAGGAGAAAATGGTAACCATCTCTAAAAAATGGAACGTAAACTGCTGTACACAAAAGCTTTTCAGGATCTCCACAGCAACACTTAGCAATATCAATAACTGAAAGTAACCCAAATGTCCACTGACTGAACGGACACATAAACATGCAGCAACATAAATCTTAGACAGTTAGCATCATGGATGAAAGTAAGTACACAGCATAATGTCAATGAAGGTAAGAAATATGACAACAGTGAACGAAGTATTTTAAGGATAATATATGTATATATATATATATGTAAATAATTTTTAAACTAAGATTGACAACACGTGCGGCGCTGAGGTTACCACTGGGAAGAGGCAGAGCAATGACATCAGGGAAGTATAACATACAAACATAATTTTCGTGATACTGATCATATTTTAGATAAGAGGCTACAAAAGTTTGAAATAAACTGCATATATTATTGGTGAATGAAAAAATACATACCAAATTTTAAAATAACACAAGTTCAAAATCTTTTTTAATTAGAAAAGAAAACTCTGACACGCATAGATGATGCTGCATATTACAATGGTAGCAACTCTGCATTCCTCCCGGTTTGAGATGTTCCAGGATGTGCTAAAGACTGAGAAAAATCTGTTTCCAATGAAAATTGAAAAACAACATTTTGTTTGTGCCAAAACAAATCATTAGGAATTTATCTTTAAAGGTATTTAAGTTGAACTTAACTTTTAGGGAACATGTTTCTGTCTAAAATAACATATTTTTTTTCCAACTTCAGTATCGTGAAGACAAATAAGCGTTATCCATTCTTCTAGGAAAAGCAAAGCTGAGCATAAAAAATACTGAGCTAAAGCATGACAATATGTATACAACTTGCATTGGAATCGTGTTCTGTTCTTTAATTGAAAACTAAAATCTGCTGTCACATCAAACATTCCATAGAGTTTCAGCCCAACCTGTGAATACATCCAACACCCAATCTAACAAAACTGCTTACTGATACTATCTATAACCACATACAGTATCATCTCCCATTTAAATATCCTGACCTGCAAATTCATGGATACTGACCTGAGAAACAGAAATAATCTTACAGATAAAATGCATGATGCAGCTGCAGAAAGCTGCTTGTGGAGACAATAATCAACATTAAAATATTTAGAGCATTCTTTTGGCTCCAGAAATTACTTCTGAATATTAACCAAATAGCTTTCTCATTAACTTGAGTAAAAGTGAATTTCCAAAGGTACTTTGTTTCTCACTTTTAAAAAGAACTTTTTCTTCTCACATTTTAATTTAATGTAAACCGAAAAAAATAAACAAACGAGCTGAACTTCGTCCACTTTTTCTTGAAATACAAAAAATACCTGTACTTTTATTTATCCCCTAATATTCTGTATTAGACCGAATCTGATCACAAAAGACAATTGATTCCACATTTTGTGATGCCTTTGTATAAATAAAAGAACCCCTAGAGAATCCATTGCATTAACTAAATAATTAATTTTAGAATTCATGGCCTCTTTCTTGGCTCAGAATTAATACCAAATAAGTTTAGTATGACTAAGATATTCTCGCTATACTTATAGTTAACTTATTACAAAAGAGATTTTTCATTGCATTTTTCATCTCCAAATTTTTGAGGCTGTATATTACAGGATTCAACATAAGAGTGATAACCGTATAAAACAGAGTTACAAATTTATCAATGGGGAAGCTGGAAACAGGTCTAACATACATGAAAATACAAGGAACAAAAAACAGAACAACCACCATGACGTGAGAACTGCAGGTAGATAGGGCTTTGCGCCTCCCTTCCCGACTGTGACTTTTAAGGGAATTTAGGATGACTCCATAAGAGATTAGTGGAAGGACAAAGATGACCATACAAATTGCAACTCCATTAGCAACCACTGTGAGGCCTACAAGTAGGTGTCAGTGCAGGCGAGTTCTAATAATGGGTACAAGTCACACATGAAGTGGTCAATGACATTGGGACCATGGAAGGAGAGGCTATATACAATAAGAAGTAGAACCAGAGCATGTATAAAACCTCCAGCCAAGGCCATCACCAACAGTAGGATGCAAACCTGTCTATTCATGATGGTTAGATAGTGCAGTGGTTTACAGATAGCCACATATGGATCATAGGCCAGCACCACCAGAATGAAGATCTCAGCGCCTCCAAATAAGTGCTCCAGAAAAAGCTGTCCCATGCAAGCTGAGAAGGAAGTTGTCTTTTTAGTAAACAGTAAGTCTATAATCAATTTTGGTGAAATCATAGTGGAATAAACCACATCCATGAGTGACAGATAGGCAAGGAAGAGGTACATGGGGGAGCCTAGGGAAGAGCTGGCAAAAACGGTCACCATGATGAGCAGGTTGCCCACCACCGTCACAATGTAGATGAGTAAAAACATGACAAATAATACTTTTTGTCCCTCAGGATCCTGAGTGAAGCCCAGAAGGACAAATTCTGTCACATTGTTACTAGTCCCATTGACTCTTCTATAAGGCTAGTTCATGGATGGGATGTCAGGAGACGGGACCTGTAATGAAATCATGAACATGACTATGAACACATCCATTATGCTCTGGATACAACTTCTGATTATATCTGCTACAGTGGTTTACACACAATAAACAGTTAGTAAATATCTATGAATTCTTCTTCCAAAGAGTGCATTAGACCTTCCCTTGACAATCAGTTTCTCTTCAGATGGTTTTGCTGGTGCTACTGAAGAGGACATTTGGGGAATTTCATTGAAAACTAATCAGCTTTCTGCTTCTGTGAATATGCTTACCTTCTGCAAATAAGCTAACTGCATGCAAAGGCTCCTACAAAAGCTCCCTTGCACTTTGCTCGACTTGCACAAGTAACTGTTTGTGCCTTTGCTGCACGAATGTAGCTATTTGTATCCTAGCGGCTCTGGGTTTGTGTAACAATTTGTGTCTGTTGGCAATCAGTGACAACTCCCAGCCTTACCAATGTTACTTACTACTTGCAGTCTCCATAGCAGCTCCTGTCATTTGTAAAGGTTTGAGTTCAAACTGACCAATTAGCTTGTGTAAAAATTCTGATATATAAGCAATATTTCAACTGAGCCTACTGCCCAGCTCTTTAGAGCACTAGCTCATCTGGGACCACACGTAATAAATTTTAATTCTCCTTCTCTCTGAGTTACTACTTGGTTTTTCATTTGGACTAGATTTTGGAGCTTTTGGGATATTTTTCAACAACACTATAAGTAAGGAGTTCTATCTCTAAGTCTTAATGGATTGTCCGCAGAGAAGAGGAATCGAAGAGCCAACAGTCAGTCACATGAGTCCTAGATCCTTCTTTAAACCACGTCAGTCTGTGGACAGAAGTCAGCAGTGATAAACTGGAATAAGGTTCCTGCCCTTCAAACACTCACTCTCTGCCTGTGGCAAAACAAACGTAAATAAATTGGCAAAGAGTAAGCTCTCTGAGTTGGTAGCACTTGTGGCAAATATCTTTATAACCTGGTCTATGTCCCACCAAAAATAAAGTATCTTCTGGAATAAGTCAATGCTATGACAATCTGTTATTAGAGGTTCAGCTATCACTCTCAAAGGATATTCATTCTTCATAGATATCTTATTAAATTTCGGGAGGCCATCCTTTGAACTGTATCAAATAATTACAAAATGATTTTGCACACTGTTCCACCAATTACTTGTTCTGACTCCATGATAACTAAGATTAGTATTGTTAACCAAATTTTAAGAAAGCTTTCCTTTGGAGAAGAAGCTCTGGAGGCCCAATCCCCTGAGATTTACAGAGGTGACTCAGGAGGCCTCTTCAGAAGCAATAACAAATATAAATGTAACACGTCTTAGTAAAGAAAGGAAAATTTTAAAAAATTGATTCCTCAGAGTCTCTACATCTGATGATAAGGACAAAGTTAAACAACATAAAATAATTGCACTGCTAGAGATACAAACCCAAACTCTTTGTTTATTCACTGCTGAGGAAATTACAGGATCACTAAATCTCAAATGGAGAAGCTGAATCCATCCACACAGATTAGGCTGGGGGAGGGAGGGAGGACTGTGCAGAGAAACCTGACCTTTCTGTGGGAGCAGCTGTGACAAACACTCTACATGCCTCACTCAACATCGCTGCTCCAGTTCACTGAGGCATTCTATCACTGCTGATGCTACAGACTGATAAAGGAACACCCACTGAACCACATAAAGGTATAAAGTAATCCCTATCCAATTTTTTCTTTTCCTTTTTTTACTTTCCGCAGGATCTGTCAGTGCCCTTACTCTTACTATATTCATCAGTGTTGTGTTTCGCCAGCATAAATCTTCTATTAGCCAGTTAAATTATTCAGATGTAAAAATTGGGTTAATAAACTATTCTCAGTCACTGAAATCATCAATGATTCTGTAGATAAACACTGAAAGATGATGTTACTGGGCTTTCAACATGAGCCACTAAGTTAACATTTCTCTATTTAAAAAACATCATTTAACGTACTTTCTTAAAATATGATTTTTTTAAAAGACAATTTAAAATTCCATAGTAACAATACAAAAATACCCTCTACAGTAACTTAAAATTACTGTTTTCTGAACTCTAAATGAGTGTCAGCAAGGTACTTCCCCGAGCACAAGCTTCTTTAGGAATATGTACAAATATGAGTTTCTGTGATCATTTTTGAAAGGTTCACACATACTAGTCTTCCATATCAGAATTCAAAATCCCATATCAAGCTTCCAGAATAGAATGGGCATTTATTACTTTATGCTGTAACACAATTGATATGTACACAATTTTAAGATCTCTAATTTAAAAGTTTTAAAATAGATATAAATATTAACATATCATGTAGAATATAATTGACAGTGAACCACAATTATAAATCCATTAATTTCCTTGTAACACAATGTATGTGTCTCTGTTATTTGACAAAATGGATATAAACACCTGTCAGGCTGAAATACTGAAACCAAATACATTTGTATATTCTGGTTAACTTCTCTGTTTTGCCAGCTTAATTTTCTCAATTCGGACTTCCTCTAATGAAAATATGTATTTAAGACATTAGCTATATTTAAATATATTGTATGAATTTTCACTTAGCATCTCTTTTTGGTTGTTTTAAGAACTCACCACAGGTCTTTGCCTTAGCCGTTAAAATCAGTGCTCCTTTCACTAAGAGTAGCTGTAGGTACATCACATATCTGTGTGTAACCACAGAACACACAATAATGAATAGCTGATCAGTAGATCTACAGATAATTTCGCGTGGCCACACTATCCATATTTCCATACTGACAACCTATCACCTCAGTCTTTCAGATAAGTGTAGCTGTACACAATGAGGATGTCTTCAAAATAAAAACACTCAAATAATAAAAATGTTTACTGTACAAAAATAGTAGAGCATTCTTACCTACGGGGGAAATTTTTCAGAGAAAAACAAAGCTGCTATGTTCACATGGCTACATTAAAAACTGGACTAATTCTTGGAAATCGCCTTGGCCAAGCCCATTCTTGCAAAAACAAAAACCCCCAATCATTTAAACAATGAAATTAGTTATTTGAATGTGCCTCTTCTTAGTCCATTATGGTGAGGCAACCAAAAAGTACTTTACTTTGAGAATTTAGGATAGCATTCACGACTCTGGCCAGTAACTTTTCTCTCTACTTAATGAGACAAATGCTGGGAATTATCTTTCTGAAATAGCAATGATTCAGCTTTCTCACAAGTAGTAGTAGAACTTGTTAGCCTTTTAGTCATTCAAATAGGTTATCCCTAAGGATGCTGTTTCCTAATTAAAAATATGACTCTATCTATTTCTGACTTCATTCTAGAAAACTGAGAAATTCCACAAGTTTCTATAAGCGATGTGAGATATCTACGCAAAAGAACTATATCAAGAAAACATACACAGACCAGAAATCAGATAGATATGCTCCAGCCTAGAAAGAAATTTGAGTATCAGAAATCTCTCTGGTATTTCTATCAGAAAAAATCATTGTTCCATTTATATGTAAAGACACAGCCTCTGCTCTTTAAATCGTTCCTGTTTTAAATAAAAGAGATGGTAGAGTCATTATAGATTAATTCATTTGAATATTTCTGGACAGTTTTCTCCCCTGGAATGATCCCTAGGAAAAAAAGATTTGATTCTTGCCAAGAAAGTGTGGCAGACATCCAAAAGTAAGAAAAACCTCAAATTTGACTAAATAAATAAATAAATAAATAATCTGAATACTAATTATGAGCTTAAAATTAAGAAACCTTTAGGTAAGGCAAATAATATTTAAGCCCAATGAAGGGAGATTTTGTCTCAGGATCCTGAGTCAACCATATTCCTACAAAAGGAGGTCCTTCTCCAGCCACTACTCTCTGTTCTAGAGGCCCTGAGACTCAGAGGCAAATAGTTGTGGGCCTGAGGACATTACTGAGGTTGATGATTCAATTTCTGAAACGATCAGTAATCACAGTTGTATAGTTTAAAGGCCTGAATCTAAGTCAACTGAAACCATAATGATCTTAAATCAAACAATGCAGTTTCTTATTTTCAGTCAAGTATCATGTGAGTAATCACTTCTGAAGGTAAAGAATTTATTTCCAAGAGCCACCCTCTAAGTTAAGTCCCTGAGGACTTCCACTCTTATTTCTTTAATATACCTTACTATTGGCTCCACTGAACACCTTTATCTCTATATATATTTGATTTACTATTGCATTTTCTAAAACATAAGGGACTAAAGAGGCATTAAATACTTGTCTGAACCAGCTGAAGATTTTAATTATGTGCTGAGCCCCATCATATATAGGTGGATTTCAGCTTACCTTAGAAAAGGATGAAATGCAGCAACACCAAGTATTCATGAATTACTTCTAAGATTTCAAGAGTACATATCAGCATTTCCTTCTTTTAATGGTAAGCAGCAAGAGAGAGGTTATCCTTAATTTAGAAGAAACTATCTTATATCATCAAGGTTCCTGTGGACTCAACTATGATTTAGAACTGGAAAGCTAATATATGCATAGGTTTAATCCTCTCTGTCCTTTCCAGATGAATTCAAAGACCTACTAAAGCTTTCTGTTTATCTGAATAAAGTAAAAGAATTTGCTAGATCACTAGATGTTTACAACAAGCTGAATTTACATGCTCCATAGGAATGATACACTGCAAATATTAACTAATATAGATGTTGCCTCAGATATACAGAAATCCACAGTCACATCTATTGCTATAATTTCTTGAAATAAAGTTTAGACATTAACATACTCAAAATAATTTATTACATTGATAACATCATACTAGTTTCTCCATTAGAGGAATAAACTTGGGAGGATATGGGACCTCTGGTAAATCTCAGTTCAATATAATGGATCCATCCAGCCAAAATATTAAAGCCTAGACCAGTTACACAAATTTCTGGGAATAAAATGATTCATAACCATTAGAGACATGCCACAAATCCTACCAAATTCATTACTATCCCTTTCTCATCCCAGTAACAAGAAAGAAATGACTCTAGGAGATTTATAATGCAAAGTTACTCATGTGATGTTATTGGAACCTCATACCCCTGGCGCTCAGATGTTCTCGGAAGTATCTACTATATGAACGTTTGCAGCCTGGAGACTTTGGCAGAACCCTAATCCCACCACCCATTCATGGGATTTTGATTCAGTAATTCCCTGAT
The DNA here is from genome assembly GCA_015472975.1 of Rousettus leschenaultii. Taxonomy (NCBI): domain Eukaryota; kingdom Metazoa; phylum Chordata; class Mammalia; order Chiroptera; family Pteropodidae; genus Rousettus; species Rousettus leschenaultii. The sequence goes on from BNJM01000408.1 coordinate 240,466, forward strand.
ATAGTGGCCTGATGCAGCTCTTTGAAAAACAACTACCAGAAGTAATTGGATGTTCATAGAGACACAATTTAATGGCAGCATGAGTACACTTTGTGTCATAGGTGATGGAGTAGCATAACGAAGCTCCCTAATGAAACAGAAATAGTTCGTATAGAAATTTTTATGGTGGGATATAATAAAGGTTTTTAAATCATTAAAATAAAGACATCAAATAGAGAAAATCAAAACAGCTTATAGTTGTTACTTTTTAATTTTCTCTTTTTTAATTTATTTATATTTTTATGGTGCTATTGGTTAACAAAATCAGGTGTTTCAGCTGTACATTTTAACAGTAAAGCAAATATATATTTACATTGTGTGTTCACCTCCCAGAGTTAGATTTCTTTCTGTCACCACATATTTGACCCATCTACCCCTTCTACTTCCTCTCTCCACCTGCCCCTACCCTGTGGTAGGAGTTGGTATTTTTTCAATAATACTGGTGAACCTCTCTGAAGACTGATACAGAGAAAAGAGAGAAAATCCAAATTACCATTCGGAAAGAAAAGCAGTTAAATATAATCCATTTCTCTTATGCTATAAAAAGTTATGATTGATATGAAAAACATGTCAGTGAATTGAACAACATAGATAAAATGGGTGAAATATAGGAAGACTACAACCTTCTGAAATGACTCAAAGAAATTGAAAAGTTAGATACTCCTATGTCTCCCCAAAAAGAACAATTCATTTTAGTAGACAAGATTGGGTCTTGAACACCAATAGAAATACTAAGTGAATATGGCAAGTTCGTAGGAACTTGATTTTAAAAATATTCAATTGCTATTCTATATATCAGCATCAATAACTATTGAAAAATAAAAACAATTTAAGCACCTTCTACAATAGCATCTGAAAATATAAATACTTAGGAAAAGATGAGCAAGATCCCTATACTATAATCTACAAATCTTTTAAGAATTAAAAATTTTAAACACCTACATAAATGGATATATATTGTCCAGAAACTAGAAAATTCAAATAGTTGAGATGTTATTCACAGAACATATTTAAATTATTTAGTTTAAATATCTTTTTAAATTGTTTTAATTAAATTTATTGGACTGCCATTGATTAATGAAACTTTACAGCTTACAAGCTTACAACTCAACAATACATCATGCATTGTTTGTTCACCACCTAAATTGTATTCTGTCACTTTATATGTGACTCCCTTTACCCTTATCTACCTTCCCCCTACACCTTTCCCTCTGGTGACCACGAAACTGTTGTCTGTGTCTATGAGATTTTGTTTGTCTTGTTTGTTTGTTGCTTTCAGAGTTATGTTCCATGTAGGAGCGAAATCAAATGGCTCTCAACTTTTTCTATCTGACCTGCTTCACATACAATGATAACCTCAGATCCATTCATATTACCACAGATGGCAGTATTTCATCTTCTCTTATGGTTCAGTAATAAGGTCCACTGTATAGATTGACCTCATCTTTTTATCCAACATGTACCAAAGGAAACTGGTTGTTTCCATCTCTTGGCCATCTTAAATAATGCTGCAATGAACACAGGAGTGCGTATATCATTTTGAGTAAATGTTTTAAAATTGGGGTGTAAATACCCAAAAGAGGGATTGCTGGGTCATATGGCACCACTATTTTTAATTTTCTGAGAAACCTCCATACTGTTTCCCATAGTGGCTCTACCACTTTCCATTTTCACCAGCAGTGTATGAGGATTCCTCTTTCCCTACAACCTCTCTAACAGGTGTGATGAGGTATCTCAGTGTGGATTTGTTTGCATTTTCCTAATAGCTAGCAAGGTTGAGCATCTTTTCATATATCTGTTGGCTATTTGTATGCCTTTTTGGAGAAGAGTCTGTTCAGGTCCTCTCCACATGTTTTAATTGGAATGTTTGGTTTTTTGTTTTTGAGTTGCATGAGTTCTTTATATGTTGTGGAAATTAACCCTTTTGGAGTCGTTGGTTGCAAAGATCTTCTCCCGGACAATCGTTTAACTCTTCGTTTTGCCGATGCTTTCTCTTGCTGTGCAGAAGCTTTTTGGCTGATATGGTCCCATGCATTTTGTTTTGTTTTGTTTTGTTTTTACTTTCCTTGCGTTTGAGGTCAAATTCATAAAATACTCTCTAAATCCAAGGGCCATGAGTTTATCATTTATGTTTTCTTCTATGTGATTTATTGTTTCACTCTTTTATTTAGGTCTTTTTGCATTAATTTTGGTGTGTGGTGACTAATAGCAGTCTAGTTTTGTTCTCCTGCATGAGGTTTTCCTTTTCACCCAAGAGCATTTATTTAGAAGTTTTTTTATTTTTTTGTCTCTATTGTATGTTTTTGGCTCCTATGTCAAAAATCATTTGGCTGTATATATATATGGATTAGTTCCTGGGCTCTGAATTCTGTCCCATTTGCCCGTTTCTCTGTTTTTCTTACAATACCACACTGATTTGATAACTGTCACTTTGTAGTGTAATTTAAAATCACGCAGAGTGAGAACTCCAGCCTTGTTCTTTTTTTTCCCCAGAGTTCTGTGTCTATTTGGGGTCTTTTGTGATATAACAGAAATCTGACAATTTTTTGTTCTTGTACTTTAAAAAAATGTCATTGGTATTTTTCCAAGGATTGCATTAAATCTGTATATTGCTTTGGGTAATCTGTCCATTTTAACTATGCAGATTCTTCAAGTCCATGAACACTGAATATCTTTCCATTTCTTTGAGCCTTCTATAATTTCTTTTTAAATAATGTTTTGTAGTTTTCAGTGTATAGGTCCTTCACATGCTTTATTAAGTTCATGCCTAGTTATTTTATTCTTTGGATCAAAATTCAAAAGATATTATTTTGTTGTTGTTGTTTTCATTTCCTGAAATTTCATCATTAGTATGTAAGCACACAATGGAGTGTTATACCTTAATTTTGAGTCCTGCAATTTGACTGGATGTATTATTGCTTCTAATAGTGGACTCTTTTTGGTGGACTCTGAGCGTTTTCTATATAAAGAATCATATCCTCTGCAAAAAGTGAAAATTTTAACTGAGTCTCTCCAAAAAGCAAAAGACTGCCAAAGAAACGGCATAGAAACAAATATCATCTCAAAGTTGTAGACTTAAGAACCTTTGTCGAGACTTCAGTAAGATAATGTCTCTTTCCTAAACTTTCTTAAATAGACAGAGAACTCTTACTAAGAAGCTTACGGGTATTATCCCACTGCACACAGACTTTCAGCCAGAATCTGAGAAGGGCTAGTCTCAATGATATTTGTAGATGTGACCTTTGTATAATAGAGTAAGCTACAAAATAATAAAAATTTTTCAAAAGACAAGAAAGCCTACAAAGTTGTTGAGAAGTGTACTACAGGAAGTACCAGAGCCTTTCCTTTTGAACAGAAGTATTATTTTGGTTATCTTGACTGCCCCCCAAAAATTATATGTAAAGTATGTAGAAGAAACAATATGTTTCTAATTCAAAGAACTTTTTTATACTTCATAAAATCGAATTATTTATGTTTTTACCCATTTTATTGAGATATAATACGCACTTAACGATGTGGAAGTTTACAACATTGTATATACAGTACGATGATTTGATATGTATATCTATATTGCAAAAATGGTTACAATGAAGTTAGTTAACACATCTATCAATGACAAAATTATAATTTTGTGTGGTAAGGACATTTAAGATTCATTATCTTAGCAACTTTCAAGTATATAATACAATATTGTTAACTACTGTCATGCTGTGCAATAGACTCCACAGAGCTTATTCATTTTATAACTGGAAGTTTGTATCCTTAAACCAACATCTCCCCATTTCCCCTATCTATAGTCTCTGGCAACTACCATTCTACACTCGGCTTCTATGAGCTTGTTTGTTTTCACTTCTGCACATAAGTGACACTATACAATATTCATCTTCTCTGTCTGGCATTTCATTTAACACAATGCCCTCAAAGTCCTGCTCCCATTGTTTTTGCAAATGGCTGAATATTATTTTATGGCTAAATAACATTCATATGTAACCATAGCCTAGCCTCTTATGTGTTCATCTATCAATGGACACTCATGCTGTTTCCATGTTTTGGCTATTGTAAAAATTTCTGCAATGAACATGAAAGTGCAGGTATATATGTTTTCTTATTTCATATTTTTCGATATACACAAAGAAGTGGGATAGCTGGATCACATGGTAGCACTATTTGTAATTTTCTGAGGTACCTGCATACTGACTTCCATAGTGGATAAACAAATTTCTATTTCCACAACAGCGTACTAGGGTACCCTTTTCTGTAATCCTCACCAACATTTGTAACCTCTTCCCTTTTTGATAGCAGCCATCCTAACAGCTGTCTGGTGATATCTCATTGTGGTTTTAATTTGCATTTCTCTGATGATTAACAATGTTGAACACCTTCTTGTGTTCCTATTGCCTATTTGCATTTCTTCTTTGGCAAAATGTCTATTCGAGTCCTTTGCCTATTTTTTATTGAGTTATTTTAGGGTTTTTTTTTTCTATTGAGTTATAGAAGTTTTTAATATATTTTGGATGTTAACACCTTATGACATATGTGATTGGCTAGTATTTTCTCATGTTGTGGGGTGCATTTTTATTTTCTTGTTTGTTTTTCTTGAAGTGGAGAAGCAATCTGGATTTATAACTTGGGCCCCTGGACTTTAAACTGTTATCGTCCCTGGATGAGATCCTAACTGTCTAGATGGCTTCTGTTTCTTTCACTGGGAGCCCAAGCTTGTCTATACGGCCCAATACATACATGCAAAAAGAGAAGGACCAAGAAGAACTTGCTGTTCTATCCATCCCTGCTAAGGCAACATTCATATGAGCAAAGTCATCTTGAACTCTCCTTAAAAACCCAGCAACTAGCTAAATACTCGAGAATGACTTCAGTCCATGCCACAAGAACTGTTCAATCAACTTTTGTCTGAAAAAAGGCAGCAGGAGGAGAAGAAACAGTCCCAAAATTGAGCCTTCTAGAAGTGTAAAACTTGACAGATGTATCAAATAGCAGTTTTTCAAATTATTACTAAAATTAGTAATAAGGTTAGCAGACCATTTTACCTGTTAGGGAGAAATAAGCCTAGATATTTTTTCATCATCAACAAAATAAATTCTAGATGGGTCAAAAAAGTTACTTGAAAATAATTTTTAAAAACCAAGGTGTTAAAGTTTATGAAATATTGAAAGAAGGAAATGCAAGTTTACAAGAGTGATGAAATAGAAAGAAGAACCAATGTAAAGGAATATTAAGATATAACATATTTACATAAAACACCCATAATTATAACATAAATAATATACGGTCAATATTTGACCAAATACAAAAGATAAATATTTCTAGCATATATATATATATATATATATATATATATTTAATAGCAAAAGGGGTCAACAAAATTTATCAGTAAAAATTTGCAATCCAATAGATCAAGAATTCAATAATACAAGTGATTCTCAAAGTTTAAGGAGTGAACTCTACTTCCAAAACATTGTCAAGAGACAGAGAGAACAAAACAATTAATTACCTTTCCCTGACTTCAGGGAACTTATAGACTAATAAACATACACATTTAAACAACGATTTTATCTTATCTCTTGAAATAACTATACAAAGTTGAAAATTAACTAAATGTCTGTCTTAGTCCATTTGGGCTACGGTAACAGAATTCATAGACTAGGTGGTAGACAACAAACACTAATTTCCAAAACTTCTACAAGCTGGGATGACCAATATCAAGGTGCTGGCAGATTCAGCATCTCACAAGAGCCGCTGCCAACTTCTTAGACAGCCATCTTTTCACTGTGTGCAAACATGGCAGAAGGAGCGAGTGAGCTCTCAGGGCTTTCTTTTAGGAGGACACTCATCTCATTCATTAGGGCTTCCCCTTCATGAACTAATTACATCCCAAAGACCCCACCTTCAAATACCACTACATAGAAAGGATTTAACTTATGAATTAGGGAGACCCAAACATTCCGTATGTAGCAATATGCAAATGTGGAGAATTTAACCCCATAAATTTTGATAAAATCTAATGTTTGATATTATTTGGTGAATAATGTTATATTGGGAAGACATTAACAGGATAGAAGAAACCTCCAGGTCATAATAACAGAGATAAAACATAGGATATAAGATTTTCATACAGTGTGATAAGTACCCACTGTGCCCTGGTCTCAGCCCCTTATAAATTCAGCCTAAATAGAGAGGCAGAATCATGAGTTTCTTTGACCACATGCTTCCTACTATCATCTAGGCAAATGATTTGGTTTAAAACCTGATTCATATGAAGAATTTAATGAATGAGGTCTCTGTCAAATAAATGACATATTCTAGCCTCTTTGTTATCTAACAATCTATATTTCATTAATAAGAGAAGAATAGGGTATATTGTCAGCATCCTTTGTAACAGCGTTATCACCCAAAATATCTGTTGCAAGTTCTGCATTGCAAAGAAAGCTCATGGATTATTTTTACTATAATTTTATATATAATTTTATAAGCCAAAATGGAGATGGCATATCATCAAGTGGATTATTAGATAAATGTAGCTACATGGAAAAATTAATAGATCATCTTCATGAAAGCATTAAACCAGATAAATTTGATCGACATGAGAAGATAATATGATTCCCCAACTAGGAAAATATATAAGATTTAGTTATTTTTCTTCATATCTGAACTGTGCATATTATTTTTATATACCTAGCCTTTTCATGATTAATATTAGAACTCTAAGGCATCATTCTTCTTCAACCTTAGCATGCAAAGCAACATAAATAAAATTATGTTCCCAAAGTATTTTGCAGGTACAAAAATAAGATATATACTTCAAATATTAAATTGGGCTACCTTTGTGTGAGGAAAAGTAAACCAGGATTTTATGTCTTATTTCTGTTTTTATCTTCTGAAAATTGTAATGAGAACTATTAATTCTGAAAAAGATTACATTATTTAAGAAAAAAACATGAGAATATTTCCATTAACTGAAAGCAATTTACAGTATTAACTACTGCAAAGTCAAAACATAGAACATAAATATATATTCTCAACAGAGACATTTTACATATAAAATTTGAATGTGTATTGAAAGCTATGAAAATTTTAAAAATATTTTTAAACAAAATTGAATTAGAAAATTAAGAAAATCCTAAAATTATATTTTGATCAAGAGAAATACTCTCATAATAAATGGTTTTCATCATGCCCAACTTATTAAACCTGAGGAGAAATTTACTACAGTTAAATAAGCACACATGCCCTACCTAAAAGACGATTCTTCATTGAAAATAGATGATATATATTTCTCTGCTGCTTCATTTTCTTTTTCTGGTCCAGAGCTTTCTCATGGCACTTTTCATCTCTCCATTTCTCAGAGTACAGATTAAGGGGTTCAACATAGGGGTGATAATGGTGTAAAATACAGCCATAAACTTATCAACAGGTAAGGTATAAGCAGGTCTCACATACATAAAAATATAAGGGATAAAGGAAAAAACCACCATGATGATATGAGAGGCACAGGTGGATAAGGCTTTGCTCCTCCCTTCCTGACTGAGGTTCTTCAGGGAGTGCAGCATGACCCCATAGGAGCCGATTAACAGCACAAAGATGACCACACAGATGGCCCCATCATTGGCAACTTTGGTGAGGCCAATAATGTAGGTGTCAGTGCAGGAAAGTTTCAATAAGGGGTACATGTCACAGAGGAAGTGACCAATGACATTAGGGCTACAGAATGGAAGGTTGTAAACAAAGAGAACCTGAACTAAAGCATGCAGAAAACCTCCAACCCAGGCCAACAGTAGCAACACAATGCACATTCGTTGATTCATGATCGTCAAATAATACAAAGGTTTGCAGATGGCCGTGTAATGGTCATAGGCCATAATCACTAGGAGTAAAATCTCAGCACTACCAATAAAATGCCCTAGAAAAAGCTGGCTCATGCAAGCTTGGAAAGAAATGGTTTTCTTCTCATAGAGTATGTCTCTCATCATATTTGGGATGACCATTGTAGTAAAAACAGCATCCATTAATGATAAGTAACCAAGAAAAAAAGTATATAGGGGCACTGAGGGTTGGGCTGACCACAACAATCACAATGATGAGAAGGTTGTCCATCATTGTCACGATGTAGATGAACAAGAGCAAGACAAATATTATTTTCTGACCCCCAAAGGCTCTCTCAGCGAGCCCCAAGAGGACAAACTCAGTCACATTGTTCCTTTGTTCCATATGTTTTGGTACATCTAATTTCAGAGTTCAGGACAAATTACCTGTAAACATGATCATTGCTAGTGACTTCCTGAGATCTTAAGGTAATTTGTTTATTCCTTCAACAAATAGGCATTATGATTTGCTAGGCTGATATCTTTCAGGGATTATAAGAAGACAAGGCTGATTGAAACAAGGTCCCTAACCTTAAAACCCTTATGGACTAGTGGGGAGACCTGTCATTAGAGACATAGGTGAGAAGAGGACACATTGTGAAATAAATGGGTTGCCACAAGTAGCTGTCCATCTGGAAGCTAATTAAATTGTCCATGTAGCTAACACCTTATACAAAGATAAAAACTGATTTAAGTTTTATTGAAAAAGTAAAGCAAGGTTTACTTTATGTTTACATTCTAGTTAATAAAGGAAATGACTTTCTACATTATAGGGATGGGAGAATCTCCTTAAAGAATCATGGAAATGTCAAATAGAATGCAATTTTTTAAAAGATTTAGGAATAGATACCATAAAGTTGATCAATAAAGTAATTTTGAGAAAAGACATACATTTTAGAGGACATACACACAGAGAATATCTAAAATAAAGAGATGTAAGTAATTAACAAATGAAATTTAAATGAACCAATAGCAAGGTGGGCAAATCACATAAACAATTAACTAAAGAAAGAATACAACTATATGGCTAGTAAACATATGATAAAATGTGTAAACTCACCCATAAATAGAAATTGAAATTAGTTTGCTTACTGCAGTATTACTATGGATTTCTGAAAGTCGGTCAGGTTTCACAGATGCTACATTATCCTCTAATTTTTAACACATTAACACACAATGCTAAGTGAACATATTAATTGAAAGTGTCATGAAATTTAGAAATATCTGCACATTAAAATACGTCTAAATAGATACACATGAAAATAGTTTCCAAGAATACTGATATTAGAAAACATGTTTATTCTGGATATTTATAATGAAAATATCCAAGAGTATTACAGAACTGAATTAATTTCTACATATTTTAAAAATCACAAAGGATATTGTTAATTATGAGAATTGCTTCAGACAACTTTGTAAAGACTGTGATTTTCACACTATCCATATACTCTTTATAAATGCAAAGCCTCGTCTGAATTTTATGTATCCATACACTTCCTGAGTTACCAGCACAGTGAGAGAGCCATTCAATCCCATTCTAGGCTGCAGTGCTTTTTCTATTGTCCATCTGAACTGCTGCCATCCCTGTGGACACAGAGAGCAAGATAGCACAGACCGTCACAGTACTTTGAACTGTTTCCATGTGACCAACTCTTTCCATGCACAAAGAAAATCAGATTCATTTCAGACTTTCTGATTGATCTTGTGTTTTAAATGGTTGGCATTTTCAGTTTCAGTTTCAGTCCAGATGCTTTGAAAACATATAATCACAATCTATGGCTCAACATGTTTCCTTTTGTCTACATAATTAAACAAGTTTCCATAAAATAGCTTTTTTAAAATCAATGAGCAGTGGCCATAAAAATGAGGCAGCAAGAACTTCAAGTTCTTAATAAACAACTAACCAGCTCATTTTATTTTTTAAATTGAAAAAAAAAAAGATTAATTTGAAAATATTGCATGTATTCCAAGAAAACTTCTACATCTAAAACCTGATTATGGTTGAACAGACTTTGGGGACAAATATAGAAAACTAACTATTAGAGACCATTTGTTGCCTACCTCATATATCGACTTGGTCACTTTTGTTTCTTTGTTTTATAATTGTGCAGAGATATCCTTGGTATCCTGCAATCTACAAGAATTCAGATTCTAAATTCTTATTTGGAATTTGAGCCTCAGAATCTATACTTATCAACTCTGTGACAGCGTCTGTATAATGAGACTTATAAGAGAACCTAACACCTACAATGATTTTAGGGATTAAATAGGATGATTCAAACAGAGGTATCTGAAAATTGCCTGAAAAATAATAAGCATTAAATAAACTGACGATATTATATACCTTTATTTACTCCCTATGTAACTTTAGTGCAATAAGTTTTCATATGTTTCCCCAAAGTCCACTCTCTTCTCTAATGATCTACAGGAGCATTTTCTGAGGAAAGAATGGACTGACTGGGTCATTATCTCATACAATTAGGGAAGCTGTTCTGTCTTTAGCATTTGCATTACTACATGGAAATTCCCTTGGCTGTCTTTCTCCATACTTCATTATTGTCTTTGAAATTTATTATTAAAACTAATCTGGGAGATCTTTTTAAAAATTAAGAGGTCAGTGGAATGCATAATACGATGGGTTTAGATTTATTCACATGTTTTCAAGACCCTAAAGGTGTGAAAACTTCCATGCAATTAACTCACTGACAGAAATAGATGTCGGCATTTTCTCTATGATTCTGTAGAATTGGTATCAAAAATCGTTCATGAACTCTATTTTCACTGACACTAAAATTCACTTTCTAACACAGTACAAGTACCGGACAATGAATCTAAAAAATAACCAAATATTTCTGAACTCATGTTTCCACATTGTAGTTTGTAAGTTTCTCTTTGTAATCAGAAGCTAGTAGTTTACATACAGAAATGTTATTTGGTATATATACACAAAAGTTAAGAACCTTAGTTATATGACATCATATTACTCAGGAATAATCCAAACGAATTCACTGAAAATATATCATATTAAATAAGAGGTCAGTAAAGTGACTGAATTGATTAAACATAAATATTTCTTACTAGCTTTTTTGAACACTAGCCATAATTATTTAGAAAATGTAATCTGGAAATGATATCTTTCATTAATGTAATGCAAATTACAAAATATATGGAAATAAACTAAAAAAAGGTGAAAATCTTATATGATGAAAACATACATATGTTGTGCTATTGAATTCTACACTCGAAATCTGTATCATTTTAGTAACTAATGTCACCCAAATCAATTTTAATGAAGAAAGAAAGAAAGGGAGAAAGAAAGGGAGAAAGAAAGGGAGAAAGAAAGAAAGAAAGAAAGAAAGAAAGAAAGAAAGAAAGAAAGAAAGAAAGAAAGAAAGAAAGAAAGAAAGAAAGAAAGAAAGAAAGAAAGAAAGACAGACATAAAATTGCTGTAGAATCTTAAAGACTTGAATAAATATATTTTTCTACTTCCCAGATAGAATTATTTAATGTGATCAAGATATCAAATGTTCTCCAAATTAACTTGACATTTAATATATTGCAAGTAGAAATCTTCATAAATTTCTCAGAACTCTGAAATTATTTAATAGTTGAACAGAAAATTGTTCTTTGAAACAGAAATCGTAATAAGAATATTGAGTGGTAGGCTTCTTATCATATATCAAGATACATTTAAGTGACCTCAATGATGGGATATTTGCTTCTAAATAATTAACCAATCAAAGAAAAATAGTGTATAAATAGGTACGTGAGGATTGGGACTTTAAATATGGTAAATATGACATATCAGATTAGGAACAAAGGAGAATTTTTAAAATGTGTTGAAAAGATTGGTTTCAAGACAACAGAAAACCACTTGAAAAAGGCAGTTAAATTCTTTACACGTATGCAGACACACACAGAAGGACATTTTCCTTTTGTGCTACCATACTCATGAAGACAGGAATCTGGCAACATTCAGAAGCTTCTATTCACTAAATAAAATGATACAAGTGTAAAGGATAGAACTCTGACATACAGATAAACAAATTAGGAACTGGTACACCGGAGTCCAAAAGAACTCTGAAAAATTAATAACAAGAGAAAAACATCACGATCCAGTAGGAAAACATAAACAAAAGACATGAATACACATTTCATAGAAAATGGCAAAAAAAAGTCCAATAACCAAGAAAATGTGCTCAACTTCAATAGTAATTAGAATTGCAAAATAAAGCTCTAATAAAGTCACAGTCTTATACTCATTATGTTTACAAAAATATCAAACATCTGACAATATCAAGTAATTGGAGGGATGTAGAATGATAGAGCTTTTAGATATGGCTTGCAGGCATGTAACTGATAATACAAATTGAGAAAATTGTATCCATTTGTAAAAGTGAACATCAAAACAGCTGTACACAAGTTTCTTTCAGGATGTCAGCAGTAACACTCTGTGCATATTAAAATTGGAAGCAACCCAAATGACCACTGACTGAATGGATACTATTTTTAACTATGATTGACAATACACTCAGTGCTGAGATTAGCTCTAGGAAGAGGCAGAGCAATGAGATCAGGGAAGTATAGCATACACAGGTACTTTCAGTGATACTGATCATAAGTTAGGTAAGAGACTACAAAACTTAGAAATAAATCGCATGTATTATTGGTACCCATGAAAAAATACATAATAAAATCTTAAAATTAAAGTTCCAAATCCTTTTTAGTTAGAAAAGTCTTACAAAGCATAGATGATGTTCCATATTACAAGAACAGCAATTCAATCTTCTTCCTGATTTGTGATGTTCCAAGATGGTTACAGACTGAGAAAACATATTTTTTAACATGAAATTGAAAAACAAAATTTTGTTTGTGCTAAGACAAATCATTAGGAAGTCTTTAATCAAAAATATATAAGTTGAATTCAACTTTTAGGAAACACTTTTCAGCGCAAAATGACATGTTTCTTTACCTGTATCTTCTGTATCATGAAGACAATAATAAGTCATCTATTCTTTAAGGAATGGCAAAAATCCACATAAAGACTACTGAGCTAAACCATGAAAATATGATTACACCTTTTATTAATATAATTTTCTATCCTTTAATCAAAAACAAAAATGTTTTCATCATTAACCATCCCGAACACATTCATCCCAACCTGTGAATACATCCAACATCTTATCTAACAAAACTGCTCACTGATACTATCTGTAACTAAATACAATATCATCTCCCATTTAAATATCCTGACCTGAAAATTCATGGATACTGACCTGAAAACAGAAGTAATCTTACAGATAAAATGCATGATGCAGCTGCAGAAAGCTGCTTGTGGAGACAATAATCAACATTCAAATATTTAGAGCATTCTTTTAGCTCCAGAAATTATTTCTAAATATTAAACACATTGCTTTCTCATTAATTTGAGTAAAAGTGAATTTCCAAAGGTACGTTAGTTATCACTGTCAAAAAGAAAAAAAAAAATCTTCCTTGTAACATCCTATTTTTCATGTAAACTAAGAAAAGATAAAGTTGCAAGGTGAACTTAGTTTCTTTTTTCTTATATTTTGACAAATGCCAGTGCCTTTTATTTAATCTCTAAAATTTCTGTTAGATTGAGTCTAATCTGAAAAGACATTTGATTCCACATTTTTATGCCTTTGTATAAATAAAAGGACCCTAGAATATCCCTTGAATTCACTAAATCATCCATTGTTAGAATTCACTGCCTGTTGCTTCAGAATTAGAAACAAATGTGTTTAGTATGGCTGAAACATTTTTATTATAGCTACAGTTAACTTCTTACAAAAGAGATTTTTCATAGCATTTTTCATTTCCAAATTTCTCAGGGTGTATATTAAGGGATTCAACATGGGAGTGATAACCGTATAAAACACAGTTATAAATTTATCAATGGGGAAGTTGGAAACAGGTCTAACGTACATGAAAATACAAGGAACAAAAAACAGAAAAACCACCATGACATGAGAACTGCAGGTAGATAGGGCTTTACGCCTCCCTTCCTGACTGTGACTTTTAAGGGAATTTAGGATGACTCCGTAAGAGATTAATAGAAGGACAAAGATGACCATACAGATTGCACCTCCATTGGCAACCACTGTGAGGCCTACAAAGTAAGTGTCAGCACAAGCGAGTTCCAATAATGGGTACATGTCACAGGCGAAGTGGTCAATGACATTGGGACCACAGAAAGGGAGGCTGTACACAACAAGAATTTGAACCAAAGTGTGCATAAAACCTCCAACCCAGGACATTACCAACAGCATGATGCACACCTGTCTATTCATGATGGTTAGGTAGTGCAGTGGTTTACAGATGGCCACATATCGATCATAGGCCATCACCACCAGCAGGAAGACTTCAGCGCCTCCAAAAAAGTGGTCCAGAAAGAGCTGTCCCATGCAAGCTGAGAAGGAAATTGTCTTTTTAGCAAACAGTAAGTCTATTATCAATTTTGGTGAAATAGTAGTAGAATAAACCACATCCATGAGTGACAGACAGGCAAGGAAGAGGTACATGGGGGAGCCCAGGGAAGGGCTGGCAAAATCAGTCACCACAATAAGCAGGTTGCCTACCACTGTCACAATGTAGATGAGTAAAAACATGACAAATAATGCTTTTTGTCCCTCAGGATCCTGAGTGAGGCCCAGGAGGATAAATTCTGTCACATTGTTAGTATGTCCCATTGACTCTTCTATAATGGCTAGTTCATGGATGAGAGATCATGAGACATTATGTTCTGGATACAACTTTTGATTATATCTGCTACAGTGGTTACACACAATAAACATTTAGTAAATATCTATGAATTCATTCAGTTTCTCTTCAGATGATTTTGCTAGTGCTACAAGTAAGAGGTTCTATCTCTGAGTCTTAGTGGATCATCCATAGAGAAGAGGAATCAAAAGCTCGACATCAGTCACACGTTTCTTAGAGTCTTCTTTAAAACATGTCTTTCCGTGGCATAGAAGTCAGCAGTGATAAATGGGGAAAGGGTTCCAGCCCTTCAAAAACTTACTCTGTGCTGGTGGCAAAACAAATATATAACACATTGGCATAGAGTAAGTCCTCTAAGTTGATAGCATTTGTGGTAAATACCTTTACAATATCATCTAAGTCACATCAAAAATAAAGGCTCTACTGAAATAACTCGCTTAATGCAGTGGTGATCCACAATTAGAAGTTCAGTCCTCCATGACTCAGGATGTTCAGTCTTCATGGATATCTCATTAAATTTCAAGAGACCATTTTTTGAACTGTATCAAATAACTACAAAATTATTAAGCACATCGTTCCACTAATTATTTGATCCAATTCTGTGACTGCCAGGTGTGTTTTCTTTGACTAGCACGTATTTAAAGTTTTGTCCACTAAATCTCTGCCTAGCCCACACTTTTAACACACATACACTATTAGATATTCTGAAAGTATTCTTGAACCAACTGAATTACATTAGAAGCTAGTATTCTTTTCTTCAAAACTTGCTGTAACCTAAATAATGAGGGAGGAGAACATAGACACTGAAAAGGGAGATAAGGAAAAGGGGACATGGTTTTATTTTTAAGGTTTCTTAGGTTTAAGAGAAATCTAAAACAGAGCTTCAGGGTCTAGATTCTAAAAAGCAGCATACTCAAGGGGGAAGACTGAGCAAAGTGTAAGAAGGCATGGGTTTGAGCTATTTAAAATGTAATTGCATGTCTGCCTCATTGGAAAATAATGAGCTTGAACTAGAAAACCTCAGAAACCTTTGCAGTTTAAGTATCTATCACATTTTTTGTGCATCTCCAACTTATTATTCTATTCTGCTGACGCTTTGCATATTTTTATAATTAAAAAAAAAATATCTAGGCCTATCATTCTGACTTGAACAATGTTAGCCAGTGCTAAATGGGATTTTAGAATGAGAGATGGAATAATAACTATAAGGTACTCATTCAGCATCTACCTATTTCACACCCAAAACATCCTCTGGGGGAGAGTGTAGCACAGTGAAGAATAACATGGACTCTGAAGCTGCATTTCTGTATTAAAACTCCAGCTTCGCCACTCCCTGTCTAGGTGACCTTAAGCAACGTTATAAACCTCTCTGTTCCTCGGTTTCATCATGTTTACAATGGGGTACCAATAGTACCTACCTCTCTGGTGGTTATTTTATTATGAATCAAATACCTGAACACTACCTGGCACCCATAAAGTTTCACTAAATGACAGCTGCGATCAATGCTCTTGAATGCTTCACTATGAACACTGCATCAGAAGAAATCATCTGGGTCTTTGTCAATTTCATAAGGAAAATAGACACAGTCCTGGATAAAAAGAATATTATACCTATAATTCAAGAACCCCCCTATGGGCATGGGGTAAGATTGGATGTCTTTGGGATGACCCATTTTAGGGTATATGAGGTATAGCATTTGCCTGTGATGGAACATATTTTGACTAGAAGCAAGCAGAATAATAGGGAAAAAAATATGATCCATGCACCCTAGGAAGACCTAAATAATGGGAAATGAAAGGAATGAAGGATCAAATGAGGAAGGAGCAATTATATTTAAGAAATGAATATCCACAAGCAATAAGAATATTAATGTGATGATTAAGTGATGTCAGTATTCCTTAAAAGTCTTCAAAAAAAATTTCTTGATGAGGAAGTTCTGGAGGCCCAATCCCCTATGTCTTCCAGGGGTTGTTCAGGAGGCCTCTTGAGAAGCAATAACAAAAATAAATGTAACACATTTTAATAAAGAAAGGAAAATGCAAAAAGAAAATAATTAATTCCTCAGATTCCCCACATACAATGAGAAGGACAACGTTAAACAAAAGAAAAAGGTTGGACAACTAGAAATACAAATCTTTGCTTATTCACTGCTGAGGAAATGGCAGGATTACTAAACCTCAAAGGGAGAAGCTGAATCTAACCACATAGATTTGGAAGGAGGAGGGAGGGAGGACTGTGAAGAAAAAGCTGAACTTTCTTGTAGGAGCCAGCTGTGATGAACACTCTAGACACCTCACTCACATCACTGCTTCAGGTTATTCAGGCATTCTATCATTGCTGATGCTACAGACTGATAAAGTCACATCTACCAAAGAACTGAAGATATAAGGTAATCTGTATCCAATTATTTCTTTCCCACTTTTTACTTTCTGCAGTATCTGCCGGTGCCCTTACTCTTATTAATCAGTGTTGGATTTCACCAGGATAAATCTTCTATTAGCCACTTGAATTATTTAGATGTAAAAATTAGATGAGTAAACTATTTTGTTATTTAAGTTATCAATGATTCTTTACTATAAAAACTGAAAGATGGTGTTACTGGTCTTTCAATTTAAAACACTAAGTTAACACTTCTTTGTTTAAAAAATATCATTGAATATAGCTTCTTAAACATATAGCTTTTTTAAAAGATAAATTAAAATTTTATAGTAACAAAATATCTCTATAGTACTTGATATTATAGTTTTATGACTCTCAATAAGTGAGAGTTAGCGAGGTAGTTCCCCGAGTATAGGTTTCTTTATGAATATGTAGAAATACGGGTTGCTGTGATCATTTTAAAAGGTTCACACATATGAGAATCTGAAAATCCCATAATAAAATTTCCATATCAGAATCCAAAATCCCTTATCAGAACTTCCGAATGACAACTGGCATTTATTACTTTATATTCTAACAAACTTTGATGTGTACGATTTTAAGTTTCTAATATAAAATTTCAAGGTAATAATAATTATTAAAATTATATAAAATACAATAGCCCAAGAACCACAATTATAAATCCATTTGTTCATTTGTGTTGCATTACATGTTTTTTTTTGTTGTTGCTATCTAGCAAAATGGACAATAAATACATCAAACTGTAATATTAAAATGAAATACATTTTGTATATTCTGGTTAACTTCTCTGTTATACCAGCTTAATTTTATCAATTCAGACCTCTCTCAATAAAAATAAAAACTAATAAATTAAATAATAAGTTATTTAGAATTATTTAACTAATTAAGACATTAGTTATATTTAAATATATTATGTGAATTTTCAATGAGCATCTTTTGTTGGTTGTTTTAAGAACTCACCTCAGGTCTTTGCCTTTCTCTGCATAATCAGTGCTTTTTTCACTAACAGTAGCTGAAGATACATCACATATCAGTGTGTGATGACAAGACACACAATAATGAATAGTTGATTAGGAGTTCTACAGATCATTTCACATGGCCACGCTATCCTTATTTCCACGTAGACACCCTATCACCTCAGTCTTTCAGATAAGTGTAGCAGTATTCAATGTAGATGTCTACAATGTAAAGACCCTTAAATAAAAAAATAATATATATTTACTGTTCAAAAATAGTAGATTAGTCTCACCTGCTGGGAAATTTTTTTCAGAAAAAAAAACAAAGCTACCATTTTCACATGGCTACATAAAAATTGAACTCAAAACTGAAAATCCAATTGGCCAAGTCCCTTATTTGCGAACGAAAAACCCCTCGAATTTTTAAACACTGAAATTAATTATTTGAATGTGCCTCTTCTCAACTATGTGAGGCAACAAAAAAGTACTTTACTTTGAGGATTTAGGATAGTATTCACACCTCTGACCAGTAATGTCTCTCTGTAACTAATGAGACAAATGCTAGGATTTATCTTCCTAAAATAGCAATAACTCAGCTTTCTCACAGGTAATGGTAGAACTTGTTAGCCTTTCAGTCATTCAAACAGCTCATCCCTAAGGACACTTGTTTCCTAATTAAAAATATGTCTCTACCTACTTCTAACTTCACCCTTCCACTTTCTTTCAACAATGAGAGATATTGATGCAAAGTGAAGAATAATAAAAAAAAAGAAAGAAAGAAAATAATAAGAAAAAATCTAGAACAGCAGTCCCCAAACTTTTTTGCACCAGGTACTGGTGCTCCTACAAGAATCTAATGCCTGATGATCTAAAATGGAGCCGAGGCGGTGATGCTAGCTAGCACTGGGGAGCGGCTGCAAATACAGATGAAGCTTCTCTAGCTCATTTGCCACTCATTCCTGCTGTGTGGCCAGTTTCCTAAAAGACCACAGAACTGTACCACTCCTGGGCCCAGGGGTTGGGGATGCCAGATCTAGAGGACCAGATATCAGTTAAGAGAGACTCCTGCCTGGGCAGAAATTTGAGTTTTCAGTAATCTCTCAGATATGTTCATCATTATTCCATTTATATGTGCAGACACAGCCTCTGGCTTTTTAAATCATTACTTTTTATAGGTAATTCATCAATACCAAACTACTATTACAGAAAATGTTGGAGGGACTTCTTTATGAAGAAAAAAACACATATCTAATCATGAATATAAAATGATACTAGCTACCTATCTATCTAATACTACCTCAAACGAAAAAGAATTAAGTGCTCCAACCAAAGGGTAGGGTGGATGAATGGATAAGAAAACAAGACCTCTACATATTCTGCCCACAAGAGATTAAACTCACTTCAGATTAAAAGGCACGCACAGAGTAAAAGGAAGGACATGGAAAAAGATATAGCCTTGATGGATCTAGAGGGTATTGCACTGAATGAAGTAAGTCAGACAGAGGAAGGCGAATACCGTGTGATTTCATGTACATGCAGAATCTAAAGAACAAAAGAACAGCAAAAATGGAAACAAACTCATAGATGCAGAGAATATTTTGAGGGCTACTAGACAGTAGGTTTGAGGGAGAATGATGAAAAAGGGCAAAGAGATTAAGAAATACAATGGATAGTTACAAAATAGTCATGGAGGTGTGAAGTACAGCATAAGGAAAATTGTCAACAATGTTGTAATACATATGTAAAGGGAAGAGGGAATTGAGATTTGGTGGGGTGATCACGAGCTCTAATCACTATGATGTCCGATGAAAGTAATGTATTATTATATGCCAATTATAATTTTAAAAACTTACTGAATCGTACAATGTAAATATGAGCAACTAAATAAATAAAGCTAGTGGGGGAAACAAGAACAGAGAATGTAAGGTGATTATAGATTTGTTAATTTGAATATTTGGAACAAATTCAAATAAAGGAAACTCTTCTGTAGTTTTCTGACTTAGAACAATCCTTAGAGAAAAAAAAAATGGGGTCTGGTCAAGAAAGATTAGCATACAGATAAATGCATAAAAAGCCTCGAATTTGGAAAGAAAATTAATAATATGAATGTGAATTTATGAGCTTCAAATTAGGGAATCTTTAGGTAAGGCAAATAATATTTAAGCAAAATGAAGGAAGACACAGTCTCAGGATCCCTCACTCTACCACACTCCTATACAAGGAGGTCGGTCCTTCTCCAGCTGTTATCTCTGCTCTAGAGGCTCTGAGGCTCAGAAGTGGAGAATTGGTCCTGAGGAAGTTGCTGATGTTGATGTTTCAATTCTTGAAAAGACCAGTAATCACAGTTGTATGATTTGAAGGCCTGAATCTGTCAGCTAAAACCATAATGATTTTCAGTCAAATAATGCAGTTCCTTATTTTCAGTCCAGTATCAAGTGAGCAGCCATTTCTGCAAGAAAAGAATTATTTTCCAAGAGCCTGCCCCTACGACAAGTCTCTGAGGGCTTCCACTGTTATTTCCTTAATGTGTCTTACTATGGATTCCATTGAGCATCGTCTCTTCATATATGTTTAATTTAATATTGTGTTCTAGATAAGGGCCATAAGTAAAAAGGCATTAAATATGTCTCTGAACAGGCAGAAGGTTTTAATTATGTGCTGAGCCTACCAAAAGGTGGTGAATTTCAGCTTCCTAGGGAATTGATTAAATTTACCAACCCAGAATGTTATATGTACTACTGAAATTAAAAGAATATAGTTAAGCATTGTTCTTCTTTCAATGGTAAGTGACAGAAGAGAGAGAGGTCAGCCTTAATTTAGAATAACTATCTGACATGATCAAGGTTACTTTGGAATCAATTATAACTCAGAACTGGAGAACTAATATGTGTATAGGTTTAATCCTCTATGTCCTTTCCATATGAATTCAAAGACTTACTAATGCTTTCTGCTTATGTAAATGAAGTAAAAGTGTTTGCTAGATCAATAGATGTTTACGACAATCAGAAGCTGAATCTATATACTCCAACAAGAATGATACACTGAAAATAATAGTTAATATAAATGTTGTCTCAAAATGTGCAATAATCCCAGTAATTCTTGACAAACCACATCAATTACATAATTTTCTGAAAAAAAAGTTTAGATTTAACACACTCAAAATAAGTTAACTTATTATACTGAAAACTTAATAATAGAATCTTCTTTAAAGGAATAAGCTTGAGAGGGTATGCAAGCTCTGGAAAATCTCAATAGTCCAGTATGACTGATCAATCCAGCCAAAAGACAAAGCCAAAACCTATTAGACAAATTTCTGGGGGGAAATAGTCCATGACCACTAGAGATATGCAAAAAATTCTACCAAATTCACTACTATCCCTGTCCCATCCCAGTAACAAGAAAGAAATGACAGGGATGCTAGGGGATTTATAATGCAAAGTTACCAGTGGAACCCCATAATCCTGGAACTCAGATGTTCTCAGAAGTATCTACTACATGAGTGTTTGCAATCTGGAGACTTTGACAGAAGCCTAATCCCACCGCCCTGTCATGAACATCAGGAGTTTGATTCAATAATTCTCTAATGCAGGGGTCTGATGCACCTCATTTGAAAGACAATTATTGGAAGTAATTGGATGTTCATAGAGACACAATTTGACACAAGTGCACTTTGTGTCATAGGTGATATCAGAAGGTCACTACCAAAAAGATGGAGTGGCATAACTAAGTTCCCTAATGAAATAGAAATAGTTTATGTAGAAAAAATTTACAGAAAGACATAATAAAAATAAGATTAAAATATCAATAAGATAGAGATATAGAGAAAATCAACACTGCCAAAAGTTGGTACTTCTATAATAAAACTGATAAACCTCTAGCAAGAGTAATACAGAAGAAAAAGAAAATCCAAATTATCAATCTCAAAAATAAAAGAATATTAAAACATAACAGTTATAGAAAAACACCCATAATGATAGCATAAATAAAATAAGATAAATATTTGAGCAAACATAAAAAAGAGTAAACATGATAGCATTGATGGCAGGTACCTATATATCACACACACACACACACACACACACACACACACACACACGCACGCACTTAGCTTAGACTGAAGTGGATCATTTCTTTGGCCCTTTCATGCTTTTCTTTCCCCCCTGCTACTTCATATGAAGAGGATTGGTGGTGTTCTAAATGCCTAATCTTGAAAGAACCACTTCAGTGTTCCATCACTTCTGGAAGCATAAGATCGCTATTTGGAAGTTGAGGTTTCAATTATTTTCTATATTTTATCAAATAGGACTTCTCAGCTCTTGGAGAAAGACTTTCTTAGGTTCGATTGCTCTCAAATGTGATGCCAGAAGCCACATTTTCCACCAATAACCACGATGTTTTAATAAATAACCTCTCTCACTCCAAAACACACATGGATCAACAAAGAACACCTCTCCCAGCAATGCTCTTTTTCATTAAGCATCAAACTACACATGAGTCTACTAAACAATCAACTAATACAAATGCTATAAGTCTTTTCAGTGCAATTAAATAAGGCATTTCTTTTTGAGTTAAGAATTAAAGAAACATTTATCCAGAATCTGCCATAATGTAATTATGTCCATTTATTACATTGTTAAATGTTATATATCTTCGAACATTACAGGCACAATTATGTAAAATTATGCAGGAAAATATACAGAAAGTAAATAAAGAAAAGCATTATTAATTCATAGGTTTATCACAATGCTGAAATTAAAATATTTTTCTTTTTACTTATTCATATTTTGTTTTTCCTATGACTACATAGTATTCTAAATTTAGAAAATACACATTTTGAATTTTTTAAATATTTTTCTGAATGTTCCATTAACCTTCTCATTTCAATTTCCATTTTTGTGTTCTCAGAAATATTACAAATTCTGAGGAGATTTAGGAGTAAAAAATTAAGCCTACTTTCATCTTAAGAGATGTAAATAATTTGATAAATTATAAAATTCTGTGTAAAAGCTAGCCATTCTTATTATAGATAAGGGTTAAAAAAATGATATTGACTGGTATAGGCTAGGTGCTATGCAAAGCATTTTGCATAAATTATCCCATATTTTACTTTTTAAAAGAGTTATATGTGGTGGAAATTTTCTTCTATTTTACAGATTGGAAAATTAAACATGGATAAAATAAGTCTTATACTCAGGACATACAATTAGTGAGGAGTAGCCCAGTAGATACAATTCATTTCCCTGGCCTCTAGTATTGATCTTGACCTTGGCCCAACATTACCTCCCACAGTAAAACTTACCAAAGTAGTAATCATGATCCTTCTTTAACATCCATCTTTCAACAAAGGCCTTAAGAAGACTTTCTCATCCCATATATGGAGGCATAGTTAGCAGATTCAAAAACACTCGAAGATTTGAAATATGTAAACTTCTTTCTCTAATAATTTCACATTTCCCCTTTCAAGAGAATTTACAATTACTAATCTACTTATTTATTTACTTCATAACATTAGTATCCTTGTCCATTTCTAATCAGCCCAAAATTCACTAGTAACCATTTTGTATCATAAATTGAATGCTTATTATTTGCAATCCACTTTCATATTTAATCTCAAATTAATCCCATGAGATGAATACATTATTCTCAATTAATAGAAAGCTCAAGGCTTACAATGGTCTATATTTCATTTGTCCAGGATGGTGTAATTAGTATGTGATGTAGCTAAAAGCTTGTTTCTGCTCTTTCAGTTCCACGGTGTCTTTGCCTAATTGAAGAGCTCTCCAAAAGTCACAAGTCTCTGGTAAGTACTGGAACTTGTTCACCTTATGCAGAGTAATAATGCTGTATTTCCAATTATACTATAATGGAGTTTTCTGGTAATGCAAGTACATGAAAGTTATAATTTGATCTTAAATAATAAACAATAAAAACTGAGGCATTGGGTATTGAATGGGTCATTAGAAATAATCTAATTCATTCCTTTTGTTTTGCATTAGAAGAGACTGAGACACAGAGAAGTAAACATCTCTAAAATTACACATTCAGATGGTGACAGATTTAGGATAAAAATTTAAGTTTCCATGTCTCAATCACTTTATATTTCCGTTACATGGAATAGCTGATAATCTCCCTTGTTACCGAGTAATTTGAACAAAAGACATGTTTAATTTGTCTAATTAATCTATATGATTATTTCAATGAACCTCATTGTTTTCCAAGTGAGGTCTGCCTTGGGAATTAAAGATGTTGAGTGATAATAATTAAGGTATCCTTTGACTTTGTCTTATAGAATTTCCATATATAAAGGCATCACAAAATGAAAAGATTAGTGATGCAGGAATTTTTTAAGATCCCAATTTCCAAACAGATTTAGCCTGCCTTTCCATTTTATTCCCAAGCCAAACAAGTAAATTAAACAGAAATGTGATAAGACACTATCTTTCCATCTCTCCAATCTCTTTGGTAGACCAGGGAGATGGTGCCTCTTTTGCTTACTGTTTTAGAAAGGAAGATTAAAAGAAATTACATCTACTCGATCCTTCCTACCATGATGGCATTACTCCAGTGATCAGAGATCCACTATGGCTGCTTCCTGTAGAATATAGTTAGTCTCACTATACAGTAACAGACAGAACTGGTCCCCTGTGACAGCTTTGGGCCAATAGTCATTCACCTTCAGTCTGCTTTCTGACCAGTGGACCACAGTGGCATTTTGCCACCTGGGAATGACTGTTAGCTTAGTATTTCCAGTAATCTCCAGAAATATTGGATGGTTTCTCTTTGCACAGGGCACATTTCTCCTGATAAATGGTCTCAGAGCCCTCAGAGAAGGGTTTGGATGAAGATTGACACCAACGTTTTTGTTTGTCATGACATCATAGAGTTCTCATTCAAGGATACCTGATAAATCCATCATTCCAAAAGCTCTGGATGTGGAATCTATTCACATCTGATGACTTGATGAGGAGCCATGATTTTCCTGATCTGAAATCTGGTGATTCAATTCAGGCCTCTGTTCACCAACCTAGAATAATTTTTATCATCATCATCATCATCAATCATCATCATAGTATATTACTAGTTTGCTTGGACTGCCATTTATTTTCTCACAGTTCTGGATCCTGGAAGTCCAAGATCAAAATGACAATAAACAAGCATGGTGAGGCCTCTCTTCCTGGCTTGCAGACTCTGCCTTTTCACTCTGTCCTCACATGATCTTTCCTCTGTGCACACACAGAGAGCTCTGATATCCCTATAAGAACACTAGTTCTATTGCACTAGGGCCCACCTTTATAATCTCAAGGAATGCCAGCTAGTCCCATTCCTGATGTTCAAGACTGGCAAGCCTACATACCAGATATGTGAGTGAAGAAACTTTTTAGATGACTTCAGCCTCAGCCACTTTCTCGCCACAGCTTCATGAGAGATGCTGAACCAGAAATACTTGGCAAAAGTGCTCAAATTGCTGGTCCACTGAAACCATCTGAAATAATAAAGTGATTGTTGGTGTTTTAAGCCACTAAATTGAGGGGCGATTTTTTTATACTACAATAGTATCTGAAACACTGCAGTGTTTTTATTTCATCCACTGAAGAATAAATAAAACTTCATGCCTGGCATTAATTCAATATGCATTAAATAAACAAAGTCATCGATATTGTTAAATACGCTAAGTAAATCCAATTATAAACTGAAAAATATATGAAGGCAAAAAAAATATCAGTTTGATACTATAGGATCTATGTTGTAGGCTGACTTCTCAACAAAGAAACATGTAATGCCAGAGCCTTAAAAAAAATTATCTTTGTATTACAGTATTTGACCCCCAGAATTTCTACAGAACAATTGTAAACAGAAGTCACCTTAAATTATCACTTATGTCAAGAATTATAGTTCACAGAGAATCAGAAAGTCACTTGTCATGTAAAACGAAACAATCTGTTCCCAAAACATTTAACATTTATTGAATGTATAAAAAGGATAATCCAAGAGTTAATTTAATGTAGACAGACTCTGGGGCTCTACTGATATGCGTGACTTAAATATGTTTTTCAACCACTGGAGGAGACCATTGTTTTTAGATGTACAAAACGGATTGAACAATTTAATTTTTTGGTCCAAAACTTGATCAGAATACACAAAATTGCCTATAGGCTACCATCACAATAAGAAGTAAACAGTTCATTTCTCATAGATTTATCCTCAGTTATGACACATGCTATGGTTTTTTACATTAACTAATTGAACAAATATTTTGTTTTTACTGTTAGATTAACAATTTTTTTAACAATCTAAATTTTTAATTTTAAAATGTTACACTCTTGAACTAAAGGGACCAAGTATTAAGAGGTCACATTTCTCTGTAACAGGGAGGTACCATACTCCCCTAACAAGAACCTGAAATAAAATTTTTTTAAAAAAAAGAAAAAAAATCCACTAAAGAATCTTAACACAATGTGATTATCTATATAAGGGATTAAACTTATGTGTTTCTCTTTTTCTCAAAGGGCTCTAACATATTCCATTTAGATAAAGATTAATACATAGGGTTGTTTCAGAATAATAAGGCTAAATAATTTTAAATCACTGATAGTGAAATTGCTCCTTGATTCACTGAAAAAAATAGATATCATGTTTGTCATGAGGGTTACAGCCCTCTTCTAACTGGGACCACATATTTACTGCAAAGCTTCCTCATGGCATTTTCATTTCTGCATTTCTCAGGGTGTAGATTACGGGGTTCAACATAGGAGTAATGAAAGTTAAAACCACAGTCACAAATTTATCTGGTGGTAAGGTGAAATTGGGCCTTGCATACTGGAAGATACAAGGCACAAAGAATAAAATGACCACAGTCACATGGGATGCGCACGTATAGAAGGCTTTGCGTTTCCCTTCTAATCCATGAGTCGTAAGGGAGCATAATATGACCCCATAGGAAACTAGGAGAATGAAGAAGATGACAGTGCAAATTGTCCCTCTGTTAGCTATCACAGGAAGTCCAATGAGGTAGGTGTCAGTGCAAGCGAGTTTCAATAAGGGGTGTATGTCACACACGAAGTTGTCAATGACATTGGGGCCACAGAAAGGGAGCTGATAAATAAAGAGAAATTGAACCAGTGAATGCAGAAAACCTCCCATGCAGGCCATGAGCAGCATGAGAACACATACCCGCCGATTCATGATGATCAGATAATGAAGAGGTTTACAGATGGCTACATACCGGTCATAAGCCATCACCACCAGAAGAATGACTTCAGCACCAGCAAAGAAATGATCTATGAAGACTTGAGTCATACAAGCATGGAAGGAAATAGTCTTTCTATCATAGAGCAAGTCTACAATCATTTTGGGAGCAAAGACCATACAATAGACTGTATCTATCAGTGATAAATAAGCCAGAAAAAAGTACATGGGGGAACGTATTGACTGGTGCCCATGATGGTCACCATGATAAGCAGATAGCCCACTATTGTCAAAACGTAGATGAGTAGGAACACGATAGTACTTTTTGCCCCTGAGGGCTTTGTGTAAGCCCCAGGAAAATGAACTCAGTCATATTGTCCTTATTTTCCATGTACTTTTCTGCCAGTGTGGAACTCAGGTGTCAGAGGCTGCAAACAAAAATGCCAATAATGAATTTGAGAGGATTGTAAGCTTTACATCAAAAATGTGATGTCTTATTCAATGATGTTTGTTCCACAGGGCCTCACACAGAGTAACTCTTTAGAAAATAAGATATTGGAATCTCATTCACAATTACTCCCTTTACTTTCTCAGATTTTTTACTTCAAATACAATGATGAGACCTCAGTATTCTAACTAGGAGGCATATGGGAGTGCACATATTTGTAAGATGATTTATAGCACAAAAGAAAAGTCGCTTTCTCCAGACTATCTCTCACAAAAACTATTTTTTACAGTATATATCACATCTTGTTGTCCTAAATGATTTTTGGCTTACTGAAAGCCACCATGAAAATAATGTCATCTCTAATAGCTTTATTTATGTATTTAAATAGAATAACATCTAGAGTAGGAGCATAAAATTATAGGCTATATAAACGTTAGCTGACTTTCTGAGTTACTTTACTTACTATGAGCTCCAAAAACTGAGGGATAAGGCACCCATAGCAATGAAAGAATCAGGCACAATAGGAATATTCATTAAATGCTTATTTAACTGTATTTTAAACCACACAAAAGAGCATCTGAGCAGAAATAAATGTATCAAATTCTTCCCAGCCAAAAAAGTACAATGAAAGCAATATTTTGTTTGAGAATACACAAGTACACACAAAAATACAAACAGAATTAAAATTTATTACAACCTAGGTTATTGGAGGGAAGAAAATGATATATACGAATCTAAGTACATGAAGATGAAATAGATATTTTCCTACTTTCCAAAATTTTTTAGAAATGATTATTGCTAACCGTAACATGGTTAAAATGCCAAAAGAAAGATTTTAGGCAGATCATGGTATAGTAGAAAGAATTCTGTACTATGAATTTGGAAATACTATTTAATTTGGCTCAGTCACCTTGGGAAAATCACATCTCAACTCAAATTCTTATTAGAAAGGTTATAATCTTTCTAATGTGATTGTTGTCATTGAAGTTTTATCCTAAGTGACATGCTAAAATTTTTGCTAGTAGAACATCTTTATATTAAATAGATGATTAGCATGTATTAAGGATTATTTGGTTATTAATCAATTGATTAAACCAGTTATTTTATGCATATTATTAGTTCTTGGTTATCTGGGTTATCTTGGTTATCTTGGTTATACAAGACATTCATTCTCATTGAGGAAAATAAATCACCTGTTGGTCCTTTCAGCTATGACCAAGGCCAATCTTACGTGTAATTGAGCAACATCATTTTAAAAGAATTATTTTACACGTGCTTCATTTCAGCATCTACATTTGTAGAGCATCATTTGTGAAGGGCTGAAGATTATTCTAGGAGACTTGTGTTTCTAGACAGGCAATTTGTACTCTAGCATCAATGGAAGAACAAAACTGTAGAAAGAAAATGAGAGATAACTGAGAATTGGCAGATAGAACCCAGCAAGGACCATAAGCCGAATGGAATATGCTTTGAAATTGGTAACGGTTTGGTTTGGGGGAACTGAATGAGTTGGGAGTAGAGAAATTTCAGATTTCCTGAGCTGTCAGTGTGAAGGTGAACTGGAGCATAACTTAGTATCATTACTAAGACTTGCCTCTCAGAATCTTTATACTTCGATATCAAAGATCAATGAGAAAATCAAATTCTAATCTTTAGAGTATATCAGTAGAAGAGATGAGCTGCCTAAAGACATTCCATCTTCAGGGCTTCTGGAATTTCATTGCATATATGCATAATTAAATATTCTCCCTCATCATTATGAAGCTATATTTCCATTTATAATGGAAAAGAAGTACTCACAATTCACAGGCATTGTCTGAGCTCAGTAGGGGGTTCTAACACCTTGTCCTCTTGAGTACTAACAACACTTGTTTATAACTGTGCTTCCCCTGTCATCTGTTGGGATAGTAAACAGATCTTAATAATTCTATCTCCAGAACCTATTATTGCCCCTTATACACTTTAAATGATCAGTAAATATTTAACTATTTAAAGTGTTCTTATTAGATTACTCTAAACTACTAAAAACTATTAATTCGACTCCGAATCATACAAAATTCTATACTTTATCAATATTGTATTTTATTAAAATATATATATTTACTTTAAACATTTGATAAATTCTTCAAATCTCTAACATATACAATGAAAACAAGTAAATCACTACAATGGTCAACAACATAAAACCATGATAACTATCCCACAATGACAAAACAAGATACAAATAAAGTAGATCTACATTATGCCAAACTCACCAACATAAGACAGAAAACAAAGCACATATATGGTAGGCAAGGTGCAAAATAACTGAGAAACACTGTCAATAAGCAAGAAATTAAAAATTATAACCTGCGAAGTTTTGAGTTTCAGTCCAAGTTCTTTTAAAATATAGGATCATAATTCATGCCTCAATGTGGTCCTATTTAACTGTCTGTATAGTATAACCACTTTCTCTTGTAAGCAATAGATTTAAAAAAAAAAAACATTGAGAGTAACCATTAAAATGAATAAGAAAAAAATTTTGAGATTTTAAGAAACCTAATCTGTTCCTCTGATTTTTTAAAAATGAAAAAAATTACACTTTACAAGTCAATTTCTTTGGCGTAAAGAAAAAAAACGCCACCTCGAAAATGTGAATGTGATTGAACAGACTTTGGGTACAAATATAGAAAACTGTCAGAGAGTTACCTATCTCATATATTGACTTGGTCACTTTTATTTTGTTTTTTTGCTTTACAATTTTGCAGGGACGACCCAGTTTACCTGCAGTCGACCTTATTAGGTTCTAAATTTCTATTTAGAATTTGAGCCTCAGATCTATACCTAGCAACTCTTAGGTAAATTACTCCACATCATCTATATAATGAACTTAAAAGAACTTCTAATACTGAGGGACACTTCATAACAATAAAGGGAATCACGCACCAAGAAACCCTAACACTTACTGATATCTATGCTCCCAATCAGGGAATCCCAAAATATGTAAAACGGTTACTAACAAAACTAAAGGGAAAAACAAACCAAAACACTATCATAGTAAGGGACCTAAATATCCCACTGTTGGATATAGACAGATCATTCAAATAGAAAATCAATAAAGAAATAACACCTTAAATGATATATTAGACCAACTGGACATAATTGGCATATACAGAGCCTTCCATCCCAAAACAGATGCTTATGCACTCTTCTCTAGTGCACATGGAGCATTCTCAAGGATTGACCACATATGGGGACAAAGAGTCAGATTCAACAAATATATAAGAGGGTTGAAACCATACCAACCATATTCTCTGATAAACATGCTTTGAAATTAGAGATCAGATGCAAAAAGAAATCAGGGAGAACCAAAAATACACGGAGATTAGACAACATGCTACTGAAGAATAACCAGGTCAGGGAAGAAATAAAAAGAGATATCAAGAGATACATAGAAACAAATGATAATGATAGGACAACATTAGAAAACTTTTGGGACATAACAAAAGTGATCATAAGAGGAAAGTTCATATCATTACAGGCCTATCTCCAAAAACAAGAACAAGCCCAAATAAACATCGTAACGCTTCATCTTGAAAAACTAGCGAAGAAAGAACAAATGAAGCCTTATGTCAGCAGAAAGAAAAAAATAATCAAATCAGAGCAAAAATAAATGAAATTGAAAACAAAAAAAAATAGAAAAAATAAGTGCAACAAAGAGTTGGTTCTTTGAGAAGGTTAATGAAATTGACTAACCTCTGGCTAAACCCACTTTAGAAAAAAGAGAAAGGACACAAATAAACAAAATCATGGATGAAAGAGGGGAAGTTACAACAGACACTGCAGAAATACGAAGGATCATATAAGAATACTATGAAAAAGTCTATAACACCAAAGTTAATAACCTAGAGGAAATGGACCAGTACTTAGAAAAATATAATCTTCCTAGACTGAATCAAGAAGAACTGAAAAATAGATTGATAAGCAGTATAGAAATTGAAGCAATTATCAAAAACCTACCAAAAAGTAAAAGTCCAGGACCAGATGTCTTCACCAGTGAATTCTATCAAACTTTCAAAGATTTAATACCTATTCTCCTCAAACTCTTCCAAAAAATCGAAGATGAGGCAATACTTCTCAACTCATTTTATGAGGCCAATATTACTCTGATATCAAGACCTAGTGACGATAACACACACAAAGATGTTTTACTCTGTTAAATAACATAATAATACAAGAAAAAGAAATATGATATGAAATATTAGTAAGCAGATATAACAATGAGGCTGGAGGCATCATTCTGCCCAACTTCAAATTATACTACAAAACATCAGTAATCAAAACAGCATTTTATTGGCAGCAAAATAGACATATGGACCAGTGGAACAGAATCGAGAGTCCCTAAGTAAACCCATATTTATATGGGCAAATAATTGTCAACAAAAAAGCCAAAATATACAGTGGAGAAAGGAAAGCCTCTTCAATAAATATCTTGGAAAATTGGAAGGCAACTTGCAAAACAGAAATAATAAGTGTATTTAACAAGTCTGTAGGATTCCAGGTTTTAAAAATATTCAATTGTTATTCTATTTATTAGCATCAATTACAACTAAAAAATAAAAACAATTTAAGCACCTTCCACAATGGCATCTGAAAATATAAATACTTAGGAAAAGATAAGCAAGATTACAACACAGAAAACTACAAATCTTTTCAGAATTAAAATTTTTAAACACCTAAATAAATGGATATATCATGTTCAGAAACTAAAAAATTCAAATAGTTAAGATGTTAATAACAGTAAAATTTAAATTATTTAATTTAATGAAATCTTTTTAAAATTATTTGAATTAAACTCATTAAAGTTTAAATTAAATGAAATGACATTAGTTAATCATACTATATAGCCTTCAAATATATAATTAAACAGTATGTATCTATTGCATTGTTTGTTCAACAACCAAAATTAAATTGTATACTGTCACCTTATATTTGACCCCCTTTATCTTTTTCTACCTTCCTCCTACCCTTTCCCTCTGGTAACCACTAAATCATTGTCTGTTTCTCTGAACTTTTGTTTGTTTTGTTCATTTGTTGCTTTCAGTTTTATATCCCACGTATGAATGAAATCATATGGCTCTCAACTTTTTCTATCTGACTTCACTTAGTATGATAATCTCAAGATCCATTCATGTAGTCACAAATGACAGTATTTCATCTTCTCTTATGGCTCCGTCATATCTACTGTATATATGGACCACATCTTTCTCCGTAATCCCTTGGCTGTTTTTCTCTATATTCATTATTCTCTTTCAAATTTCTTATTAAAACTGATCTGTGAGATCTACTTTTTAAGAATTAGGAGGTTTATGGGGTACATAATGTGATCTGTTTAGAATTATTCATAATATTTTAAAACCCTAAAGGTGAGAAAACATCCATGCAATTAACTCACTAACAGAAATAGATGTCGGCATTTCTTCATGATTCTGTAGCTCTTGTATGAACATTCATGAACTCTATTTCCACAGACACTAAAATTCACTTTCTAACATGGTATAAGTACAGGTTGATGAATCTAAAAAATAACTAAATTTCTATGGACTCGTTTCCACATTTTAAGTTGTGAGTTTCCTTTTGTAATCAGGGACTATTAATTTACATATCAAAATGTTATTTGGGGTATATACACAAAAGTTAGGAACTAAAGACTCAACCAGATATGTATAAACAAACACATTGCAACGTGATTCGCAATAGCCAAAAGGTTTAAAATAACCCAAATGTCTATCAATGTATAAACATGTTGTGGTATATGCAGACAATGGAATATGATTCAGCCTTAAAAAGGAAATTCTGATACATACTACAACATGGAAGTCCCTTGAAGACATTATGCTAAGAACAAGCCAGACAAAAAAGGACTAAAATTTTATGCTTTTTTTTTTGAGGTACCTAAGAGTTATAAATACAGAGGTGGATACTACAATAATGATTATCAGGGCCAGGAAGAGAAAGAAATGGGGAGTTATTGTTTAATTGGTGCAGAGATTCATTTTGGTATGATAGAAAATTCTAGAAATTGATAGTAGTGATAGATGCACAAAAATGTGTTATGTATATTTTATCACAATCAAAATAATTACCAACGGATATAAAGTATCTACACAGAACCAGAACATTTAAAGATACCATACACACAATAACTTATAAAGAACTATAATAATCCTTACTATTATCAATACATTAAAATAAAAACTAAATATTGGATTCTCCACATAAAGTAATCTAAAAAAGTTATTCTAAGGATCCATATATATGTCATGTTATGTTGTTATGTATTGCTATGTGTTCTCTCTATTTCAGTTTGCATAAAACAACTATAAATAAAAATGTTAAAGAAAATTATTCGTCACTGTATTTATTCCATAATATTATATAAAATAGAGAAAATGTAGTTACTATCTTATTTCTGGAGCTCCAGAAATGAATCACTTGAGAACAAATGCAAAAACAAAAACAAAAACAAAAAACCTGCTTCCTAAGAAAAATACAAAATTTGTTCTAAATCCATTTTCCCTTATTCTCATAGCAGTAAAGAGTTTTTGTGCAATATGTTACCTGGGTTTTCTTTTTTCTTATACTTCTTCTTCGAACCCAAGGTTCTGCAATTTTACCTTTGATCAAGAAAGATGATGGCTCACTTTGATGAAGATAAGTCAGAATTGCGAACACATCAATGCAGGTGTGTGGTCAAAGAAAGGAGGAAGGTAAACCTAGTCGCTGCAACTGGAAACACTTGTCACACCCAGATATATCTCTCTTTGTCTGCACAAGGCATGATCACATTCTTCAATTCTCAGAAACATTTTACAGTTCGATTACAGAATTATACATTGATATCACTGATGAATCACCAAATTTGAAAGTTGTCATTGAGAATAAGTATCAAGACTCAAATTTAAAACCTAATTATTATGTTTAACTGACCAAATTAATTGAACAGAACTTTAACAGTATGTTTAGTCAATAATGCAGAGAGCAATAATGCAGAGAGGATAATCACAGAAATGGGCTTTGTTTTGAATATTTTGAAAGCATTCATATGACTGTTTTAATATGTTTCATGTCTGGAAGAGTACTAACTTTTATTTTAAATCTTGATGGCTGCATTAAGATCCAATGAGAAATCTTCTCACAAGTAAAGGAAGATATAACTGGGCACTTAATTAACGATGAGTAGTAAATCACTTCACTGAGTTGTTCAAACAGTTGTTCCCAAAGTTACTTATTGAAAATTCAATTCACTGAGGAATCGTGTTCTAGAAGATTTTCCAAGAGGTTATTCCAGTGTATTCTATGTTTTAGAGGCTTCTCCTGGCCAATCACTGTAGGTGAATTAAGTAAAAAAAAAAAAAAAA
>BNJM01000408.1:276648-289423 GCA_015472975.1 Rousettus leschenaultii
CTTTGGTCACATGACACCTTTTAGAACCTTAGATAAAAATAGATGTCTTAGTTTATATAATAATTTTATTAGACCTTTCACTTTTCTTTTCTTTCCCCAATGTTACTCCGTGTGAAGAGGATTAGGGTTTGTATTTTAATTTAGATTTGAAGTAGGTGTATGTCTGAGTTAAAATCAATTGTTATAATGGAAGCTAAAGGGACATTGAAGGCTCTCTGTGTTGGGGACAGTTTTACTTCCTATACAATGTCAAGGGTGTATAGTAGAAGCAAAATGGTTAACTATATCATGAATGTGCTACATTGGCTCTTACAGATGCCACTCTAATTTTTTCCACCTTATTCTGGGTTCTAAGAATCTGATCCCTACAAAATGTATCAACCAAGCAAACTGGCCCTTTAGCTGTCAGTTAGGTTCAGTCAATGGGAGGAAATAACAGGAGGTCAGAGAATGAAAAGAAATGACATCAAGGTACTAATTCCTTTGTCATCTTCCCTCCTGGCCCATGATTTAGAAATGGCTGTGTCTCTGTAATCAGTCTATAGATTACAATTATTACCAAGTTGTGAAAGAAAAAAAAAAACTCCTTTAGCACCTTCATAATTACATAAGAGTAGTAAATACTTCCTACTGTTACAAGTATTGAGTATGTCATCATTTTTTTAAATTCTTTAATCTTGTAAACTCTTTGTAAATAGTTTTTACTTTTCCTTTGAAAACTAATACATCTCCTTTTAGGACAGTGACATCCAGGTAAAGATAATAATTCTTAGTAATTTCTTTTAATGGGAAAATACCACAAGCATCCCAATTAAATCAAATAATAACTCAAAGTTTCCTCTAGTCACCATTATTATCTCATGTTTTACTCTGTTAAATAACAAATACAATAAGGAGAAATGTAATATGAAATATCAGAAAGAAGATATTAGAAAGGAAAATCATTAAGATGATATCATCATTACTCACCAAGAATTAACAGCAAATCTATCATAGTAAATGAGAGAAGTCAGTAAAATGACTGGATTGATTAAACTGATAAATATTTATTACTAGCTCTCTTGAATACTAGCCATAATTATTTAGAAAATACTATGTGGAAAAGATATCTCACATTAATGTAGCCCAAATTAAAAAACATGGAAACACGCTCAGAAAAATGTGAAAAACCTGTATGATGAAAATATACATATGATGTATCATTGAATTATAAGTGAAACCTATATCATTTTCTTAACCAAAGTCACCTAAATCAATCAATAAGAAAACAGAATTGATATAGAATCTTAAAGACCTGAATAAATACAGATACATTTTGATCTCCCATAGAGAATTATTCAATGTGATCAAGATGTGAATTCTTACCCAAATTAACTTGACATTTAATATATTGTAAGAAAAAAGTTCATAGATTTCAAGATCTGAAATTATTTATGTGGCAAATAATTTTTTGCAACAGAAAATGTTTTGAATAAGAGTATTGAATGGTAGGCTTCTTATTACTTCTCAAGATCCATTTAAATAACCTAAAGTAATAGAGTATTGGCTTATAAATAATTTACCAATTGAAGGAAAATTGTCTAAAAGTAGATATCCAAATATATGGACACTACACATGGTAAATATGACATATAGAATTAAGAAAAAGGTAGATTTTTTAAAATGTGTTGAAAACTTTGTTTTAAGGCAACAGAAAGCCACTTGAAAAGGAGATTTATATTCTTTACACATATGCACACACTCACAAAAGGACATTTTCCTGTTCCCACCGCATACATCCATATATGTGTACTCAAAGCTTTAAATATGTAAAATCAGTGAACTAGAAGAAAACATTTATAAATTTTTACGTAATCTAGAGTTAAAAATGCAGAAACTCCAAAGAATGTAATTGACAACATTGAAATAACTGTTCCACACTTCAAAAACACAACCTACAAAAAATTCTAAGTTTCATATTATACTGTATAAAATCTCCTTTAAGTCAATATTTTGAACATGCCAATGAAATTATATAAAGTATATTAAAAGCAATTCATAAAAGAAGTACCAATGATTGAATATGACTCAAAAATTTTATGGAAATTATTGATTTAAAGTGAGATATAACATTATTTATTTATTTTGTAAAAATTATAATATAAAATATATTTTCAGTAAGCCTGTGGGAAAGGTAACAAAAATATATTCAGAATAAAATTTATTAGAAGATGCAAAGAAAAAAAATTTTATAAGATTTTCAAAAGTTTATAAGTATTAAAGAGCTAAATGACTACAAAGTTTGTGTTATATTCATGGGCTTGAAGAATCAATTGTCAGTAGCATCAATGCAATTCCAATATAACATATCTAGCAGCTTTAGTTTTTTAACATGACAAGTTAAATTAACATGTATATGGAGAAAAAAGACCCAAGATAGGGAAATAACTTTTTAAAAAATAACTGAGACAGAGAGACTTGGTCTATCAGATTTGAACATTTATTATAAAGTTTTATTAACAAAAACAAATTTACAAAAATTGATTATGTCACCATAACAGATAAATCAGAATTAAACTCAGACATAAATGAAAACTCCATACGTGAAAAGATGGACTATTTGATAAATGACAATTAGATACTTGGTTATCTGCATTAGAACAAAAATTAAATAGAACATTTACATCACAATGTACACAAAATAATCAATGTTCAGTGGATTACATTTGAAAATTAAAAAACATAACGTTGGAAATCTTTAAAAGACAATATAGAATGGTATTTTCCTGCCTATATAATAGAAAATGACTCGTTAAGTAAGACATAGAAGTGCTAACCATATTCTTAAAGATTGAGAAATCTGACTCCATTCTGAAGTTTCAATTCATCAAATAAAATGACATATAAAAATAAAGAGTGAGTACACAGGATTACTAAAGAATTCAAACAAGTTAATAACAGAAAAAGAAGCCAGCTCAGTAGGAAAAAAATAGCCAAAGACAGAAATACACATTTTGTAGATGATAAAAAATAAATGTCCAATATCCATGAAAATATACCAACTTCAGTAGTAATTACAATTGCAAAGTAAAGCCACAATGAAGTCATAGTCTTATGACTATGTTCATTAAATTTGCAAAAATATCAAACATCTGTCAATATCAAGCATTGGTTAGGGATGTAGAGTGATAGAGCTGTTACACACTGCTCTCAGGCAAGTAACTGATAATATAACTTGAGGAGAAAAATTGTAACCACCTGTGAAAGTGAACATGTAAACAGCTGTACATAGAAGACTTTCTTTCAGGATGTTCACAGCAATACTCTATGTGATATCAGAATCTTGAAGCAACACAAAAGACCACTGACACAATGAATAAATAAACTGTGGTACAGTCTGAAATGGAATAACATGCATCAGAGAAATGATGGGACTAGAGAAATATGCAGCAACATAAATCTTAGTTACCATTATGTATAAAAGTAGGATTTAGAAATTATGTCCTATGTAATATAATATAATAAAGCTATGGAATCTGATAATGCTGAATGTTATATTTTAAAAATATATACGTATGTACTTAAATTATTTTTAAGTATGATTGACAACACATTCAGCAATAAGATTACCTCCGGGAAGAAGCAGAGCACTGAGATCAAGGAAGTATAGCATACACAGGTATTTTCAGTGACACAGATCGTATGTTAGGTAAGAGGCTACAAAATTTAGAAATAAATTGCACATATTATTGGTATGCCTGAAAAATGATGTAACAATATTTTAAAATAAAATATTCAAAATATGCAAAGAACTCATACAACTCGATGACAACAACAACAACAAAAAATGATCCAATCAAAATTATGTACAGAGGAACTGAACAGACATTTCTCCCTAGAGGACATATAAATGGCCAACAAATATTTGAAAAGATGCTCAACATCACTAGCTATTAGGGAAATGCAAATCAAAACTGCAATGAGATACCATCTCACACCTGTTAGAATAGCTATAATCAACAAAACAAGTAATGACAAATGTTGGAGAGAAAAGAGAAAAAAGAACCCTTATACACTACTAATGGGACTACAATTGGTACAGCCACTATAGAAAACAGTATGGAGGTTCCTCAAAAAACTAAGAATTAATCTACCATAGGATCCAGCCTCTACTGGATATTTACCCCAAAGACTTGAAAACCCATATCCAAAAAGATATTTCCATACCGATGTTCATAGCAGCATTATTCATGGAGGCCAGGACATGGAGTTGTGAGAGACGCCTGCAGTCCTGTCAGGATGCCTGGTGCTTGGAGCAACAAGGTCACACTACAGGGAGGGATCACACGCCTTACCTATTCTGGGACTTCTTGCTCTAGGCACAGGGATAAGAAGAGGGAGTAGCTGATAACACAGTGGTGGCCTTGAGGCTGAATTTGGGAGTTGGCTGTAATCTGTAATTACTAATCTGATTGCAACTAATAATAATAACAAAGCCAGCTTTGTGAGAGTGAGAGAGAGAGAGAGAGAGAGAGAGAGAATAAAAAGCCAGGGAGACAGGGATGGGGATGCTGGCATTGCCATTCATCCCCTCTCCCTTATCCATGCTAGTTAATGCAATTCCAGACTCCCACTCTTCTTCCTAACCATCTCTGCAACACATGGAAGCAAGCAAAGTGTCCTAGGATAGATGATTTGCTAAAGAAGCAGTGGTACATATATACATGGAATATTACTCAGCCATAAGAAGAGATGAAATACTGCCATTTGCGACATGGATAGACCTCGAGATAATCATGCTAAGAAAAATAAGACAGACAGAAAAAGTTGAAAATCACATGGTATCACTCCTATGTGGGAAATAAACCTAAAAGCAACAAATGAACAGGACAGAGACTCATGGACACGGACTATAGACTAGTGGTTACCAGAGGGGACGGGGGAGGGGCAAGAGGGGAGATAAACGGGGTAAAGGGGGTCAAACATGTGGCAACATAAAGAAATCTAACTATGGGAGGGAACACACTGTAAATATATATATGCCTTACTGTTAAAGTGTACAGCTGAAACTTAATGAATTTCATTAATCAATGTCATCATTAAAAAAACTAATAAAATAAATAAAATAAAAAAATGTTTAATTAGAAAAAAAGTTCAAAATCTTTTTTTAGTTAGAAAACTCTTACAAAGTCTAATGATTCATATTGTTATGGCAGAAATTCAATCTTCTTCCAAGTTACTGATGTTCCAATATGGACTACAGACTAAGAAAAACCTATGCTTTTAGCATAAAATTGAAAAACAAAATTTCGTTGTACCAAAACAAAT
This sequence comes from Rousettus leschenaultii, assembly GCA_015472975.1. Lineage (NCBI taxonomy): Eukaryota > Metazoa > Chordata > Mammalia > Chiroptera > Pteropodidae > Rousettus > Rousettus leschenaultii. Next base: position 281,956 of record BNJM01000408.1, read on the forward strand.
CATTAGTAAGTTTATAGTTAAAAGTATTTAAGTTGAACTCAACTTTTAAGGAACATGATTCTGGGAAAAATAATGCATTTCTTTACCCGCATTTTCAGTATTATGAAGACAAAATAAGGAGCTTTATCTACTCTTTAAAGAATGGGAAAAATGTATATAAAAACAACTGAAATCAAGCAATAAAATGTGTTTACAATGTGGACTAGTATGGTTTTCTATCTTAAATCAAGAGCTAAAATGTTTTCATCATCAACCATCCCATAAAGCTCACTCCAATCTGTGAATACATCTAACATCCCATCTGAGAAAACTGCTCACTGATAGGGTTTGTAACTAAATATGATATCATCTTCCATTTAAATATCCTGCCCTGCAAATATATGGACACTCACCTGAGAAACAGAAATAATCTTAAAGACAAAAGAGCATGATGCAGCTGAGGAAAGCTGCTGTGTGGAGAGAACAATGAATGATAAAATTTTAAAACTACTCTTTTAGCTCCAGAAAATTCTTCTAAATATTAACCAAATTGCTTTCTCATTAATTTGGGGAGAAAGTGACTTTTCAAAATAAGCTTGTTTCGAAATAAGCTTGTTCTAAAGCCCCATTCTTATGTAATTCAAGAAAAAAATTATAAGGTGAACTCACTTTATTTTTTCTCGCAATAAGACAAATACGTCTATTGTTTATTTACCTCCAAAATTTCTGTTAGATTGATTCTAATCTCAAAACACAATTGACTCCACATATTTGATGGCTTTGTATCAATAAAGAAAAGCACTCTAGAGAAGCCATTGAATTAACTAAATCAACCGTTGTTAGAATTTACTGTCTTTTTATAGCTTTAGAATTAGTAACAAATATGTTTAGAATGGCTGTCACATTCTTATTATGCTCATAGTTAACTTTTTACAGAAGAGATTTTTCATAGCATTTTTCATCTCCAAATTTCTCAGGCTGTATATTAAAGGATTCAACATGGGAGTGATAACCGTATAAAACACAGTTACATATTTATCAATGGGGTAGTTGGAAACAGGTCTAACGTACATGAAAATACAGGGAATGAAAAAGAAGAGAACCACCGTGATGTGAGAACTGCAGGTAGACAGAGCTTTGCGTCTCCCTTCTTGACTGTGACCTTTAAGGGACTTTAGGATAACTCCGTAGGATACTAGAAGAAGGATAAAGATAATGATACACATTGCACCACCATTGGCAACAACTGCGAGGCCTACAAAGTAGGTGTCAGTGCAGGCGAGTTCCAATAATGGGTACATGTCACAGACGAAGTGGTCAATGACATTGGGACCACAGAAGGGAAGTCTGTACACAACAAGAATTTGAACTAAAGTGTGCATAAAACCGCCAACCCAGGACATTACCAACAGCACAATGCAAACTTGTCTATTCATGATGGTTAGATAGTGCAGTGGCTTACAGATAGCCACATATCGATCATAGGCCATCACCACTAGAAGGGAGATCTCAGCACCACCAAATAAGTGGTCCAGAAAGAGCTGTCCCATGCAAGCTGAGAAGGAAATTGTCTTTTTAACACTGAGTAAATCTATAGTCAATTTCAATGAAAAGGCAGTGGAATAAACCACATCTATGAGTGACAGACAGGCAAGGAAGAGGTACATGGGAGAGCGCAAGGAAGGGCTGGCAAAAACAGTCACCACGATGAGCAGGTTGCCCACCACTGTCACAATGTAGATGAGTAAAAACATGACAAATAATACTTTTTGCCCCTCAGGATCCTGAGTGAGGCCCAGGAGGACAAATTCTGTCACATTGTTAACATGTTCCATTGACTCTTCTATAAGGGTTGGTTCATGAATGGGAGGTCAGGAGACGGGACCTGTAATGAAATCGTGAATGTAACTATGAGCACATCCATTATGCTCTGGATACAACTTTATCAATATGTCTTCCACAGTGATTTACAAACAATAAACATAGTAAATATCTATGTATTCTTCTTCCAAAGAGCCCATTATACCTTACCTCGATAATCAGTTTCTCTTCAGATGATTTTGCTGGTGCTACAATAAGAGGTTCTAAGTCTTTGTGGATCGTCCACGAGGAAGAGTAATCAAAGGCCTGACATCATTCACACGTTTCTTAGATCCTTCTTTAAACCATGTCAGTCTGTGGCACAGAAGCCAGCAGTGATAAACTGGGAAAGGGTTCTAGGACTTCAGAAACTCACTCTCTGCTGGTGGCCAAACAACTGTAAATACATTGGCAAAGAGTAAAGTCCCCTGACTTGGTAGCACTTGTGGTGAGAACCTTTACAACATGATCTATGTCCCACCAAAAATAAAGTCTCTTCTGGAATAACTCAATATGATAGTGATCCATGATTAGAGGTTCAGTCCTCCATGATTCTAAGGATATTCTGTCTTCCTGGATATTTCATTAAATTTCAAGAGACCATGAACTGTATGAACAAACTACAAAATAATTTAGCACATTGTTCTAAAATTAATTGGTCTAACTCTACGATTGCCATGTTTTCTTTTTTTAACTGTCATCTTTTTAGAAGTTGTGTATAATTCAGTCCATTTAATCTCTGCCTAGCTCACAAATTTTAACACACATACACTATTTAGATTTTCAGTATGTATTTTTGAACTTAACTGAATTGTTACTATCACAAACTATTATATTAGAAGCTAGAAAAAAAAATTGTTTTAACTCTCATTGTATCCTAGGTAATGAAGTAAAAGAACAGACACTGAAAAGAAAGGCAAAGGAAAATGGCGCATAGTATTATTTATAATGCTTCTTAGGTAAATAAAGAGCTCAAAATCAGAGCTTCAGGGTCCAGATTCCAAAACAGAGCATACTCAAGGGAAAAGTCCAAACTCACTGTAAGAATGCATGGATTTGAGCCATTTAAATTATAATTGCAAGTCTATCTCATTGGAAATTAAAGGGTTTGAGTTGGAAAACCTCAGAAATCTTTCCAATCAAAAAATCTATAACCCTTTTTTACAGCACCATCTTGTTCTTTTCTTCTGATTTTTTTTTCAGATTTTTTATAATTAAATAAAATTTCGAAGCCTATAACACTGACTCAAACAATGGTAAATGGGATTTTATAATTATAGAGTCCAAAAAATGATTACAAGGTACTCATTCAGCGTCTACCTATTTAACATCCAAAACATCCTCTGGGGTAAGTGTAGCACAGTGATGAATAACAACAATCTCTGAAGCTACACTGCCTGCATTGACCCCAGCTTCGCCACTTCTTGTCTAGGTGACCTTGGACAACAGAATAAACCTCTCTGTGCCTCATTTTGCCATGTTTAGAATGGGGGCACCAATAGTGCCTACCTCTTAGGTCGTGGTTTTACTACAAGTCAAGTACCTAGAACACTTCTTGGCATCCAGTAAAGGTTTGATAAATGACAGCTGTTATCAATCTTCTTGAATGCTTCGCTATGAAAACTGCATCAGAAGGAATCAGCTGAGTTTTGTCAATTTCATAGGACTATAGACATAGTCCAGGATAAAAAGAATGTGATTTCTATAATTCATGAACCTGTCTATGGGCATGGGGTAAGATTGTATATCTTAGTAATTATCTATTTTAGGATATAGGAGGTATAGCATTTGCCTGTGATGGGCTGTATTTTGACTATAAACAAGCACAATAATTGGGGGGAAAAGTGGGATCCATGTAATTTGGGGAGAGCTACATAGCGGAAAATGAATGAAAAGAAGGAAATGAGGAAAGGAAAATTATATTTAAGAAATGATATCTACAAGTAATAAGAATATTTTTGTGGCAATAAGTGAGATTAGTATTCTTTAAATATCTGCAGAAAGGTTTCCTTTAGTGAGGAAGTGCTGGAGTCCCAATTCCCTGAGACTTCCAGGGGTTACTCAGGAGGCCCCTTGAGAAGCAATAACAAATATAGACATACTACATCTCAGTAAAGAAAAAATGCAAAAATAAAAAAAACGATTCCTCAGAGACCATATATCTGGTAAGGACAACATAAAACAAGAGAAAAAAATCACACAATTAGATACAAACTTATTGCTTATTCAAAGCTGAGGAAAATTACAGGATTACTAAACCTGCAATAGAGAAACTAAATCCATCCACATAGATTTTGCAAAGGGAGGGAGGGAAGACTGTGCAGAAAAAGTTGAGCTTTCTGTGGGAGCCAGCTGTGATAAACACTCTATTTGCCTCAGTACGTCACTGCTCCATTTTATTCAGGCGTTCTATCACTGTTGATGCTACAGACAGATAAAGGCACACTCACTGAAACATGTAAAAGTATAAGGTAGTCTATAATCCAATTCTTTCTTTCCCACTTTTTTTCTGCAGGAATGGTCTAGTGTCCTTAGCCTTATTAATCAGTGTTGGATTTCATTAGGATAAATCTTTTAGTAGTAAGTTAAATTATTTAGATGTAAAAATTGGGTAAATAAACTATTCTGTCATTTAAGTCATCAATGATTCCATACTATAGAAACTAAAAGATGGTGTTACTGGGCTTCCGACTTAAACCACTAAGTTAACATTTCTCTATTTTAAAACATCATTTAACATAGCTTCTTAAAGAATGGCTTTTTAAAAACAAATTCAAATTTCATAGTAACACAAATACCCTCTATAGTACTTGATATTAGTCTTATGACTCTCGATAAGTGAGAGTAAGCAAGGTAGTTCCCCGAGCACTGGTTCTTTTCTGAATATGTAGAAATATGGGTTCTGTGATAACTTTCAAAGGTTTACACATATCAGGCTCACAAATCAGAATTTGAAAATCACATATCAAGCTTCCAGAATGGAATAGGCATTTATTCCTTTATATTGTAACACGCTTCATATGTATACAATTTTAAGTCCTCTAATTTAAAAGTTTTAAAGTAATTATAAATATTAACTTATCACATAAAATATAATAAGCCATGAACCATGGTTATAAATCCATCGGTTTGTTTGTAATGCATTACATGATTCTCCTTGATACTTGGCCAAATGAATAATAAACACCTGTCAGGCTAAAATACTAAAACCAAATTCATTTTGTATATTCTGGTTAACTTCTATGTTTTCCAAGCTTAATTTTCTCAATTCAGACTTCCTCCAATGAAAATATATATTTAAGACATTAGCTGTACTAAATACATCTAAGTTTTCAATGATCATCCCTTGTTGGTTGTTTTAAGAACTCACCTCAGTCTCTTCCTTAGTCTTTAAATCAGTGCTCCTTTCACTGAGAGTAACAACAGATACATCACGTGTCTGTGTGTGACCATAGAACACTTACTAATAGATAGCTGATAAGTAGATCTGCAGATAATTTCACATGGCCACACTTTCCATATTTCCATACAGATGTCCTATCACCTCGGTCTTTCATATAAGTGTAGCAGTATCCAATGTGCATGCCTACCATATGAATATCCTTGAGTAAAATCAATATTTACTGTACAAAAACAGTAGAACATTCTTACCTTCTGGGAAAAGTTTTTCAGAGAAAACCAAAGCCGCTATGCTCACATAAGTACATAAAAACCTGACTCTTTAGTGGAAATCACCTTGGCCAACCCATTTTTGCCAACGCAAAATCCACCAAACATATGAACACTGAAATTAGTTATTTGAATGTACCTCTTTTCAATCCATTATGGTAAAGCAACCAAAAAGTACTTCACTTTGAGGATTTAGGATAGCATTCACACCTCTGGCCAGTATATTTCTCTGTACCTAATGAGACAAATGCTGGGATTTATCTTCCCGAAATAGACAATGACTCAGCTTTCTCACAGGTAATAGCAGAATTCGTTAGCCTTTCAAAATTCAAACAGGTTATCTCTAAGGACACTGTTTCCTAATTAAAAATATGCCTCTTTCTGACTTCATTCTGGAAAACTGGGAATTAGAACAAGAAAACATCTAGAGGACCAGATATCAATTAAGATACACTCCGACCTAGGTAGAAATTTGAGTTTTCAGAAATCTCTCTGGTAATTCTATCAGAATAACCATTGTTCCATTTATACGTGAAGAAACAGCTTCTGGCATTTTATATCATTACTGTATTAAAGCAAAGAAAATATGTGGTTATCATAGATTAGTTAATTGGAATATGTAAAACTAACTCAAATGAGGTAAGCTTTTCTGGACAGTTTCTCCCCTAGAGCAATCCCGAGAGAGAGAGAGAAAAAAAAAATATTTGGCCAAAAAAGAGTAGCAGACAGCCAAATGTATGAAAAGCCTCAAATTTGAAAACAATAATAAAATGAATATGAATTTATGAGCTTCAAATTAGGAAATTTTAGGTAAGGCAAATAATGTTTAAGCCAAATAATATTTAAGCCAAATGAAGAGAGACCCAGTCTCCGGACTCCCTGACTCAACTCCTAGAAAAGGTCTTTCTCCAGCTGCTAGTCCCTGCTCTAGAGGCGAGAGAGCTGAGGATGAGGAAGATACTGAAGTTAATGTTCAATTCTTGAAAAGACCAGTAATCACAGTTGTATAGTTTGAAGGCCTGAATCTACATCAGCTGAAACTATATGAATTTCTGCCACATATCCTACCAAATTCATTACTATCCCTTTTACATCTCAGTAACAAGAAAGAAATGACACTGTCTCTAGGAGATTTATAATACAATGTTATTCATGCAATGTCATTGAAACCCCATAATCCTGGTGCTCAGATGTTCTCAGAAGTATCTACTACATTAATGTTTGCAGCCTGGAGATTTTGGCGGAAGCCTAATCCCACCACCCTGTCATAAACACCGGAAGTTGGGATTCAATAATTCCCTGATATAGTGGCCCCATGCAGTTCATTTGAAAGACAACTATTGGAAGTAATTGGATGTTCAGAAAGACACAATTTAATGGCAGCACAAGTGCACTTTGTGTCATAGGTGATATCAGAGGGTCATTCTCAAAAAGATGGGGTAGCATAACTAAACTCCCTAATAAAGGAGAAATAGTTTATGTAGATATTTACTATAGGAGGACATAATAAAGATAAGATTATATATGAATAGAAAAGAGGCATAAGATAGAGAAAATCAGAACAGCCCCAAATTGGTACTTTTTAAATAAAAATGATACAACTCTATCTCACAAGAGTGATAGAGAGAGAAGGGAGAAAATTTATATCAAACCTCAGTGGAAGAAGAAAAGTGTAGAGACAGAAAATGAGAGACAACTGAGAAGAGGCAGATAGAAACAAGCAAAGACCACTACTGGAATATAATACACTTTGAAATAGTTTACAGTTTATTTGGAGGGACTTGAATGAGTTGGGAGTACAGAAATTTCAGGTTTCTGGAGCTGTCAGTGTGAAGGTGAACTGAAACATCACTCAGCATCAGTACCAAGAACTGCCTCTCAGAATCTTTATACTTCCGGATCAAAGAAAACTGAAAAATGTCGAGGTCTTAAGAAACACCTAATTGGCTCATCTGACATT
>BNJM01000408.1:293273-342568 GCA_015472975.1 Rousettus leschenaultii
GAATAAAATACCTAGGAATAAATTTAACAAAACATGTGAAGGATCTATCTGATGAAAACTGTAAGACCCTAGTAAAAGAAATTGAACAAGATATAAAGAATTGGAAACATATTCCATGTAATTAGTTTGGAAAAATCAACATAGTTAAAATGAACTTATTGCCTAATGTGTTATTCAGATTTAATGCAATCCCCCCCAAAATCTCATAGGCATTTTGTAAAGAAATAGAACAAAAAATCATCAGATTGTATGGAAGCACAAAAGACCTCGAATCACCAAAGACATTCTGAGGAAAAAGAACATGGCTGAAGGCATCACTCTGTCTGACTTTAAATTATACTACAAAGCAACAGTAATCAAAATAACATGGCATTGGCAAAAAAACAAACATACAGAGCAATGGAAAAGAAACAAGATCCAGAAGTAAACTCATTCTTACACGGGCAAGTAATTTTCAACAAAAAAGCCAAAAACATACAGTGGAGCAAGGAAATCCTCTTCAATAAATGGTGCTTGGGAAATTGGAAGGCCCCTCCTGCAAAAGAATGAAACTAGACTATTGTCTATTACTACATACCAAAATTAATTCAAAATGGATGAAGGACCTGAAATAAGACCTGAAACAGTAAAATGCATAGAAGAAAATGTAGGAACTAAACTCAAGGACCTTGAACTTAGAGGATTTTATGAATTTGACCTCAAAGGCAAGGGAAGTAAAAGCTAAAATAAATGAATGGGGCTACATCAAACTAAAAAAGCTTCTGCACAGCAAAAGAAACTGTTAACAGGGTAGAGAGACAACCATCCAAATGGGATAATATATTTGCCAGCAATGCCTCTGATAGGGGCCTAATGTCCAAAATATACAAAAAAACTCATACAACTTAATAACAACAAAGAAACAATCTAATCAAAAAATGGGCAGAGGACCTGAACTGACACTTCCATCAAGAAGACATACAAATGGCCAACAAATATATGAAAAACATGTTCAACATCACTCGGTGTTAGAGAAATGCAAATCAAAACCACAATGAGATACCATCTCATACCAGTTAGAACATCTGCTATCAATAGGACAAGTAATAACAAGTGCTAGAAAGGATGCAGTAAAAAAGGAACCCTCATACACTGCTGGTGGGACTGCAAATTGGTACAGCCACTATGGAAAACAGTATGGAGATTCCACAAAATACTAAAAATTGATCTACCATAGGATCCAGCAATCCCTCTACTGGGTATTTATCCCCAAAGACTTAGAAACCCACATCCGAAAAGATATTTGCACAGGAATGTTCATAGCACCATTATTCACAGTGACCAGGACATAGAAGCAACTGAAGTGTCCTATGATAGATGATTGGTTAAAAAAAGCTGTGGTAGATATATACAATGGAATATTACTCAGCTATAAGAAGAGATAAAATACTGTCATTTGTGACACATAAATGAACCTTGAGATAATCATGCTAAGCAAAATAAGCCAGACAGAAAAAGTTGAAAACCACATGATGTCACTTACCTGTGGGATATAAACCTAAAAGCAACAAACAGGACAAAAAAATAGACTGATGGACGTAGATGATAGACTAATGGTTACCAGAAGGTAAGAGGGTAGCAGCGAGGGTAAGTAGAAGGGGTAAAAGGGGTCAAATAAGTAGTGACAGAAAGAAATCTAACAATGAGCAGTGAACACACAATGCAACATATATATGACTTACTGTTGAATTGTACACCTGAAACTTATTGGACTTCATTAAACAATGTCACTATAATAAAATAATTTTTTAAAAAACTAAAGAAGTATTACAAATTCTGAGATTTAGGACTAAGAAATTAAGCCTACTTTCCTCTTAAACAATGTAAATAATTTAATAAATTATAAAATTCAATGTGAAGTTTAGCCATTATTATCGATAATGATTAAAAAATAATATTGACTGTTATAGGCTAGTGCCATGCAAAGCATTTTACATGAATTATCCCTTTTTAAAAGTGTTATATGTAGTTGTAAGTTAGCTCAGTCTATTTTACAGATAGGAAAATTAGACATGAATAGGCTAAGACTTATACTCAAGACATACGATTAGTGAGGAGCAACCCAGTAGATACAATTCATCTGACTGGCCTCAAGTCTTGATCTTGACTTTGGCCCCACATTACCTCCCACATAAAAACTTACCAACGTAGTCACCATGATCCTTCTTTAATACCCATCTTTCAACACAGGCTTTGAAGAAGACTTTCTCATCTCATTTTATGGAGGCATAAAAAGTGGATTCAAAAACACTCAGGGTTTTGAAATAGGTCCACTTCTTTCTCTGATAATTTCTCATTTCTCCTTTCAAGAGAATTTAGAATTACTGATCTACTTATCTATTTACTTTCTTAAAACACTTAGTAACATTAGTATCCTTATCCATTTCTAATCTGCCCAAAATTCACTATTAACCATATTGTATCATAAATTGAATGCTTATTATTTGAAATCCACCTTCATATTTAATCTCAAATTAATCCCATAAGTACATTATTCCCAATTGATAGAAAGGTCAAGGCTTACAATAGTCTATTTCATTTGTCCAAGATGGTTTAACTAGAACTCCATGTAACTAAAAGCCACTTTCTGCTCTTTCAGTTCCACGGTACTCCTGCCTAATTTAAGAGCTCTCCAAAAGTCACAAGTCTCTGGTAAGTGTTGGACCTTGTACACCGTATGCAGAATAATAATGCTGTATTTCCGATTATATTATAATGAGAGTTTTCTGGCAATGAAAGTACATGAAGGCCAGAATGTGATCTTAAATAATAAACACTAAAATCTGAGGCATTGAGTATTGAAGGGGTCATTGGAGAGTATTTAATTTATTTCTTTTGTTTTGCATCTGAAGAAACTGAGCCCCAGGGAAGTAAACATTCCCAAAATTGCACATTCAGATGGTAACAAATTTAGAATAAAAATTTAAGTTTCCCATGTCCCAATCTGATTCTTTCCCCCACGTGGAATAGCTGATAATTTCCCTTACTGTTGGGAGCCAGGCTGACCAAAGTCAGAGGAAGCCCCTCGCCTGAATATAGGAACGACTCAGACCTGTAAAGATAAATGTCCTTCCTGACATTGCCCAGGGGACTAAGGTTCCAGGAACTGGAGACAATAGTATAATCCTTTCAAAACAGCTAGCGCTTTGCTCACCTTACCAAGATAGATAAAGAAAGTTAAGAAGTTAAGACGTCTTGTGATTAGGTAACTCCCGCCTAAAGCTACATGTTCCCTCCCTCAAACCTTCCCCTATATATGTAACCCCCCTACTTACAATAAAGGAGACTTGATCAGAAAGCCTGTCTTGTCTCCATTCTTTGCGCCTCTTGTCCCCCTTCTCCTTCAGTCCTTATTTCCGATTGATCCAGCTAAAACAAAGCCTAGACCACTTAGATAAATTGCTGGGAATAAAATGGTCCATGACCACTAGAGACATGCCACAAATCCTACCAAATTCATTACTATCCCTTTCACATCCCAGTAATAAGAAAGAGGTGACATTGACTCTCCGGGATTTGAAAGGCAAAGTTACTCATGTGATGCCACAGGAACCCCATGACCTTACAGCTCATATGATCTCGAAAGTGGCCCCAACATGAACATTTGCAGCCTGGAGACTTCGGCAAAAGCCTAATCTCACCACCCTGTGAAGAACGCTGGACAGGCAGCCGCCATCGAGCCTTAGTCCAGAGTTTTTCTACAGGGTCAACTACAAACCCTTCCAGCTTGCCTCTGCAGATTCCTCCCCTCCACAGAGCCAATTGGAAGTCACGCTGGCCTGAGGTGATTACCCCACCCTACTCAGTCTGCAGATTGCCTGGGGGACCTAGTTGCTGGGCCAGATATTCACCACAGACAGCCAGCACTGTAGTGCATTTCAGAAACAGTTTCAGGCAGATAGCTGCTGCCAACACAAACTTGGGTGGATCTCAAGGATCTGTGAGCCAGTCTCACACAGCAGCTGGTCTTGCCGTGATCTGGGACTTTAGTAGAAACCCACAACTGGTCACTGAAGTTGCAGCAAGACTGAGGCTATATTGACCTGACGGCCATTTTTTCCCTAACATCCCGCCCCACACAAGTCACACAAGGTGGCAGGTTGACAATCTCCACCCCATCTCTACCACCTTGCCCCTTCCTCCACACAGGCAACAAACTTTGGCTAGCACAGAGAGCACATGGCAGAAAAATCAGTTGCAGGCAGGCCTCTGTTGCCTATAAAAGCAGCAATATCTCTTGGGGGAACTGCAGGGCCTTGTGAGTCTACCCCAGATGGCGGCTGGTCTGACTGTGATTTGTGTCTACAATGGAAATAAACAGAAGTTGCAGGAAAAAAAAAAAAGGCTATTCACCTGATAGCTCTGGTCTCCCTGAGGTCCCACTTCACCAAAGCCACAAAGTGCCCGAGGCCTGTTGACAGGCAGCTGCTCCCACCCTGCCCTTTTCTGGGGCTGTGCATTTTGTGCAGGGAACAGACCTCTGCTAGCTCAGTGAGCACCTTTCAGGGTAAACAGTTGTGGGCAGACCTCTGCTGCCTACATTAGCTGCAATATTTCTTTCAGGGATCTCAGGGTCTGTGGGACTGCCCCAGACAGCAGCTGGTCTCACTGTGATCTGTGACTACTGCAGGAACACGCAGACACAGAAGCTGCTGTATGGCAAAAATAATGAAAATTAAAATTTACGAATCACTCCTTTAGCTCCAGAACTTTGTTCTAAATATAAACTAAATCGCGTTCTCATTTATGAACATGTAAGTAAATTTTGAAAGGTACCTTGTTTATCATCTTTAAAAAGAAAACAACTCTTCTAAAGTCTCATTTTAATGTAAACTGAGGAAAAAATTGCAAGGTGAACTAAGTTTTTTTTTTTTACTTGTAATAACATATGTATCTTTGCCTTTCTATCAATAAAAAAGGGCATCCCTAGAGAATCCACTGAATTAACTAAATCGTCCATTTGAGAATTTACAGCCTCTTTCTTGCATCAGAATTAGAAACGCAGAAGTTTAGTGTGGCTGACACATTCTTATTATACCTATAGTTAACTTCTTACTCCCGAGTTTTTTCATGGCATTTTTCATCTCCAAATTTCTCAGGCTGTATATTAAAGGATTCAACATGGGAGTGATAACTGTATAAAACACAGTCACATATTTATCAATAGGAAAGTTGGAAACAGGTCTAACATACATGAAAATGCAGGGAATGAAAAAGAAGACAACCACCGTGATGTGAGAACTGCAGGTTGACAGAGCTTTGCGCCTCCCTTCCTGACTGTGACTTTTAAGAGACTTCAGGATAACTCCGTAGGAGATCAGAAGGATGATAAAGATAATGATACACATTGCACCACCATTGGCAACCACCATGAGGCCTACAAAGTAGGTGTCAGTGCAGGCAAGTCCCAATAAAGGGTACATGTCACAGCCAAAGTGGTCAATGACGTTGGGACCACAGAAGGGGAGGCTGTACACAACGAGAATTTGAAACATAGAGTGGATAAAACCTCCGACCCAGGACATTACCAAGAGCAGAATGCAAACCTGTCCATTCATGATGGTTAGATAGTGCAGTGGTTTACAGATAGCCACATATCGATCATAGGCCATCACCACTAGAAGGGAGATCTCAGCACCTCCAAATAAGTGGTCTAGAAAGAGCTGTCCCACGCAAGCTGAAAAGGAAATTGTCTTTTTACCATACAGTAAGTCCATAATCAGTTTCGGTAAAATAGTTGTAGAATAAACCACATCCATCAGTGACAAACAAGCAAGGAAGAGGTACATGGGGGAGCCCAGGGAAGGGCTGGCAAAAACAGTCACTGCGATGAGCAGGTTGCCCACCACTGTCACAATGTAGATGAGTAAAAATATGACAAATAATGCTTTTTGTCCCTCAGGATTCTGAGTGAGGCCCAGGAGGATAAATTCTGTCACATTGTTAACATATCCCATTGACTCTTCTATGAGGGCTGGTTCATAGATGGGAATTCAGGAGAACAAGACCTGCAACGAAATTGTAAAGATGACTATAAATTCATCCATTATGTTCCAGAGTACAAATTCATCATTTTATCTTCTACATTGGTTTACACACAACACAAATTATGTAACTATCTATTCATTCTTCTTCCAAAGAGCCCGTTACCCTCCCTTGACAATCAATTAATTTTCAGGTGACTCTGCTGATCCTACAAGTAATAGTTATAAGTTTTAGTGGATCTTCAAACAGAAAAGATGAATGAAAGGCCTGACACCAGTGATACATTTCTTAGAGCCTCATTTAAACCATGTCAGTCCGTGGCACAGAAGTCAGCAGAGATAAACCCGGAAAGAGTTTCCGCCATTCAGATACATCTCTGCTGACAGCAAAACGACTGTAAATACATTGGCATAGAGTAAGTACCCTGAGTTCGTAGTATCTGTGGTGAGAACATTTACAACATGATCTATGTCCTGCCAAAAAATCAGTCTCTCCTGAAATAACTCACTTATTCGGTGATGATCCACGATTAGAGGTTCAGGCCTCCATGACTCAAACGATGTTCAGTCTTCACGGATATCTCATTAAATTTCAAGAGACCATTTTTTGACCTGGATAAAATAACTATAAAATTATTTATCACATCATGGTAGCAATTGCTTGGTCTGACTCTGTGACTGCCACGGTCTGTGTGTATGTCTTTTTACTATTGGCATTGGAAGGAGTTGTAATTCTGTTCATTTAATCACACCTTAGCCAACAATTCATAACACATACACACTAAATTTTCACCACATATTTTTTTAAATTAACCAACTTCTGATTATCACCAATGATTACATTAGAAGCTAAAATTTTTTTTTCAAAAAAAAAAATTGGTAAAATAAGTAATGAGTAAAACACAGACACTGAAAAAGAGATATAGAAAAATGGGACGCAGTTTTATTTATAATGCTTTTTAGGTACTGAGAGTAGCCAAGCATGAAGCTTCAGGGTCCAGATTCCAAATGGCGGCATACTCAAGGGGAATGTCCAAGTTCAGTGTAAGAAGACATGGGTTTGGGCCATTTAAAATGTAATTGCAAGTCTGTCTCATTGGAAATTAAAGGCTTGAACTAGAAAACTTCAGAAACCATTCCAGTCTAAGTATCTATGACACACTTTATGCAGCCCTATCTTATTCTATACTGCTGACTTTTTCATATTTTTATTATTAAAAATAAAAAAATTCTCTAGGCTTATCACTCTGACTTGAACAATGTCATCCAGTGGTAAATTGGATTTCAGAATTATAAAGACTGAATAATGATGATGAGGGACTCACTCAGCATGCACATATTTAATACCCAAAACATCCTCAGTGGGAGAGTGTAACACAGTGATGAATAACACAGGCTCTGAAGCTGCACTGCCTGTGTCGAAATCCCAGCTTCACCACTTCCTGTCTAGGTGACCTTGGGCAACATTATAAACCACTCTGTGCCTGAGTTCCATTGTGTTCAGAATGGGGGTACCAATAGTGCCTACTCTTAGGTGGTTATTTTATCATAAGTCAAGTACCTAGAACATTTCCTGGCAACAGGTAAAGGTTTCATAAATGACAGCTGTTATCAGTGTTCTGCAATGCTTCACTATGAACACTGCATCGGAAGGAAAGAGCTGGGTCTTTGTCAACTTCATATAAGTATAGACACAGTCTAAGATAAAAATAATATCACACCTATAATTCATGAACCCATCTATGGGCATTGGGTAAGAATGTATGTCACAAGAATTATCTATTTTATGATATGTGAATTGCAGCATTACCTGTGAGGGAATGTGTTCTGATTAGAAGAAAGCAGAATGTTAGGGGAAAAGTGGGATCCGCGCACTTTAGGAAGACTTAAGTCGTGGAAAATGAAAGAAGGATCAAATGAAGAAAAAATTATATTTACGAAAGGATAACCACAGGTAATCAGAATATTAATGTGGTGATTAAATGAGATTTGTATTCTTTAAAAAAAAAATCTTCAGAAAGTTTTCCTTGAGTGAGGAAATTCTGGAAGCCCCATCCCCTGAGATGTCCAGGGATTGCTCAGGAGGCCTTGAGAAGCAATAACAAATGTATATGTAATACATCTTAGTAAAGGGGAAAAAATGCAAAAAGAAAAAAAAAAGATTCCTCAGAGACCCTATATCTGGTAAGGACAAAATTAAACAAGAGGAAATAATTGCACAACTAGATACAAAGCAAACTTATTTTTATTCATTGCGAGGAAATTATAGGATCACTAAACCTCAAATGCAGGAGCTGAATTCATCCACACTGATTTCCCAGGGGGAGGGAGGGAGGACATGAGAAGGAAAAGCTGAGCTCTCTGGGGGAGCCAGCTGCGATGAACACTCTACATGCCTCACTCACATCCTGTTCCAGTCAATTCAGGCATTCTTTCATTGTGGATGCCACAGACTGACGAAGGCACACCCACTGAAGCGCATAAAGGTATTAGGTAGTCTACGTCCAGTTCTTTCTTTCCCACTTTTTACTTTCTGCAGGATCTGTCAATGACCTTACTCTTATTAACCATCAGTGCTGGATTTCACTACAGTTGACAGAGACCCATTAATTCTATTAACCAGTAAAATTATTTATATGTAAAAATTAGGTAAATCAATTATATTGTTTTAAGTAATTGATGATTCTATTCTAAAAAACAGAAAAAATAACTAAGATGTTGTTACTGGGCTTTCAACATAAAACACTAAGTTAACGCTTCTCTATTTAAAAAACACTTAACATAGCTTTCTAAAGTATGGCTTCTTAAAAACAAATTTAAATTTCGTAGTAACAAAAGTATTCTCTATAGTACTTTAAAATTACACTTTCATGAATTTCAATAAGTGAGAGTAAGTAAAGTACTTCTCTGAGCAGAAGTTTCTCTTTGAATATGCACAAATATGAGTTGCAGTGATTATTTTAAAAAGATTATACATGGGAGCTTTACAGGAAAAATTTAAAAATCACATATCAAGCGTCCAGAACAGAATAGGTATTTATTCTTTTATGGGCTAACACATGATGTATATATGATTTTAAGTTTTCTAATTTAAATATTTTAAATTATACATATCAACATATCATGTAAAATATAATAGCCAACGAATCACAATTATAAATCCATTAGTTCATTTGTAATGCAAATCATGACTCTCCTTGATACTTGGTAAAATGGATGATAAACACCTGGCAGGCTTTAATACTAAAACCAAATACATTTGGTAATTTCAGGTTAACCCTAGTGTTTAGCCAGCTAACATTTTACAATTCAGACTTCCCCCTATGAAAATATATATTCAAGACCTTAGCTATGTCTAAATACATTGAATGAATTTTCAATGATCATCCCCTTTTGGTAGTTATAAGTAGTCACCTCAGGTTTTACCTTAGTCTTTAAGTCAGTGTTTCATTCACTGAGAGTAACTGTAGATATATCACATATCTGCGTGTGACCACAGACACACAATAATCAATTGCCGATCAGCAGATCTACAGATAATTGCATGTGGCCACACGTTCCATATTTCCACACACATGCTCCATTACCTCACTCTTGCATACAACTGTAACAGTATCCAATGTGGATGTGTACAATATAAAGACAAACAAATATGCACTCTGCAAAAATAAAACATTCTTACCCGATATAAAAATTTCTCAGAGAAAAACAGAGCTGCTATGTTCACATGGGTGCATAAAAACTGGACTCATTAGAGGAAATCAACTTGGCCAAGTGCATTTTTGCCAATACAAAAACCCTCAAAATTGTCAAACACTGAAATTAGTCATTTGAATGTGCCTCTTCTCAGTTCATTATGGTGAGGCAATCAAGAAGTAATTTACTTTGTGGATTTAGGATAGCATTCACGTTCTGACCAGAAACTGTCTCTCTGTACCCAACAACACAAATGCTGGGATTTATCTTCCTGAAATAGCCAATGACTGAGCGAGCCTTCTCACGAGGAATCGTAGAACTCATTAGCTTTTCAGTCATTCAAACAGCTCATCCCGAAGGACATGTTTTCTCCAATTAAAAATATGTCTCTACCTCTAACTTCATCCCAGAAAATTGGGATCTTCTACAAGTTTTTATAAGCAACAAGAGATATCTATGCAAAGAGAACTCTAAAGAGAAAACACTTAGAGGACCGGATATCAGTTAAGCTTCAGAAATCTCACTGGGATTTCCGTCGGAAGAATAATCGTTCTATTTATATGTGTAGACACAGCTTCGGGCTTTTACATCACTACTGTTTTAAAGGAAAGAGAATGTAAAGTCATCCTAGATTGGTTTCTTAGACTATCGAAACAAATTGAAATGAAGTAAGCACTTCTGGACAGTTTTCTCCCCTAGCACAATCCCTACAGTAAGAAAAGATTTGGATCTGGCAAGAAAGAGTAGCAGACAGCCAGCCCAGTGTGTGATAAGCCTCAAAATTAGATACAAAAATAATAAAATCAAGCCAGATTTATAAGCTTCAAATAAGGAAATCTTTAGGTAACAGTAATATTTAAGCCAAATGAAGGGAGACCCAGTTTCAGGATCCCAGTCTCAGGATCCCTGACTCAACCATACTCCTAGCAAAGGAGGTCCTTCTCCAGCTGCTAGTCTGCTCTACAGGCCCCGAGGCTCAGAGGTAAAGAATCAGGGCTGAGGAAGTCAATATTTTAATTCTTGAAAAGATGAGTAATCACAGTTGTATAGTTTGAAGGCCTGAATATAAGTCAGCTGAAACTATAATGATTTTCAATCAATTAATGTATTTCCTTATTTACAGTCAGTATCACATAACAATTTCTGAAGGAAAAGAATTGTTTTTCAAAAGCCTACCCCTAAGTCAAGTCTCTGAGGGCTTCCACTGTTATTTCCTAAAGATACCTTACTATGGCTCCAATGAGCATCTTCACCTCCATATATATTTAATTTAATATTGCATTTTCTAGGTCATAAGGGTCTTAAGTAAGAAAGCATTAAATACATGTCTGAACCAGCTGAAGATTTTAATTATGTGCTGAACCCCACCAAAAGCTGCTGACTTTAAGCTTACCTAGGAAATGAATGAAATTCTGAAACTCTGAATGTTTCATATACTACTCCTAAGATTTAAAAAGCACACCTAAGCAACCTTCTTCTTTTAATGGTAAGCGGTGAGAGAGAGAGATTATCCTTAATTTACAAGAACTATCTGATATGATCAAGGTTACTTTGGACTCAATTATGACTGAGACCTGGGGCACTAATATATACATATTTTTCATCTCTATGTCCCTTCCAGACACATGCAAAAACCTACTAATGCTTTCTGTTTATCTAAATAAAGTAAAAGAATTTGCTAGGTTAGATGATGTTAACAAGAATCAGAACCTGAATTTACATGCTCTAAAAAGAATGATACGCCAAAATATTAAATAAAATAGATGTTGCCTAAAATATGCAAGAACCTCAGTAATTCTCTACAAACCACATCTATTGCCATAATTTTTTGAAATGAAGTTTAGATATGAACATACTGAAAATAATTTATTACATTCATAACATCAAAATGGTTTCTCCTTCAAAGAAATAAGCTTGGAAGGATATGGGAGCTCTCCAATGGTAAATCTCATTATTTCTGATCGATCCAGCCAAAACAAAGCCTAGACCACTTAGACAAATTGCTGGGAATAACACAGTCCTTGATCACTACTGACATGCCACAAATCCTACCAAATTCATGACTATGCCTTTCACAGCCCAGTAACAAGAAAGAGATGACACCGACTCTCCGGGATTTGTTAGGCAAAGTTACTCATGCGATGCCACAGGAACCCCATGACCTCGTGGCTCAGATGTTCTTGGACGTACCTCCAACGTGAATATTTGCAGCCTGGAGACTTCGGCAAAAGCCTAATCTCACCACGCTGTGAAGAACGCCGGACAGGCAGCCGCCATCGCACCTTAGTGGGGAGTCCCACCAAGGGTTAAACTACAGACCCTTCCAGCTTGCCTGTGCAGATCCCTTCTCTCCACTGGGCCAGTTAGAAGTCACACTGGTCTGAGGTGATTGGCCCACCCTACGCAACCTGCAGATTGCCCAGGGTACCTAGTTGGTGGGCCAAATATTCACCACAGGCAGCCAGCACTGTGAGCACATTTCAAATACAGTTTCAGGCAGATCACTGCTGCCAACACAAACCTGGGCGGGGAGGGATCTTGAGGATCTCACACAGCAGCTGGTCTTGCTGTGATCTGGGACTTTTGTGGGAACCCGCAACTGGTCACTGAACTTGCAGCAACACTGACCCTATATTGACCCGATGGCCATTTTCTCCTCAGTTCCCACCCCACTCGACCCAATGAGGTGGCTAGATAACAATCTCCACCATATCTCTACTACCTTGCCCCTTCCTCCACACAAATTAATAATGACAGAAAGGAATTCGAGCCAAGTAGAAAAATATAGCAAAAGACATGAATACATGTTTCATGGAAGATATTAAAAAATAAATACCAAGTATCCATGAAAACATGCTCAATTTCAACAGTAACTAGAATTGCAAAATAAGGTCACAATGAAGTCATAGTTATATACCCATTAGATTTGCAAAACTATCAAATAGGGATGTAGACAGAGCTGTTACACACTGCTCACAGGTGTGTACCTGATAATATCACTTAATGAAAAAATCGTAACCATCTGTAAAAGTGAACATGGAAATAGGTGTAAACAGGAGAGTTTCAGTATGTCCTCAGCAACGCTCTGAGCCATATCAAAATTCCGAAGCAACACAAATGACCGCTGACTGATTTGATACATAATGTGTGATATAGTCAGAAATGGAACAATATACATCAGAGAAATGACGGGACCAGAGAAACGTGCAGCAACATAAGTCTTAGACAGTTACTATTGTGGATAAAAGTAACATTCAGAAAAACAGCTCCTATGTATCATAATTTTAATGAAGATAAGAAATATGACAATGCTGAATGACATATTTTAAGGATATATACATAAGTACTTAAGCTATTTTTAAGTATGATTGACCACACATTCAGTGATGAGAGTACCCCTGGGAAGAAGCAAAGCAATGAGAGGATAGCATACACGGGCAGATTCTGTGATACTGATTATATGCTACGGAACGGGCTACAAAATTTGGAAATGAATTACGTATATTATCGGCATGCATGAAAAAATATATGCAAAAGTCTTGAAATATGTAAAGGTCAAAATCTTTTTTAGTTAGGAAACTCTTACAAAGCATAGATGATGTTCCATCTTACAATGACAGCAAATCAATATTCTTCCTAGTTTGTGATGTTCCAAGATGGCCTACAGTCTGAGAAAAACCTCTTTTTAACATAAAATTGAAAACCAAATTTTGTTTGTACCAAAAAAATTGTCACTAAGTCTACAATTAAAAATATTTAAGTTAAATTCAACTTTTAGGGAACATGTTTCTGTGCGAAATAACACATTTTTTCCCTATATCTTCAGTATCATGAAGACAAAATAAGATGTTTTATCTACTCTTTGAAGAATGGCAAAATTGCATTTAAAAACTACTGAATTAAAGCACAAAAATGTGTTTACAACTTGAATTAGAATGATTTTCTAGCATTTAATCAAGAATTACAATCTGATTTCATAATCAAACACCCCATACAAGTTCACACCAACCTGTGAATACATCCAACATCCCATTTCACTGACAGTGTCTTTAACCAAATACAATATCATCTCCCATTTAAATATCAGACCTGCAAATTCATGCGCACTGGCCTGAGAAACAGAAGCAACTTAGAGACCAAATACATGGTGCACCTGTTGAAAGCGGCTGTGCGGAGGAATAACAAATATTAAAATTTAAAACTATACTTTTCCTCTGAAAATTCTTCTGAATATTAACCAATTGCTTTCTCATTAATTTGGGTAAAAGTGAATTTCCAAATGTACCTTGTTTGTCACATTGGAAAAAAAAATCTTCTCTGGGTCATTTTAATGTAATTTTAAAAAATTGTAAGCTGAACTTTGTTTATTTTTTCTTCAAAAAGACAAATACCTGTATCTTTTTACTATCCTCCAAAACTGGTTAGATTGATTCTAACCTCAAACACAATTTACTCCACCTATTCAAATCCACTGAATTAATTACACCACCTGTTTTAAAATTTACTGCGTCTTTGCTACTTTGGAATTAGTAACAAATGTGTTTACTATTTGTGGTACATTCTTATTAATCCTATAGTTAACTTTTTACTCCACAGTTTTTTCATCGCATTTTTCATCTCCAAATTTCTCAGGGTGTATATAATAGGATTCAACATAGGAGTGATAACTGTATAAAACACAGTTATATATTTATCAATGGGGAAGTTGGAAACAGGTCTAACATAAATGAAAATACAGGGGACGAAAAAGAGGACAACAACTGTTATGTGAGAACCGCAGGTAGACAGAGCTTTGCGCCTCCCTTCCTGACTGTGACTTTTAAGGGAATTTAAGATGACTCCGTAGGAAATTAGTAAAATGATAAATATGACCATACAGATTGCACCACTGTTGGCAACAACTGTGAGGCCTACAAAGTAGGTGTCAGTGCAGGCAAGTTTCAATAATGGGTACATGTCACAGAAGAAGTGGTCGATGACATTGGGACCACAGAAGGGTAGGCTGTACACAACAAGAACTTGAAATGTAGAGTGCATAAAACCTCCAACCCAAGACATCACCAACGACAGAATGCAAACTTGTCTATTCATGATGGTTAGGTAGTGCAGTGGCT
This sequence comes from Rousettus leschenaultii, assembly GCA_015472975.1. Classification (NCBI taxonomy): domain Eukaryota; kingdom Metazoa; phylum Chordata; class Mammalia; order Chiroptera; family Pteropodidae; genus Rousettus; species Rousettus leschenaultii. The sequence continues at coordinate 308,107 of BNJM01000408.1, forward strand.
TACAGATTGCCACATATCGATCAAAGGCCATCACCACCAGCAGGAAGACCTCAGAGCCTCCAAATAAGTGGTCCAGAAAGAGCTGTTCCATGCAAGCTGAAAAGGAAATTGTCTTTTTAACACTCAGTAAATCTAAAGTCAATTTCAGTGAAATGGCAGTGGAATAAACCACATCTATGAGTGACAGAGAGGCAAGGAAGAGGTACATGGGGGAGCCCAGGGAAGGGCTGGCAAAAACAGTCACTGCGATGAGCAGGTTGCCCACCACTGTCACAATGTAGACGAGTAAAAATATAACAAATAATGCTTTTCGCCCATCAGGATCCTGAGTGAGGCCCAGGAGGACAAATTCTGTCACATTGTTAACATGTCCCATTGACTCTTCTATAAGGGTTGGTTCATGGATGGGAGGTCAGGAGACGGGACCTGTAATGAAATCGTGAACATAACTGTGAACACATCCATTATGCTCTGGATACAACTTCATCAACATATCTTCTACAGTGGTTTACACACAATAAACATTTAGTAAATATCTATGAATTCTTTCAAAGAGCCCATTATACCATCCCTTGAAAATCAATTTCTCTTCAGATGATATTGCTGGTGTTACAAGTAAGAGGTTCTATCTCTAAGTCTTAGTGGATAGTCCACAGAGAAGAGGAATCAAAGGCCTGACATCAGTCACACATTTCATAGAGCCTTCTTTAAACCATGTCAGTCTATGGACAGAAGTTAGCAGTGATAAATTAGGAAAGGGTTCCAGGACTTCAGAAATTCACTCTCTGATGGTGGCAAAACAACTATAAATACATTGGCATAGAGTAAGTCCTCTAACTTGGTAGCACTTGTGGTGAGAACCTTTACAATATATATGATCTATGTCCCTACCAAAAATAAAGTCTCTTCTGGAATAACTTAATACGGTAGTGATCCACGATTAGAGGTTCAGTCCTCCATCACTCAAAGGATGTTTAGTCTTCTTAGATGTCTCATTAAATTTCAAGAAAAAGTACTTTGAATTGTATCAAATAACTACAAAATTATATAGCTCATCATTCTAAAATCACTTGGTCTGACTCTGTGACTGCCAGGGCTCTTTTCATTAACTGTCAACTTTATAAAAAGTTGTACTTCAAGTTGAAAATCATATGATGTAACTTATAGGTGGAATGTAAACCTAAAAGCGACAAATTAACAGGACAAACAGAGACTCATGAACAAGGACAATGGACTAGTGGTTATCAGAGGGTAGGGGTTTATGGGAAGGGAAATTTTTTTAAAAAAATTAAATTTCTACAATTAGAAAATAAATAAATAAATAATAGATAGATAAATAAATAAATAAATAAAATGCAAAAAAAAATTCTGTCCATTTAATTTCTACCAAGCCCACAAATCTTAACGCACACGCACTATTTAGATTATCAGTACATATTTTTTAACTTAACTCACTTGTGATGATGATCAACTATTACATTAAAAGCTCATATTTTTTCCAAAGTCCTTGTGCTAACATAAGTAATGAGGGAGGAAGATATTGACACTGAAAAGAGAGATAGAGGAAAATGGTACATGGTTTTATTTATAATACTTCTTAGGTTCTGAGAGAGATGAAAAACAGAGCTTCAGAATCCAGATTCCAAAAGGCAGCATACTCAAGGGAAAAGTCCCAGCTCAGTGTAAGAAGACATGGGTTTGGGCCATTTAAATGTAATTGCAGGTCTGCCTCATTGGAATTTAAAGGAAAACCTCAGAAACCTTTCCAGTCTAAGTATCTATAACACTTTTTATGCAGCCTCATCTTATTCTATTCTGCTGACTTTTTCATATTTTTGTTATTTAAAAAAAATCTCTAGGCCTATCACTCTGACTTATAAAGACTGAATAGTGACTATAAGGTACTCATTCAGCATCTTCCTATTTAATACCCAAAACATCCTTAGTGGGAAAGTGTAGCACAGTGATGAGTAGCATGTTCTCTGAAGCTGCACTGCCTGTGTTGAAGTCCGAGTTTCACCACTTCCTGTATAGATGACCTTGGGCAACATTGTAGACCTCTCTGTGCCTCAGTTTCATCACGTTTTGAATACGGCTACCAATAATGCCTACCTCTTAGGTGGTTGCTTTTACAATACTCCAGTACCTAGAACATTTCCTGGAACCCAGTAGAGGTTTGATAAATGACAGCTGTTATCAATGTTCTGCAATGCTTCACTATGAACACTGCATCAGAAGGAATGAGCTGGGTCTTTGTCAATTTCATATAAGCATAGACACAGTCTAAGATAAAAATAATATTGTACCTATAATCCATGAACCCGTATGTGGGCATGGGGTAAGATTGTATGTCATAAGAATTATCTATTTTATGATATGTGAATTGCAGCATACCTGTGAGGGCATGTATGCTGATTAGAAGCAAGCAGAATATTAGGGGAAAAGTGATGTCCACGCACTTTAGGAAGACTTAAGTAGTGGAAAATGAAAGAAAGATCAAATGAAGAAAAAATGCATTGAAGAAATGATAACCTCAGGTAAACAGAATATTAATGTGGCAATTAAGTGAGATTTCTATTCTTTAAAAAATCTGCAGAAAGTTTTCCTTGAGTGAGGAAATGTATGAAGCCCAATTACCTGAGATGTCCAGGGGTTACTCAGGAGGCCTTGAGAAGCAATAGCAAATGTATACGTAATACATCTAAGTAAAGGAAAAAAATGCAAAAAGGAAAGAAAAATGATTCCTCAGAGACCCTGTATCTGGTAGGGACAAAATTAAACAAGAGGAAATAATTGCACTACTAGATACAAACCAAACTTAATTCTATTCATTGCTGAGGAAAATTACAGGATCACTAAACCTCAAATGGAGATGCTGAATTCATCCACACAGATTTGCCAGGGAGAGGGAGGGAGGACATGAGAAGAAAAAGCTGAGCTCTCTGGGGGAGCCAGCTGCGACAGAGACTCTACATGCCTCACTCACATCCTGTTCCAGTCAATTCAGGCATTCTTTCATTGTCGATGCCACAGACTGATGAAGGCACACCCACTGAAGCGCATAAAGGTATTAGGTAGTCTACATCCAGTTCTTTCTTTCCCACTTTTTACTTTCTGCAGGATCTGTCAATGCCCTTACTCTTATTAACTATGAGTGTTGGATTTCACTAGAGTTGACAGAGACCCATCAATTCTATTAACCAGTAAAATTATTTATATGTAAAAATTAGGTAAATAAACTATATTGTTTTAAGTAATTGATGATTCTATTCTAAAAAAAAAAACAAAATCAAAAAATAACTGTAAGATGTTGTTACTGGGCTTTCAACATAAAATACTAAGAAAACACTTCTCTATTTAAAAAGCACTTAACATAGCTTTCTAAAGTACGGCTTTCTAAAAACAAATTAAAATTTCGTAGTAACAAAAGTATTCTCTATAGTACTTTAAAATTACACTTTCATGAATTTCAATAAGTGAGAGTAAGCAAAGTACTTCTCTGAGTAGAAGTTTCTCTTTGAATATGCACAAATATAAGTTGCAGTGATTATTTTAAAAAGATTATACATGTGAGCTTTACAGGAAAAATTTAAAAATCACATATCAAGCTTCCAGAACAGAATAGGTATTTATTCTTTTATAGGCTAACATACTTGATGTGTATATGATTTTAAGTGTTGTAATTTAAAAGTTTTAAATCATACATAGTAACATATCATGTGAAATATAATAGCCAATGAACCACAATTATAAATCCATTAGTTTATTTGTAATGCAATTCATGACTCTCCTTGATACTTGGCAAAATGGATGGTAAACACCTGGCAGGCTTTAATACTAAAACCAAATACATTTGGTAATTTCAGGTTAACCCTAGTGTTTAGCCAGCTAACATTTTGCAATTCACACTTCCCCCTATGAAAATATATATTTAAGACCTTAGCTATGTCTAAATACATTGAATGAATTTTCAATGATCATCCCCTTTTGGTAGTTATAAGTACTCACCTCAGGTCTTTGCCTTAGTCTTTAAGTCAGTGTTTCATGCACTGAGAGTAACTGTAGATATATCACGTATCTCCGTGTGACCACAGACACACAATAATCAATTGCCGATCAGCAGATCTACAGATAATTTCATGTGGCCACACGTTCCATATTTCCACACACATGCTCCATTACCTCAATCTTGCATACAACTATAACAGTATCCAATGTGGATGTCTACAATATAAAGACAAACAAATATGCACTCTGCAAAAATAAGACATTCTTACCCGATATAAAAATTTCTCAGAGAAAAACAGAGCTGCTATGTTCACATGGAAACATAAAAACTGCACTCATTAGTGGAAATCAACAATGCCAAGTGCATTTTGCCAATACAAAAACCCTCAAAATTTTCAAACACTGAAATTAGTTATTTGAACGTGCCTCTTCTCAGTTCATTATGGTGAAGCAACCAAGAAGTAATTTACTTCGTGGATTTAGGATCGCATTCACGTTCTGACCAGTAACTGTCTCTCTGTACCTAACAACCCAAATGCTGGGATTTTTCTTCCTGAAATAGCCAATGATTGAGCCTTCTCACTGGTAATAGTAGAACTCATTAGCCTTTCAGTCATTCAAACCGCTCGTCCCAAAGGACACTTTTCCCCCATTTAAAAATATGTCTCTACCTCTAATTTTGTCCCAGAGAATTGGGATCTTCTACAAGTTTTTTCAAGTAACGAGAGATATCTATGCAAAGAGAACTCTCAAAAGAAAACACCTAGAGGACCAGATATCAGTTAAGGTCCATTCCAACCTAGGCAGAAATTTGACTTTTCAGAAATCTCAAAAGTATTTCCATCAGAAGAATAATTGTTCCATTTATATGTGTAGACATGGCTTCTGGCTTTTACATCACTACTGTTTTAAAGGAAAGAGAATGTAAGGTCATTATAGATTGGTTTCTTAGACTATCGAAACAAATTCAAATGAATTAACCTCTCCTGGACAGTTTTCTCCCCTAGAACCATCCCTACAGTAAGAAAAGATTTGGATCTGGCCAAGAAAGAGTAGCAGACAGCCCAGTGTATGATAAGCCTCAAATTTAGATACAAAAATAATAAAATCAAGCCAGGTTTATAAGCTTCAAATAAGGAAATCTTTAGGTAACAATAATATTTAAGCCAAATGTAGGGAGACCCAGTCTCAGGATCCCTGACTCAACCATACTCCTAGCAAAGGAGGTCCTTCTCCAGCTGCTAGTCAGCTCTAGAGGTCCCGAGGCTCAGAGGTGGAGACTTAAGGCTGAGGGATGTCCATATTTCAGTTCTTGAAAAGACCAGTAATCACAGTTGTCTAGTGTGAAGGACTGAATATAAGTCAGCTGAAACCATAATGATTTTCAATCAATTAATGCAATTCCATATTTTCAGTAAGTATCATGTGAGTAACCATTTCTGAAGGAAAAGAATTGTTTTCCAAGAGCCTGCCCCTAAGTCAAGTCTCTGAGGGTTTCCACTGTTATTTCTTTAATATACCTTACTATGGGCTCCACCGAGTATCTTCACCTCCATATATATTTAATTTAATATTGCGTTTTCTGGGTCATAAGGGCTTTAAGTAAAGAGGCATTAAGTACATGTATGAACCAGCTGAAGATTTTAATTATGTGCTGAACCCCACCAAAAATTGCGTGGTTTAAGCTTACTTTGGAAATGAGTGAAATTCTGCAACTCTGAATGTTTCATGGACTACTCCAAAGATTTAAAGAGCACATCTAAGCAATCTTCTTCTTTTAATGGTAAGTGGTGAGAGAGAGAGAGGTTATCCTTAATTTAGAAGAACTATTTGATATGATCAAGGTTGCTTTGGTATCAATTATGACTCAGAACAGGAGAACTAATATATGCATAGGTTTAAATCTCTATGTCCTTTCCAGACACATGCAAAGACCTGCTAATGCTTTCTGCTTATCTAAATAAAGTAAAAGAATTTGCTAAATCAAATTATGTTAACAACAATCAGAAACTGAATTTATATGCTTTAATAAAAATGATATACTGCAATATTAAATAATATAGATGTTGGCTAAAATATGCAAGAATCCCAGTAATTCTCTACAAACCACATCTATTGCCATAATTCTTTGAAATGAAGTTTAGATATGAACACACTCAAAATAACTGATAACATCAAAATGATTTCTTCTTCAAAGAAATAAGCTTGGGAGGATATGGGAGCTCTCTAATGGTAAATCTCATTATTTCTGATTGATCCAACCAAAACAAAGCCTAGACAACACAGACAAATTGCTGGGAATAAAATGGTTCATGACCACTAGAGACATGCCACAAATTCTACCAAATTCATTACTATCCCGTTCACATCCCAGTAACAAGAAAGAGATGACACCAACTCTCCAAGATTTGAAAGGCAAAGTTACTCATGCGATGCCACAGGAACCCCATGACCTTATGGCTCAGATGATCTTGAAAGTACCTCCAACATGAACATTTGCAGCCTGGAGACTTCGGCAAAAGCCTAATCTCACCACCCTGCGAAGAATGCCGGACAGGCAGCCGCCATTGCGCCTTAGTGGGGAGTCCCACCAAGGGTTAAACTACAGACCCTTCCAGCTTGCCTGTGCAAATCCCTTCTCTCCCCTGGGCCAGTTAGAAGTCACACTGGTCTGAGGTGATTGGCCCACCCTACTCAACCTGCAGATTGCCCAGGGCACCTAGTTGGTGGGCCAAATATTCACCACAGGCAGCCAGCACTGTGAGCACATTTCAAATACAGTTTCAGGCAGATCACTGCTGCCAACACAAACCTGGGCGGGGAGGGATCTTGAGGATCTCACACAGCAGCTGGTCTTGCTGTGATCTGGGACTTTTGTGGGAACCCACAACTGGTCACTGAACTTGCAGCAAGACTGACCCTATATTGACCTGATGGCCATTTTCTCCTGAGTTCCCACCCCACTCAACCCAATGAGGTGCCTAGATGACAATCTCTACCATATCTCTACCACCTTGCCCCTTCCTCCACACAGGCAACAAACTTTGGCTAGCACAGCGAGCACATGGCAGGAAAATCAGTTGCAGGCAGGCCTCTGTTGCCTATAAAAGCTGCAATACTTCTTGGGGGGATTCCAGGGCCCTGTGAGTCCACCACAGATGGCAGCTGGTCAGACTGTGATTTGTGTCTACAGTGGAAATTCACAGAAGTTGCAGAAAAACAGAGGCTGTATTGACCTGACAGCCCTGGTCTCCCCGAGGTCCCACTTCAACATTTATGATAAAAACTCTCAGCAAAGTGGGAACATACCTCAGCATAATAAAGGCCATTTATGACAAACCTACAGCCAACATCATACTCAAAGGAGAAAGGCTAAAAGCATTTTTCTTAAACTCGGGAACAGGACAAGGATGTCCACTTTAACCACTCCTCTTCAACATTGTATTGGAAGTCTTGGCCACAGCAATAAGACAAGAAAGAGAAATAAAAGGTATCCAAATTGGAAAGGAAGTAAAACTCTCGTTATTTGCCGATGACCTGATATTATATATAAAGAACCCTAAAGATTCCACCAAAAGACTGTTAGAACTGATTAATGAATTCAGTAAAGTAGCAGGCTACAAAATAAACATTCAGAAGTCAATGGCATTTTTATACACTAATGATGTACTTTCTGAAAGAGAAATTAAGAAAACAATCCCATTTACAATTGCATTGAGAAGGATAAAATACCTGAGAATCAAATTAACCAAGGAAGTAAAAGACCTGTTCTCAGAAGATTATGTCATTGAAAAAAGAAATTGGGGGGAAGATACAAATAAATGGAAGCATATACCATGCTCATGGGTAGGAAGAATCAACATCATTAAAATGGCCATAACACCCAAAGCAATCTATAGATTCAATGCAATCCCTATCAAAATACCAATGGCATTTTTCAGAGAGCTAGAACAATTAATTCTAAAAATTTATACAGAACTATAAAAGACCTGGAATAGCCACTGCAATCTTGAGAAAGAAGAACAAAGTTGGAGGTATCACACTACCTGACATCAAACTATACTTCAAGGCTACAGTAATCAAAACATCATGGTACTGCCATAAAAACAGATACGTTGATCAATGGAACAGAATAGAAAGTCCATAAATAAATCCACACCTATGCACTCACTTAATATATGACAAAGGAGGTAAGAATATACAGTATGGTAAAGACAGTCTCTTCAAAAAATGGTGTTGGGTACACCATATACAAGAATCAACTCAAATGGATTAAAGACTTAAATGTAAGACCCAAAACCATAAAACTTCTAGAAAAAAACATAGCCAGTAAACTCTCTGATATCACTAACAGAATTTCTTTTCAGATATATCTCCCCAAGCAAGGGAAACAAAAGAAAAAATAAACAAATGGGACAACATCAAACTAAAAAGTTTTGAACAGCAAAGGAAAACCATCAACAAGACAAAAAAGACAAATGACTGATGGGAGAAGATATTTGCTAATGATATATCTGATAAGAGGTTAATATCAAAAATATATAAAGAACTTATACAACTCAACAACAACAACAAAACAATCCAATTAAAAAATGGCAGATGACCTGATCAGATACTTCCTCAAAGAGGAAATATAGATGGCCAATAGACATATGAAAAGACGTTAAAGGTCACTAATCATCAGAGAAATGAAAATTAAAACCACAATTAAATATCATCTGACAACTGTCAGAATGGCTATTATCAATAAATCAAAGAACAACAAGTATTGGCGAGGATGAGGAGAAAAGGGAACCCTCATACATTGTTGGTGGGATTGCAAATTGGTACAGCTGCTATGGAGAACAGTCTGGAGGTTTCTCAGAAAAATTAAAAATGGATATACCTTTTGACCTAGCAATTGCACTTCTGAGTATTTAGACAAAGAAAACCAAAACAATAATTCTTAAAGATGTATGCACCCCAATATTTATAGCAGCACAATTTACAATAGCCAAGATATGGAAGCAAGCTAAATGCCCATAAACAAAGGATTGGAAAAAGTTATGATTCATATACACAATGGAATATAACTCAGCCATTAAAAAAAATGAAATCTTACCATTTGCAATGACATAGATGGACCTAGAGGTTATTTTGCTGAGTGAAATAAGTCCAACAGAGAAAGATAAATACCATATGATTTCACTTATACGTGGAATCTAAGAAACACAAAAGAACAAACCAATCAAAAACAGACTCACAAATATAGTAGACAATGTGGTGACAGAGAGAAGGGGTAGATGGGGGACTGGGAGAATAGGGTGAAGAGTTAAGGAAGTACAATTAGTAGTCTATAAATGGTCACGAGGTTGGGAAGCACAGCACAGGGAATGCAGTTAGCATTCACATATTAGCTGGGTTGAAAACCAGAGGAGAGAAGGAGCAATTAGGGGGATCATTTTATAAAATATATAAATGTCTAACCAAGGTACTGTATACTTAAAATTATTTAAAATAAATAAATAAGGCATTCCTTTTTGACTTTAAGAATTAAAGAAATATTTATCCAAAATCTGTCATGATGGGAGTACATTCATTTATTATATTGTTAAATTTTATATATTTTTGAACATTACAGGTACGAGTATATAAAATTATGCAGGAAAATACACAGGCAGTAAGTAGAGAAAAGCAGTATTAATTTTTATGTTTATCGTAATGCTGAAATTAACCTATTTTTCTTTTTACTTATCCATACATTGTATTTTTCTGAGACTACATAATATTCTAATTTTAGAAAAGACATGTTTTTAACTATTTTTCTGAATGTTCCTTTAGCACTTTCTCATCTCAATTGTCATTTTTGTGCTTTCAGAAATATTACAAATTCTGAGAAGACTTAGGACTAAGAAATTAAGCCTACTTTTCTCTTAAGTGATGTAAATAATTTGATAAATTATAAAATTCTGTGTAAAAGCTAGCCATTATTATTATAGATAATGGTTAAAAAATGATATTGACTGGTATAGGCTACGTGCTACGCAAAGCATTTTACATCAATTATCTCACTTATTACTTATTAGAAGAGTTATATGTGGTTGAAATTTTCCTATTTCTATTTTACAGATAGGAAAATTAGACATGGATAGGATAAGACTTGTACTCAGGACATACACTTAGTAAGGAGTAGCCCAGTAGAAACAATTCATCTCCTGGCCTCAAGTATTGATCTTGACCTTGGCCCCACATTACTTCCCACATAAAAACTTATCAAGGTAGTGACCATGATCCTTCTTTAACATCCATCTTTCAACAAAGGCCTTAAGAAACCTTCTCATCTCAACTTATGGAAGCATAGTTAGTGGATTCAAAATCACTTGAGGATTTGAAATATGTCCACTTCTTTCTCTGATAATTTCCCATTTCTTTTTTCAAGAGAATTTAGAATTACTAATATCCTTATTTATTTACTTTGTAACATTAGTATCCTTGTCCATTTCTAATCTGCCCCAAATTCACTATTAACCATATTGTATCATAAATTGAATGCTTATTATTTGCAGTCCACCTTCATAGTTAATCTCAAATTAATCCCATGGGATGAGTACATTATTCCCAAATAATAGATAGAAAGGTCAAGGCTTACAATGGTCTACATCAATTGTCCAGAGTGATGTAACTAAAAGCCAGTTTCTGCTCTTTTGGTCCCACAGTACTCTCTGCCTAATTTAAGATGTCTCCAAAAATCACAAGTCTCTTGTAAGTGTTGGACCTTGTTCCACCTTATGCAGAATAATAATGCTGTATTTCTGATTATATTATAATGAGAGTTTTCTGGTAATGCAAGTACATGAAGGCCAGAATTTGATCTTAAATAATAAACAATAAAATCTGAGGCATTGAGTATTAAAGGGGTCATTGGAGAGTATCTAATTCACTCCTTTTGTTTTGCATTTGAAGAAACTGAGACCCAGAGAAGTAAACATTCCTCAAATTACACATTCAGATGGTGACAGATTTAGGATAAAAATTTAAGTTTCCATGTCCCAATCTGTTTCTCTTTCCCCTACATGGAATAGCTGATAATCTCCCTTGTTATCTAGTAATTCAAGCAAAAGACATTGATGTGTTTGTCTAATTCATCTGTGTGATTCTTTCAATGAACCTCATTGTTTTCCAAGTGAGACCTGCCTTGGGAAATAAAGATGTTGAATGATTATAATTAAAGGTATTCTTTGACTTTGTCCTATAGAATGTTCATATATGAAAACATCACAAAATGGAAAGATTAGTGATACAGGAATTTTTTAAGATCCCATTTTCCAAACATTTTAACCTGTTTTTCCTTTTTGTTTTGAACTCAAATAAATAGATTAAATAGACATATGATAAGACACACTCTTTGCATCTCTCCAATCTCTTTGGTAGACCAAGGAGATGGAGATGCTTTTGCTTACTGTTTTGGAAAGAAAGACTAAAAAAAATTACTTCTCTGTGTTTCCTACCATGATGACATTACTTCAGTGATCAGAGACCCACTATGGAACTGGCTGCTTCCATTAGAATATAGTTAGTCTCACTATACAGTAACAGACAGAACTGGTCCCCTGTGACAGCTTTGGGCCAATAGTTCTTCACCTTCGGTTTGCTTTCTGACCAGTGGACCACAGTGGCATTTTGCCACCTGGGAATGACTGTTAGCTTAGAATGTATTTCCAATAATCTACAGAAAGATTCGAGGGTTTCTCTTTGCCCAGGGCACATTTTTCTAGAAAATGGTCTCAGAGCCCTCAGAGAAGGGCTAGGATGAATATTCACACCAATGATTTTGTTTTTCTGACATCACAGAGTTCAAATTCAAGGGTACTTGATAAATCCGTCATTCCAAAAGCTCTGGATGTGGAATCTATTCACATGTGATGACTGGATGAGGAGCCAGGATTTTCTTGAACTTTATCCTGGTGATTTAATTTAGGCCTCTGTTCACTAACCTAGAATAATTTTTATCATCATCATCATCATCATCATCAATCGTTATCATCATATCATACTACTAGTTTACTTGAGCTGTCATTACAAAATACCACAGAAAGGGTGGCTTAAAAAGCATACATTTATTTTCTCACAGTTCTGGATGCTGGAAGTCCATGATCAAGGTGATAGCAAGTGAGCACGGTGAGGCTTCTCTTCCTGGCTTGCAGACTCTGCCTTTTTACTCTTTCCTCACATGACCTTTCCTCTGCATGCGTGCTCACACACACATAGAGCTCTGGTATCCCTATAAGGGCACTAGTTCTATTGCAGTAGGGCCTCACCTTTATAATTAAAGGAGTGCCAGCTAGTCCCTTTCCCACTATTCAAGACTTGCAAGCCTATGTACCAGATGTGTGAGTGAAGAAACTTTTTAGATGACTTCAGCCTCAGCTACTTTATGACCACACCCTCGTGAGAGATGCTGAGACTGAAGTACTCAGCTGAAGTCCTGATCCACTGAAATCATCTGAAATGATAAAGTGATTGCTGGTGTTTTAATGCACTAAATTTGGTGGTGATTTTCTAACACTAAAATAGTATCTGAAACATTGCAGTTTTTTATTTCATCCACTGAAAAATAAATAAAACTTTGTGCCTGGCATTAATTCGATATGCATTAAATAAACAAAGTTTTTAATATTGTTAAATATACCATGCAAATCCAATTATAAACTGAAAAATGTATGAAGGCAAAAAAAAAATACTAGTTTGATACTGTGGTATTTATGTTGTGGGCTAACTTCTTAACGAGGCAATATGTAATCCCAGAGCTTTACATGTTGTAATATAGAATTTAACCTCTAAAACTTCTATAGAACAACTGTAAGCACAAAAGATACCTTAATTTATCACTTATGTCAAGAATATATAGTTCGCAGAGAATCAGAATAGTATTTGTTATATAAAATAAAACAATCTGTTCCCAAAACATTTAACTTTTATGGCATTTTTATAAACCATACCAAAAGAGTTAATTTAATGAAGGCAGACTCTGGGCTCCGCTGTGATATGACTGACTTAAATAAGTAGTTCAACAAATGGAGGAGAACATTTGATCTAGATGTACAAAATGGGTTGACCAATTTAATTTTTCAGTCCAAAACATGACCAGATTTACAAAATCACCTATAGGCAACAATCACAGTATGAAGTTAATAGTTCAGCTTAGTAGTTCAGGATAAATCCTATCTCATAGAATTATCTTTTTTAATAATCTGGTTTTTTTTTATTTTTAAAATGTTACACTCTTGGACTAACGGGACCAAGTTTTAAGAGGTCACATTTCTCTGTAACAGGTAGGTACCATACTCCAGTAACAAGTACCTGAAATAAGAAAAAGTTCACTGAAGAATCTTGAGAGTATGATTACCTATATAAGTAATTATATCTATGCAATTATCTTGCTCTCAAAATGCTATAACATATTTCACTCAGATAAAGACTATTACATGTGGTTGTTTCAAAATAATAAGCCTAAATAATTCAAAGGAAATGATTTTTCAGTGTAATCACTGATAGTGAAAACATTCCTCAATTCAGTGAAAAAAATAAATATCATGTTCTGCATGAGAGATACGGCCCTCTTCCAACTGAGACCACATATTTACTGCAAAGCTTCCTCATGGCATTTTTCATTTCTGCATTTCTCAGGGTGTAGATTAAGGGGTTCAGCATCGGAGTAATGAAAGTTAAAACCACAGTCACGAACTTATCTGACGGAAAGGTAAAATTGGGCCTTGCATACAGGAAGATACAAGGCACAAAAAATAAAATGACCACGGTCACATGGGATGCACACGTGTAAAAGGCTTTGCGTTTCCCTTCTAAACCGTGAGTCTTAAGGGAGCGTAATATGACCCCATAGGAAACTAGGAGAATGAAGAAGACGACAGTGCAAATAGCCCCTCCATTAGCTATCATAGGAAGTCCAATGAGGTAGGTGTCGGTGCAAGCAAGTTTCAATAAGGGGTGTATGTCACACACGAAGTTGTCAATGACATTGGGGCCACAGAAAGGGAGCTGATAAATAAAGAGAAATTGAACCAGTGAATGCAGAAAACCTCCCATGCAGGCCATGAGCAGCATGAGAACACATACCCGCCGATTCATGATGATCAAATAATGAAGAGGTTTACAGATGGCTACATACCGGTCATAAGCCATCACCACCAGAAGAATGACTTCAGCACCAGCAAAGAAATGATCTATGAAGACTTGAGTCATACAAGCATGGAAGGAAATAGTCTTTCTATCATAGAGCAAGTCTACAATCATTTTGGGAGCAAAGACCGTACAATAGACAGTATCTATCAGTGATAAATAAGCCAGAAAAAAGTACATGGGGGAACCCAGGGACTGGCTAGCCATAACAGTCACCATAATAAGCAGATTGCCCACTATCGTCACAATGTAGATAAGTAAGAACGCGAGAAATAGAACTTTTTGCCCCTCAGGGCTTTGCGTAAGCCCCAGGAGAATGAACTCTGTCACATTGTTCCTATTTTCCATGTGTTCTTCTGCAGGTGCGGAACTCAGGTGTCAGAGGCTGCCAAGAAAAGAACCAATAAAGAATGTGAGAGGATCATAAGCTTTATGTCAAAAATGCGATGTCTTACTCAATGATGTTTGCTCTGCAGGGCCTCACACAGAGTAACTCTTTAGAAAATGAGGGTTTAGAATCTCATCCACAATTACTCCTTTTACTTTCACAGATTTCTTGCGTCAAATATAGTGAGACCTCAGTATTCTAACTGAGAGACATATATGAGTGTGCACATCTGTGTGATGATCTGTCGCACAATAGAAACGTTGCTTTCTCCAGATTCACTCACACAAAGACTGTTTTTTACAGTATATATCATATCTTGTTTTCTTGAATAATTTTTGGCTTTCCGGGATCCACCATGAAAATAATCTCATCTCTAATAGACTTATTTATAATTTTAAATAAAAGAATACCTAGTGTAAGAGCATGAAATTATAGGCTACATAAATGTTAGCTGCCTTTATGAGTTACTGTACTATGAGTTCCAAAAACTGAGGAACCAGGCACAATGTGAATATGCATTAAATGCTTACTAAACTTTATTTAATTAATCCATATTTTCAAATGTAAGAGAGCATCTCAGCTGAAATAAATGTATTAAATTTTTCCCAGTCAAAAAAGTACAATGAAAGCAATGTTCTGTTTGAGAATATACAAACATACATGCACACGAACAAAAAAAAACTGAATTAAAATATATTTCAACAAAGATTATTGGAGGGAAAAAATGGTATGTGCAATTCTCAGTGCATGAAAATGAATTAGACATTTTCTTACTTTCCAAAAAATTTTAGAAGTGATTATTGCTAACCATAGCTCAATTCAGAATGCCAAAGTAAAGATTTTAAGTAGTTCATGGTACGGTGGAAAGAATTCTATACTACAAACTTGAAAATACTGTTTAATTTGGCTTAGTCACCTTGGGAAAATCACATCTCAACTCAAATTCTTATTAGAAAGGTTATAATCTTTTCAATGTCTGTGTTTCTAAAGAAGCCAATGAATTCTTATCATTGAAACTTTTATCCTAAGTGACATGCTAAAACTTTTGCTAGTAGAACATGTATTAAGGATTATTTGATTATTAATCAGTTGATTGAACCAGTTATTTTGTTCACATTGTTAGTTCTTGGTTATCTGAGTCTGGGGAAATACAAGACACTCATTCTCATTGAGGAAAATAAATCACCTGTTGGTCCTTTCAGATATGATCCACAGCCAATTTTACCCGTAATGTGAACAACTTCATTTTAAAAGAATTATTTTAAATGTGCTTCATTACAGCATCTACATTTATAGAGCATTATTTGTGAAGGGGTGAAGATTATTCTAGAAGACTTGTGCTTCTAGACAGGCAATTTGTGCTCTACCATCAGGGGAAGAATAAAAGTATAGAGAGATAAAATGAGAGATAACTGAGAAAAGATAAATAGAACCCAGCAAGGACCATAAGCTGCATGAAATACCTTTTGAGATTGGTAACATTTGGTTTGGGGGACCTGAATGAGTTGGGAGTAGAGAAATTTCAGATTTCCTGACCTGTCAGTGTGAACTGGAGCATAACTTAGAATCAATACTAAGACCCACCTCTCAGAATCTTTATACTTCTAGATCAAAGATGAATGAGAAAATCAAATTGTAAACTTTACGGTATATCAGTAGAAGAGACGAGCTGCCTAAAGGCATTCCATCTTCATGGCTTCTGGAATTTTATTGCATATATACATAATTAAATATTTTCCCTCAGAATCATGAAGCTATATCTCCATTTATAATGGAAAAGAAGTACTCACAATCCACGGGCGTTGTCTGAGCTTTCAGTAAGGGGTTCTAACACCTTGTCCTCTTGAGTACTTACAACACCTGTTTATAGCTGTGCATTCCCTGTCATCTATTGGGATAATAAACAGATCTTCTTAATAATCGTATCTCCAGAATCTATGATTGTCCCCTATGCATTTTAAGTGATCAATAAATATTAATATTTGCTATTAAAAATGTTCTTATTAACAACATTATTACTCTAAGGTACTTACAACTATTAATTTGACTCAGAATCATATAGAATTCTATATTTTATCAATATTGTAGTTTATTAAAATATACATATTTCCTTTAGTCATTTGAGAAATTCTTCAAATCTCTAACATATTCAATGGAAACAAATATATCACTAAAATGGTCAACAACATAAAACCATGATAACTATCTCATGATGACAAGACTAGATATAAATTAAGTAGATCTACATTATGCCAAATTCAACAACATAAGACAGAAAAACAAACCACTAACATGGTATGCAAGGTGTAAAATACTGGAAAACACTGTCGATAAGCAAGATATTAAAAATTATACACTCTGAATTTTTTAATTTCAGTCCAGATCCTTTTAAAACATAGCATCATAATCCATGCCTCAATATGATCCCATTTAACTGTCTGTATAGTAAAACCAGTCTCCCATGTAAGCAATATTTTTTTAAAACATTGAGCCTTGACCATAAAAATGAAGCAACGAAAACATTGAAGTTTCAATAAACACCTAATCAGCTCATCTAATTTTTTTAATGATAAAAAGATTAATTTTAAAGAAACATCACATTTTACAAGTCAATTTATTTAGAGTAAAGGAAAAATGCTACCTCTAAACCCTCAACATGGTTGAACAGACTTAGGGGACAAATAAGAAAAATAACTATCAGAGTGGGTTGCCTATCTCATATGCAGACTGGGTCACTTTTATTCCATTTTTTGCTTTATGATTTTGCAAGGGTGGCCCTGGTTGCCTGTAGTCTACATTATAAGAATTAAGCTCTTAATTCATACTTAGAATTTGAGCCTCAGAGTCTATACTTATCAACTCTGTGACCTCGGATAAATTACTCAACATCATCTGTATAATGAAACTTATGAGAGCATCTAACATGCAGGATGGTTTTACAGATTAAACAGGATAATACAAAAAATGCTGTCTGAAAATTGTCTGACAAACAATACGCACTAATAAACTAATGATATTGTTTATTGTTATTTAACCCCCATGTAACTTTAGTGCCACATCTCTGAAATGTTTTTCATGTGTTTTCCCAAAGTCCAGTCTCTTCTCTAACAACCCAGGGAGCATTTCCTGAGGGATGAATGGACTGACTGAGTCATTAGCATATACAATTATAGAAACTATACTTTCTTTACCATTAGCATTACTGCATGGAAATTCACTTGGCTGCCTTTCTCCATATCTCATTATTCTCTTTTAAATTTGTTATTAAAACTAATCTGAGGAATCTTCTTTTTAAAAAGTGAGAGGTCAATTGAGTGCATAATACAATGTGTCCAATTTCATTTGCAATATTTTTAAGACCCTAAAGATGAGAAAATATCCATGCAATTAACTAACAGTCAAAAAAAGATTTTGGCATTTTCTTTATGATTCTGTAGATCTCGTATCTAACAACATTCATGAACTCTATTTCCATAGCTACAAAAATACACTTTCTAATAAGGTATAAGTAAAGGTCAATCAATCTAACAAATAACTAAATTTATCTAAAATCATGTTTCTAAAATGTACATTGTGAGTTGCCTTTTGTAATAATTTACATATCAAAGTATTAATTGACATATCAAAATGTAATTTAGATTATATACACAATTGAATAGGAACCAGAGACTCAAAAAGATTTGTACACAAATATACATTGCTACATGATTCATAGTAGAAAAAGGTGGAAAACAACCCAAATGTCTATGAAATCCTGAGTGTATACACATGCTGTAGTATATACAGACAATGGAATAGGATTCATCCTTAAAAAGGAATTTCTGACATGCTACAATACTAATGATCCTTGAAGACGCATTGCTAAGTGCAATAAGCCAGACACAAAAGGGCAAATATTTTATGATCTCCCTTTTTTGCAGTACCTATACACAGAGCTAAAAACTACAAAAATAATTACCAAGATCAAGGAAAAAAGGGAATGGGGAGTTATGGTTTAATGGTGCAGACTTTCAGTTTGGGATAATGAAAAAGTTCTAGAAATAGACACAGGTAATAGATGCACAATAAAATGTTATGTGTATATTTCCACAATAAAAAAAAATTACCAACAGAATAAAATATCTACACAGAACCAGAACTTTTAAAGATACCAACTTCTAAAGAGCTCAATATATTAAAGTACAAAATAAATGATTGCTGGATTCTCCATAAAAAGCAATCTAAAAAAGTTATTAAGACCATATATGTATCATGTTACATGGTTGTTATATATTTTCTCTATTTCCATTTGCATTTAAACAACTCTAATACAAAATACTAAAAAACATTTTTGTCACTGTATTTACTCAACAATATTATATGAATTAGAGAAAATGCAGGTACTATCTTATTTCTGGAGCTCCTAGTATAAAACATTAGAGATCAAATGAAAAGAACATGCTTCTTAAGAAAAATATATAATTCGTTCCAAGTTTATTTTGCCCTATTCTCATAACAGTGAAGAGTTTTTGTGAAATATTTTACCTGGGTTTTCTACTTCCTCTTCTATCACTTGTTCCAAATCCAGGCTTCTGCCATTTTACCTTGGTTATGGAAGATGATGGCTCAGTTTGATGAAGATAAGTCAAGATTTTGACCACATCAATCTGGGTGTGAGTGCAGAGAAAGAAGCAAGTTACACCTAGTCACTGCAACTAAAACATTTGTCACACCCAGGTATATCTCTCTTTGTCTGCACAAAGCATAACCATTTTCTTCAATTTTCATAAACATTTTAGAGTTGTATTTTGAAATTATACATTGATACCATGGATGAATCATCAGATTTGAAAGCTGTCATTGAGAATAAGTATCAAGAATCAATTTAAAAACTAGTTATTATGTTTAACTGGCCAAATCAAACACAACTTTAATAGCATATTTTGTCAATAAAGCAGAGAGCTGGATAATCACAGAAATGGGCTTTGTTGTGAATATTTTTAAAGCATTCATATGACTGTTTTAATATGGTTCATGTCTGGAAGAATACTAGCTTTTGTTTTACATCTTGACAGTTGTATTAACACCCAAGGAGAAATCTTCTTCTGAGTAAAGGAAGATGTTACTGGGCACTCAATCAACAATAATTAAATAGTAAATCCCTTCACTGAGTTGTTCAAACAGTTGTCCCCAAGGTTGCTTACTCAAAATTCAATTCACTGAGGAATCATGCTCGAGAGAACTGAAATCTTCCATGTGATTCTTCCAGTGCATTCTACATTTTAGAGCCGACTTCTGGCCAATTATTTTAGGGTAATTAACTAAAAAAATAGCAATTTAACAGTAAAGAGCAAGGCACTTACTAATAGCAAAAGCATAAGATTCTGTGAACACCCTTTAAACACCTGGAACTCACTGAAGCAGGAAGAGGGCAGCTTTTAACAGCACTACATATGGATTCCTCAGACTGCATAATTTCAGTGACCTGTCTTCAACTTCATTCATTCTTTTTTTAATTACTCAAATCTATTTTTGAGCCACTTTTGTGACTCTTTCAACTATAGAAATTATTTTTCATAATTTTTATGTTTAATGATCTAAATAATTATTTTATAATGTTTTCTTTTAGTTTTTTAGACATTGTTTTCTTAGTTGTCAGAATATTTTAAAATAATGAAAGTCTTTGTCACTGATTTTAAAAGTTTCCACATAATTTAGAAGCATCTGACATGATAAAATGATGAAATGGGATGCTAAGGGCTCCATGACACTGCCACCCGAGAAAAGAGACAATGCAAAACAACATTGCTTTCTTATCCTACAGGTTGTGGTAACTATACAATTCATGAACTATACCTAAATCAGGACCATCTCTCTTGTTGTCAAAATGAACAAATCATTGAAATGAAAAGGTTAGAGTGATCCTCATCATTATAACAACTGTTACACATACTAACCCACTTATGGTATTCTTAATTCACGTACTACGAAGTTTGAACTTAGTATGTTTGGAAGGCCTTGTGCCCACAGATGAATGCTTCTACCAATGAACACAGTCATTGTTCCATTAAATTTTAAATGGAAACTGTCCGTAGTGATGTTGGGCTCCCCATGCTGATGAAAACAGCAGAAAGATCCCTGGATGAGTTGAGCACTTGATCTTAATTAACACAGGGAAATTGGGTTGCTGTACACAAAGTAAGGCATGGATGATGATGTCTGAACCCACCTTCTACTGCCATGCTCAGCAGAGAGTAATGAGTAACTGAGGCAAACTAATAAAACAGAATCATTATGGATTTGGCTCCTATGGTAATGAATGTTTGAATCACCCAACTAGGTTAAAATACTCTGTCCAGCAGAATAATTGGAAGAAAGTAAAAAAAATACAAATTTGGTAGTTAAAAAGCATGATTATTAACTCTGGTCACATGACACATTTTAGAACCTTAGATGTAAATACGTAGTCTATTTTATATAACCATTTATTTAGACCTTCAATTTTTCTTTTCTTTCTCTGATGCTACTCCTTGTGTAGAGGATTGGGATTCATATTTCAATTTAGATTTGAAGTCGGGGTATGTCTGAGTTAATCCATTGGTAATATGGAAGTAAAGGGACTTTGAATGTTCCCTGTGTTGGGGACAGGGTTTTACTTCCTGTCCAATGTCAAGAGTGTATAGTAGCAACAATAAGTGTTGACTGACATGGATGTGCTACATTTGCTTCTACAGATGCAACTCTAATTTTTTCCACCTTATTCTGAGCCTAAGAAGGTGATCCCTACAAAATGTATCAACCAAGCTAACTTGCCCTTTAGCTGTCAGTTTGGTTCACCCAATGGGAGGAAATAACAGGAGATGGAGAGTGAAAAAACATCAAGGTACTAATTCCTCTGTCACTTTCCTTCCTGGGCCATACTTGAGAAATAGCTGTGTCCCTCTGATCAAACCATAGACAGACAAAGGAAGGTCAGTAACTTCCTTTGATGTTACAATTATTATCATGTTCTGCAAAAAAAAATATTTTTTCTACTTTAGTCCCTTCATATTTAGGGTAGTAATTACTTCCCATTGTTGCAAGTACTGGGTACTTCATTTTTTTATTTAATCTTTTAATCTTGCAAACTCTTTGTAAACATTTTTTAGTTGTTCCTTCGAACACTAATATCTGTTACTTTAAGACAGTGACATACAGGTGGGGATAACAGTTTTTAGTGAATACTTTTTTTAATGGGGAAATACCACAAAATCCCCATTAAAGCAAATAATAAACCAACGTTTCCTCTAGTCACAGTTACTATCTCATGTTTTACTGTTAAATAACATAATAATACAATAAGGAGAAATATGAAGTAAAATAGTAGAAAGAAAATTATTAAAATTACTCAGCAACAATCCAAACAAATAAACTGAAAATACATCATATTAAATGAGAGGTCAGTAAAGTAATTGACTTGATTAAACTGATATTTATTACTAGTTTTTTTTTAACACAAGGCATAATGATTTAGAAAATATAATGTGGAAAAAATCTTTCATTAATGTAACCCAAATTACAAAATACATGGAAATAAACTCAAAAAAGTGAACAACCTGTATGATGAAAACATACATATAATGTATTATTCCATTGTATACTTGAAAATCATATCATTTTATTAAGCAATGTCATCTCAATCATTTTAAATAAGTAAATAAGAAAAAGAAAACAAAAGAATTGCTGAAGCAGCTTAAAGACCTAAATAAAAACCCATATTTTTCAATTTTCCAGATAGATTATTCAATGTGATCAAGATATCAATTCTTTTCCAAATGAATTTGACATTTAATATTTTGTTATTAAAATCTTTATATATTTTAAGACCTCTAAAATCATTTTAATATTTATGTAGAAAATAATTTTTTGAAACAGAAAATGTTTTTAATTAGAATATTGAGCTGTGGGGATATAAAGGTCCACATAAATGACATAAAGTAACAGGAATTGGCTTAGAAATAATTAAGCAATCAAAGGAAAATAATTTAGAAATAGATACATGAGGATTGGGACTTGAAATATGGTAAATATGACGTATCAGATTAGGAAACGAGGATAAATTTTTTTAATGTTTTGAAAAGTTTAGTTTTAAGGCAACAAGAAGCCACTTGAAAATATTTAAATTCTTTACACGTACACACACCCAAACATTTTTTCTTTCTCTAAAGCTTTGCACCACATACATTTATATATGTGTACTCTAGACTTGATATATCAAAAATAAGAAATTGGGAAACATTTATGAATTTTTATGTAATCGAGTTAAATACAGAAAATCTGTTGAATGTAATTGATAACAGTGGAATAAAGAGTATAACCATTCCACACTACAAAAAAACACTATCCAGAAAAAATTTTAAGTTTTTTATAATGTATAAAGACAATAAAATATTTTGAACATGCCAATTAAATTACAAAATAAAGTATATTTAAAGGTAATTCATAAAAGAAGTACTAATCATAAATACCTCACTATAAACAAAATTAATGCTAATTATTGATTTAAAGTGAGAAATAACTTTATTTTGTAAAAATTATAAATCTTTATAAAATCTATTTTTTATAACCTAATTCTTTAGGAAAGAGTAATAAATATATAGATAAATAAATTTATTAAAATATGTAAAAAATAATTTTTATATAATTTTCAAAACTTTAAGAACATTAAATACCTAAATGAAGGCAAATTTGTATTATATTCAGGGGTTAGAAGATTCGATTGTCAATAAATGCAATGCCAATATAAAAATCCCACCAGGTTAGACTTTTTTAACATGACAAGATGAATTAATATGTATATAAAGAAAAAGGCCCAAGATAATAAATTCTCTTTTTAAAAAAGACTAATGTTGAAAACTTTTCCTATCAGATATGAAAACATATTATAAAGTTATATACATGAACATAAGTTTTGAAAAATTGATTTTATGATCATAACAGATAAATTAGAACACAAGCATAAGTGAAAATTCCATATGTGAAAATATGGACTGTTTGATAAATGATGCTTAGACAATTGGCTATCTGCATTAGAATAAAAATTAAACAGAACATTTACTTAACAGTGTACAAAAAAAATCAATGTTTAGTGGATTAAAATTGAAAATTAAAAAAGATTTTTGAAATATTTAAAACAATATAGAATGCTATTTTTTTGGCTATATGATAGAAGATGACTTGTTAAGTAAGACATAGAAGTGCTAACCATACTCATAAAGACTGAGAAATCTGAATACGTTTAGAAGATTCCATTCATCAAATAAAATGACACACATCTAAAAGATAGAACTTTGAAATACACATAAACAAATAGAAATTAGTGCACAGGATTCCTAAAGAACTCTGACAAGTTAATAATGAAAGAAAAACAACCCAGCTCAGTAAGAAAAAAAATAGCAAAAGACATGAATACACATTTCATGGAAATGGTAAAAAATAAATGTCCAATATCCATGAAAATATGCTCGATTTCAATAGTAATTAGAATTGCAACGTAAAGACACAACAAAGCCATACTCTTATACGCATCAGATTTGCAAAAATATCAAACATCCGGCAATACCAAGTGTTGGGAAGGATGTAGTATGACAGAACTGTTACACATTGCTCGCAGGCATGTAACTGATAAAACTAGAGAAGAAAATTGTAACCACCTGTGAAAGTGAACACATAAACTGCTATACACAGCAGTCTTTCAGAATCTCCACAGCAACACTCTGAGCTATATCAAACACTGGAAGCAATCCAAATGACCACTGACTGATGGGATACATAACCTGTGGTACAGTCAGAAATGGAATAATATACATCAGGGAAGTGATGGCACCAGAGAAACATGCAGCATCATAAATCTTAGACAGTTACCATCGCGGATAAGAGTAAGATTCAGAAAACTATGTCCTACATAGCGTAACATTAATGAAGGTAAGGAATTGAACAATGCTGAGCGATATATTTTGATATATACACATGTAGTTAACCTATTTTTAACTATGATTGACGTTCTGCACTGAGATTACCTCTGGGAAGAAGCAGAGCAATGGCATCAGAGAAGTATAGTGACATAGGTAATGTATACTAGGTAAGAGGCTACAAATTTAGAAATAGATGCATGTATTATTGCATTCATAAAAATATACAAAATAAAATTGTAAAATAAGACAAGTCCAAAATATTTTTTTAGTTAGATAAGAAAACTCCTACAAAGCATAAATGATGTTCCATATTACAAAGACAGCAATTCAATATTCTTCTAAGTATGCGATGTACCAGGATGGGCTACAGACTGAACAAAAAATTTTAACATAAAATTGGAAAGCAAAATTTTGTTTGTACCAAAAACAATCATTATGAAGTTATAATTAAAATCATTTAAGCTGTATTCAACATTTAGAGAACATGATTCTGTGCAAAATATTTCTTTATCCGTATCTTAAGTATCATGAAGACAAAATAAGAAGCTGTATCTGCTCTGAAGAACAGCAAAAAATGCACACAAAAACTACTGAACTAAAGAACAAAAATATGCTTCCAGTTTTGATTAGTACGAATTACTACAATTTAATCAAAAACTAAAATCTGCTGTCATCATCAGCCATCCAATGGAGGTCGCAACCACATGTGAATACATCCAACATCCCATCTAACAAAACTGTTTACATGTAGTGTCTTTAACCAAACATGAAATCATCTTCCATTTAAATATCTTGGCCAGTAAATTCATAAATGCTGATTGCAGAAGTGATCATAAAAGCAAATGCATGATGCAATTGCAAAAAGCTGCTATGCAAAGAGAATAACGAAATTTAAAAAACACTCTTTTACTCCAGAAATTTGTTATAAAATTTAACCAAATTGCTTTCTCATTAATTCAGGTAAAAGTGAATGTTCGAAGTCATGTTGTTTATCACTGTTAAAGAGACAAGAATTCTTTCTTCTCACATCCCATTTTAATGTAAACTCAAAAGAAATAAACTAATAAAGTGAACTTCATTACTTTTTCTTGTAATAGGACAAATACCTGTACCATTTCTTTATCTTCTAAAATTTTGAAAGAAGATTGATTCTAATCTCAAAGGACAATTGATGCCTTTGTATAAATAAAGAAAAACACCCCTAGAGGATCCATCGAATTCACTAAATCATCCATTGTTAGAATGTACTATAACTTTCTTCAGAATTAGTAACAAATGTGTTTAGTATGGCTGACACATTTTTATTATAGCTACAAATAACTTTTTACAGAAGAGATTTTTCATAGCATTTTTCATCTTCAAATTTCTCAGGGTATATATTAAAGGATTCAACATAGGAGTGATAACTGTATAAACCACAGTTAAGGACTTATCAATGGGGAACTTGGAAACAGGTCTAACATACATGAAAATGCAGGGAACAAAAAACAGGACAACTAATATGACATGAGAACTGCAGGTAGACAGAGCTTTGTGCCTCCCTTCCGGACTGACTTATAAGGGAATTTAAAATGACTCCCTAAGAGATTAGAAGAAGGATAAAGATAACAATACACATTGCACCACCATTGGCAACGACCATGAGGCCTACAGAGTAAGTGTCAGCGCAAGCGAATTCCAATAATGGGTACATGTCACAGATGAAGTGGTTAATAACATTGGGACCACAGAAGGGGAGGCTATACACAACGAGAATTTGAACCACAGTGTGCAAAAAACCTCCAACCCAGGCCATCACCAGCAACAGAGTGCAAGCCTGTCTATTCATGACCATTAGATAGGGCAGGGGCTAGATAGCCACATATCGATCATAGGACATCACCACCAGCAGGAAGACCTCAGCACCTCCGAATATGTGTTCCAGAAAAAGCTGTCCCATGCGAGCTGAGAAGGAAATTGTCTTTTTACCACACAGTAAGTCCATAATCAATTTTGGTGAAATGGCAGTAGAGTAAACCACGTCCATGAGTGACAGACAGGCAAGGAAGAGGTACATGGGGGAGCCCAGGGAAGGGCTGGCAAAAACAGTCACCATGATGAGCAGATTTCCCACCACTGTCACAATGTAGATGAGTGAAAATATTACAAATAATGCTTTTTGCCCCTTAGGATCTTGAGTGAGACCCAGAAGAATAAATTCTGTCACATTGTTAGTCTGTCCCATTGACTCTTCTATAAGGGCTGGTTCATGGATGAGAGGTCATGAATGGTAGGGACCTGTAATGAAATCGTGAACATGACTATGAACACATCCATTATGCTCTGGATACAACTTTATCAATATATCTTCTACAGTGGTTCATGCACAATAAGAATTTAGTAAATATCTATGAATTCTCCTTCCAAAGAGCCCATTATACCTTCCCTTGACAATCAATTGCCTTCAGATATTTTTGCTGAAGCTACAAGTAAGAGGTTCTATCTCTAAATCTTAGTGGATCATCCACAGAGAAGAATAATCAAAGGACCGACATCTGTCACATGTTTCATAGAGCCTTCCTTAAACCATGTCATTCAGTGGACAGAAGTCAGCAGTGATAAACCAAGAAAGGGTTCCAGGCCTTCAGGAACTCACTCTCTGCTGATGGCAAAACAACTGTAAATATAATGGCATAGAATAAGTCCCCTGAGTTGGTAGCACTTGTGGTGAGTACCTCTACAATATGAGCTATGTCCCACCAAAAATAAAGTCTCTTTTGTAATAATTCAATATGGTAATGATCCATGCTTAGAGATTCAGTTCTCCGTGATTCAAACTATATTCACTATTCATGGATATCTCACTGATTAATTAATGAATTAATCTCATTAATTAACTAACTAATGCTTCTTCAGTACTGAGAGAGAGCTCAAACACAAAGCTTCAGGGTCCAGATTTCAAAAGCAGCATTCTCAATGGAAAAGTCTGAGTTCAGTGTAAGAAGTCATGAGGTCTTGGCCATCGAAAATATAATTTCAAGTCTGTCTCACTGAAAAATAAAGAGCTTCAACTGGAAAACCACAGAAATCTTTCCAGTCTAAGTATCTATGATACATTTTGTGCAGACTCATCTTATTCTATTTTGCTTTTTTAAAGATATCTCTCTAATTAAATAAAAATTTCCATGCTTATAACACCGACTCAAACAATGGTAGTCAACGGTAAATGGGATTTTATAATTACAGAGATAGAATAATGCCTACAAGGTACTCATTTAGTTTCTACCTATTTAGAACCAAAATATCCTTTTGGGGAGAGTGTAGCAGTGAATAACACAGACTCTGAAGCTGCACTGCCTGTGTTCAAATCCCAGCTTCACCACTTCCTGTCTAGGTGACCTTGGGCAACATAATAAACCTCTCTGTGCCTCAGTCTCATCATGTTTACAATGGGGGTACCAATAGTGCCTACCTCTTAGGTGCTTGTTTCATTACAAGTCAAGTACCTAGAATGCTTCCCAGCACCCAGTAAAAGTTTGATAAATGACAGCTGTAATCAATGCTCTTGAATGTTTTGCTATGAACAGTGCATCAAAAGGAATCAGCTGAGTCTTTGTCAGTTTGGTAAGGAATATAGACACAGTCAAGGTTAAAAAGAATGTTATACCCATAATTCATGAACAACTCTATGGGCATGGGGTAAGATCATATGTCTTATGAATGATCCACTTTAGGATATATGAGGTATAGCATTTGCCTGAGATGGAATGTGTTTTGACTAGAAACAAGCAGAATAATAGGGAAAAAAGTGGGATCCATGAACCTTAGGGAAAGCAAAATAGTGGAAAATAAAAAGAAAACAAATATTAAATAAGGAAGGAAAATTATATTTAAGAAATTAACATCCACAGTAATAAGAATATTGAGGTTAATTGAGATTAGTACTTTTTAAATATTTTCTTCAGCAAGATTTCCTTTATTGAGGAAGTGCTGGAGGCCCAATCACCTATGTCTTCCAGGGGTTACTCAGGAGGCCTCTTGAGAAGCAATACC
Organism: Rousettus leschenaultii; assembly: GCA_015472975.1. Taxonomy (NCBI): domain Eukaryota; kingdom Metazoa; phylum Chordata; class Mammalia; order Chiroptera; family Pteropodidae; genus Rousettus; species Rousettus leschenaultii. The sequence continues at coordinate 336,643 of BNJM01000408.1, forward strand.
AAATATATACTTAGTACATATTAATAAAAAAAGAAAGAAAGAAAAAAAATACATAAAGAGAACGATTTATTCCTCAGAGTTTCTACAACTGATGATAAGAACAAAGTTAAACAAGAGAAAATAATTGCACAACTAGAGATACAAACCCAAACTCTTTGCTTATTCACTGCTGAGGAAATTACAGGATCACTAAACCTCAAATGGAGAAGCTGAATCCATCCGCACAGATTGGGCAGAGGGAGGGAGGGAGGACTGTGCAGAAAAACCTGAGCTTTCTGTGGGAGCAGCTGTGATGCACGCTCTACATGCCTCACTCACATCACTACTCCAGTTCATTCAGACGTTCTATCATCGTCGATGCTACAGACTTGTAAAGGAACACCCACTGAACCACATAAAAATTAAAGTAGTCTCTATCCAATTCTTTCTTTTCCTCTTTTTACTTTCTGCAGGATCTGTCAGTGCCCTTACTCTTACTAGTCATCAGTGGTGGGTTTCACCAGGATAAATCTTCTATTAGCCAGTTAAATTATTCAGATGTAAAAATTGGGTAAATAAACTATGCTCAGTCACTGAAGTCATCAATGATTCAGCAGATAAAAACTGAAAGATGGTGTTACTGGGCTTGAGCTTAAACCACTAAATTAATAATTCTCTGTTTAAAAAACATCATTTAATATAACTTCTTAAAGTATGGCTTGTTAAAAGATACATTAAAATTTATAGTAACAAAAATACACTCTATAGTACTTAATGATTACAGTTATATGACTCTTGACAAGTGAGAGTAATCAAGGTAGTTTCTGAGAACAGGTTTCTTTATGAATGTACAAATATGGGTTGCTGTGATAATGAGACAAGGTTCTTGCACATCAGCCTTCCAAATAAGAATCTGAAAATCCCACTTGAAACTTCCACAACAGAATCCGAAATCCATATCAACCTTCCAAAATAGAATAGGCATTTATTACTTTATATTCTAATACACATGATATGTATACAATTTCAAGTCCTTCAATTTAAAAGTCTTAATGTAATCATAAACATCAACATATCATATAAAATATAATACACCATCAAACATAATTATAAATTCATTAGTCTCTTTGTAATGCAGTACACGTTTTTATTTGTTATTCAGCAAAAGGGATATAAACACCTGTCAGGCTGAAATACCAAGGCAAAATACATTTTGTATATTCTGGTTAACATCTGTGTTTTGCCAGCTAAAAATTCTCAATTCAGACTTCTTCTTATGAAAATATGTATTTGAGATCTTAGCTACATTTAAATACATTAAATGAATTTTCAATGAGCATCACTTTTTGTTAGTTTTAAGAACTCACCTCAGGGCTTTCCCTTAGTTTTTAAAATCAGTGCTCCTTTCACTGAGAGTATCGGTAGATACATCAGAAATCTGTGTGACCACAGAACACTTAATAATGAACAACTGATCAGTAGATCTACAGATAATTTCACATGGCCACACTTTCCATACTTCCACAGAGATGCCACATCACTCACTCTTTCAGATAAGTTTAGCAGTATCCACTGTAGATGTCTACCATATGAATACCCTTAAATAAGACAAATATTTACTGCACAAAAATAGCAGAACATTCTATTAGTGGAAATTAACTGGGCCAAGGCCATTATATGTCAACACAAAAACCCTTCAAACTTTAAAACACTAAAATTGGTTATTTGAACATGACTCTATTCAGTCCATTATAGTGAGGCGAGCAAGCAGCACTTTATTTTGAAGATTTAGGATAACATTCACATCTCTGACCAGTGAGGTCTCTCTGTACCTAGTAAGACAAATGCTGGGATTTATTTTCCTGAAATAGCCAGTGACTGAGTCTTCTCAGAGGTAATAGTAGAACTCATTAGCCTTTCTGTCATTCAATCAGCTATTCCCTAAGGACGCTTGATCTCTAATTAAAAATATGTCTCTACCTCTATCTAAAATCATCCCAGAAAATTGGGACCTTCCAAAAGTTTCTGCAAGCAATGAGAGATATCTATGCAAAGGGAACTATAACAAGAAAACATTTAGATATCAGTTAAGATAAACTCCAGCCTAGGCAGAATTTTGAGTTTTCAGAAATCTCTCAAGTGTTTTTATAAGAAAAGTATTTATTCTATTTATAGGCACAGACATAGCCTCTGGCATTTGCATCATTACTGTTTAAAAATTTTTTTAAAGGTAGGATCATTATAGAGTAGTTTATTTGAATATCTGGAACAAATTCAAATGAATTAACCTTTTTTTGGACAGTTCTTTCCCCTAGAACACTCCTAGAGAAAAAAAAAGATATGAGTTCTTCCAAGAAAGAAGAGCAGACAATCCAATGTATGAAAAGCCTCAAATTTGAAAAATAAAATAAAAAATAATAAAGTGAATACTAATTATGAGCTTCAAATTAGGAAATCTTTAGCTAAAGCAAATAATATTTAAGCCAAATGAAGGGAGACTCATTCTCAGGACCCCTGACTCAACTCCTAGACATGGAGGTCCTTCTCCAGCTGCTAGTCTGCTCTAGTGACCCTGACGCTAAGAGGCAGAGAGACTTGGGGCTGACTAAGTTATTGAAGTCAATGTTTGAGTTTTACAAAAGACCAGTAATCACAGTTGTGTAGTTTGAAAGCATGGATCTATGTCAGCTGAAACCATAGGATTGTCAGTCAAATAATGTTGTTTCTTATTTTCAGTCCATTATCACGTGAGCAACTATTTCTACAAAAAAAAAAAAGGAACTATTTTTCAAGGGCTTACCTCTACATCAAGTCTCTGAGATCTTCTACTGTTTTTTCTCAATATACCTTACACGGGCCTCTGTTGAGTATCTTCACCTCCATATATATTTAATTTAATATTACATTTCCTGAGACATAAAAAGTTAAAGAGGCATTAAATACATGTCTGAACCAGTTGAACATTTTAATTATGTGCTGAGCCACACCAAATTTGGTGGGTTTCAGCTTACCTCAGAAATGGATGAAATGTAGCAACTCCGAATATTACATGAATCACTTCTAAAACTAAAAATGTACATCTGAGCACTGTGCTTCTTTTAATGGTAAGAGGCAAGAGAAAGAGAGGTTATTCTTAATTTAGAAGAACTATCTGATATGATATAGGTTATTTTGGACTCAATTATGACTCAGAACTGGAGAACTGATAAAGGCATAGGTTTAATTCTTTATGTCCTTCCAGATGAATTCAAAGACCAACTAATGCTATCTTCTTATCTGAATAAAATAAAGGAATTTGCTAGATTAATAGATATTTACAACATTCAGAAACTGAATTTACATGCCCCAATAAGAATGATACTTTGAAAATAGTAATATAGATGTTGCCTCAAAATATGCAATAATTTCCAGTAATACTCTACAAAACACATCTATTGCCATAATTTCTTGAAATGAAGTTTAGATATAAACATATTCAAAATAATTTAATTTAATACAATAATAATATCATAATAGTTTCTCCCTTCGAAAAATAAACTTGGGAGGATACGGGACATCTGGTAAATCTCAGTCCAGTATGATGGATCCAGCCAGCCAAAATACAAAGCCTAGACCAATTAGAAAAAGTTCAGAGAATAAAATGGTCCATGACCATTAGAAACATGCTACAAATCCTACCAAATTCATTACTATCCCTTTCACATCTCGGTAACAAGAAAGAAATGACACTGACACTAAGGGATTTATAGTGCAAAGTTACTCATGCGATGCCATTGGAACCCTGGAACCCTGGTGCTCAGAAGTTCTCAGAAATATCTACTACATGAACGTTTGCTGCCTGGACACTTTGGAAGAAGCTCAATCCCACCACATGACATGAACACCAGAATTTTGATTCAATAATTCCCTGATACAGTGGTCCCATGCAGCTCATTTGAAAGACCACGACCGGAGATAATTGAATGTTCATAGAGATACAAATTAATGGCAGCACAAGGGTACTTTGCGTCATAGGTGATATCAGAGGATCATTTCTGAAAAGATGGAGTAGCATAACTAAGTTCCCTAATGAAATAGAAATCGTTGATGTAGAAAACTTTTATGGGAGGACATAAAGATTTTAAAAATCACTTAAATGGAGACATAAAATAGAGAAAATCAAAACAGCTCAGAGTTTTTGTTTGTCTTGCTGATTCATGGCTTTTAGTTTAATATCTCACATATGAATGAAATCATGTGGCTCTCAACTTTTTCTGTCAGATTTACTTCACATTCAGTGATCATCTCAAGATCCATCCATGTTGTTGCAAATGGCAGAATTTCTCTTCTCTTTTGGCTCAGTCATGTCCAGTGTATAAATGGACCACATCTTCTTTACCATCATCTACCAAAGGACACCAGTTGTTTCCATGTCTTGGCAACCTTGAATAATGCTGCAATTAACCTTGAGGTACATATATCTTTATAGATCTTTTCAAATTTGGGGTGCACATCCCCAAAGTGGGATTGCTAGATAATATGATACATCCATTTTAAATTTTTTAAGGAACCACCATGCTTTTTCCATAGTGGCTGTACCAATTTTTATTCCCACCAGCAGTGTATGAGGGTTCCTCTTACCCTAAAACCTCTTCAACATTTGTTATTACTTGTCCTGTTGATGACATCCATTCTAACAGGTGTGAGATGGTATCTCATTGTGGTTTTCATTTGCATTTCTCTCTTAGTTGATGAAGTTGAGCATCTTTTCATATGTCTGTTGACTGTTTGTATGCCTTTTTTGGAAGAAGTGTCTGTTCAAGTCATCTTTCCATTTTTTAATTGATTGTTTTTGTCACTGAGGTGTATGAATTTTTTATATGCCTTTGAGAGGCGTTGTTTGCAAATATCTTCTGTTCAATTGCTTGCCTCTTTGTTTGGTTGATGCTTTCTTTTGCTGTGAAGAAGCTTTTTAGTTTGATATAGTCTCATTCATTCATTTCTGCTTTTACTTCTCTTGCCTTTGAGGTCAATTTCATGAAATCCTCTCTAAATGCAAGGTCCATGAGTTTAGCACCTATGTTTACTTCTATGCAAGTTATTGTTTTACTGTATTTAGGTCTTCAATTCATTTTGTGTTCATTTTGGTGTATAGTGACTGATAGCACAGCATAGTTTCATTTTTTCATTGTGTCTTTTCCTTTATCCAGCAGCATTTGTTGAAGAGGCTTTCTTTTCTCCACTATATTTTTTGTCTCCTTTGTGGAAAATTATTTGGCCATATATATATATGGGTTTATTTCTGGGCTCTGAATTCTGTTCCATTGGTCTGTGTGTCAGTTTTCCTAGCAATGCCATACTGTTTTGAGGACTGTCATTCTGCAGTGTGATTTGAAGTCAGACAGAGTGATAACTCCAGCCTTGTTCTTTTTTTTCAGGGTTTCTATGGCTATTCGGGGTTGAAGAAGAATGATACTTCAGAGTTCTAATATTAACTGTGAAGAGGCTAAATATATTAAAATAATATGAAGAAATAGTTCAGACAAATCTGATAATTTTTTGTTCTATTTCTTTAACAGTGCAATTGAGATTTTGCCGAGGATTGCTTTAAATCTGTATATTGTTTTGGGTAATATGGCTACTTTAACTATCACATTCTTCCAATCCATGAACACTGAATATCTTTCCATTTCTTTGTCCTCCTACAAATTCTTTTGAAATGATATCTTGTACTTTTCAGTGTATAGGTCCTTCACAAGTTATGTTAAGTTCATTCCTAAGTATTTTATTCTTTTGGTTGCAATTCAAAAGAAATTATTTTGGGGGGTTGGAGGTTCCTGACATGTTGTAATCAGGATATAGGAACACAACAAAGTTTCATACATTAATTTTGTATTTTGCAATTGTACTGTATTTGTTTATTGTTTCTAATAGATATTATGGTTTATTCTTAGGGTTTTTTTTTTTT
>BNJM01000408.1:342578-374967 GCA_015472975.1 Rousettus leschenaultii
CCTGGAAAAAGTGAAAATTTGACCCAAACTTCTCCAAAGAGTAAAAAGACTCCCAAAGAGATGTCATAGAAACAAATATCATCTCAAAGTTGTAGATATAAGAACCTTTGTTGAGAATTCAGAAAATAATGTGTTTCATAAACTCTCTTAAATAGACAAAGAAATCTTTCTAAGAAGCTTAAGGGTATTAGCCCACTGCACACAGACTTTCAGCCAGAATCTGAGAGGGGCTAGTCTCAATGATATTTGTGGATGTGGCCTTTGTATAATGGAGTAAACCACAAAAAAAAAAGAATTAAAAATATAAAAAATAATGACAAAAAATCTTACAAAATTGTTGAGAATTACACTACAGGAAGCACCTTAGCCTTTCTTTTTGAATAGAAGTATTTTTTGGTTATCTAGTCCCCCCCACACACACACACACAAATCGTACATAGGGTATATATAAGAATCAACATGTTTCTAATTCATAGAATTTTTTAATTAATCAAAAAATCTAATTATTTATGTTTTGACCTGTTTTTAATTACAATACACATATAACATTTTGTAAGTTTACAATGTAATATATACAGCATGATAATTTGATATGCATGTATATATATTGCAAAACGATTACAGTAAGTTGATTAATACATCTATCACCTCACATAATTACAGTATAAGAACATATAAAGTCTATTCTCTTAGCAACTTTCGGGTATATAATACAATATTGTTAACTACTGTCACCACATTGTACATTAGACTCTACAGAATTTATTCATTTTATAACTGGAACTTTTACCCTTAAACCACCATCTCCCCATTTCCCCCATCTTCCAGCCTCTGGCACTCAGCATTCTACACTCTGTTTCTCTGAGTTTGTTTGTTTGTTTTTACTTCCACACATAAGTGAGATTATACAATATATATCTTTCTCTGTCTGGCATTTCATTTAGCATAACAACCTCATAATCCCAACCCCCATGTTTTCACAAATGGCTTAATAATATTTTATGGCTAAATAATATTCCATCGTTCATACATATACCACAGCTTCCTATGCATTCATCCATCAATGGACATTTATGCAGTTTCCATGTTTTGGCTATTGTGAAAATTTCTGCAGTGAACATAAAGGTGCAGATATGTCTTCTGATTTCATATTCTTCATATACACAAAGTAGTGAGATAGCTGGATCACATGGTAGTTCTATTTGTAATTTTTTGAGAAGCCTGCATACTATCTTTCATAATGGATAAACAAATTTATATTCCCACCAACAGTGTACTAGGGTTCCTTTTTATGTACATCCTCGCCAGCATTTGTTATCTCTTCCCTTTCTGATAGCAGCCATCCTAACAGCTGTGAGGTGATATATTATTGTGGTTTTGATTCGCGTATCTCCGATGGTTAATAATGTTAAACACCTTCTCATGTTCTTATTGGCTATTTGTAGGTCTGTTTGGAAAATTTGGGCCCTCTAACTCTTTAGTAATTGGGTTACTTTAGGGATTTTTGCTATCGAGTTATAGAAATTGTTCATATATTTTTTTGAATATTAACACGTTATGACATATATGATTGGCAAGTATTTTCTCCCAAGATGTGGGGTGCACTTTCATTTTTTTGCTTGTTTTGCTTGAAGCGGAGAAGCAGTCTGGATTTACAACTTGGGACCCTGGACTTTAAGCTGTTATCATGACTGGATGAGATCTTAACTGTCCTGATGGCTTCTGTGTCTTCCACTGAGAGCCCAAGCTTTTATTTTACAAGTCCGACAAACTCCTGGAGAGACTTGTCTGTACAACCCCATACGTACATGCAAATAGAGAAGAACCAAGAAGAACTTGGTCTTCTACCCATCCCTGCCAAAGCAAATACTCAAGAATGACCTCAGCCTATGCCAGAAGAAGTATTCAGTCAAGTATCGCATGAATCAACAAGAAGAGAAGAAAAAGCCCCCAAATTGTACCTTCTAGATGTATAAAACTTGACAGACATATCAAATAGAAATTTTTCTAATTGTTTCTGAAATTGATAATAATGTTGGCAGGTTATTTTACCTTTGAGGGAAATAAGCTTTGATAATTTTTCATAATCAACACAATAAATTCGAGATAGGTAAAAAAAAGTTTTTTGAAAATAATTTTTAAAAACAAAGGTGATAAAATTTGTAAAAAATTATAAGAAGTAAATGGCAACCTCACTAGAAAAACTTCTCTATTTAGCTCTATATCTACATGCAAAAAGAGAAGGACTGAGAAGAGCCTTGTGTTCTATGCATCACTACCAAGCACCATTCATATGAGCAATATCCAAGAGTGATGAGATAAAATGAAAATCCAAAAGAATATTAAAATATAACATATTTATATTAAAACACCCATACTTATAGCATAAATAACATAAGCTAAAGATTTGAACAAATATAAAAGACAATAAATATTTGTAGCCTGTATATATTTAATGGAGAAAGAGGCCACCTAAATTCATCAGTAAAAAAAAAAGCAATCCCATAGATCAAGAATTCAATAATACAAGTATATTGTTCAAGAAACAGAGAGAACAGAAGACAATTAATTAACTTTCCCTGACTTTAGGGAACTTATAGACCAATATACATATACAATTAAACAAGGTATTTATCTTATCTCCTGAAATTACTATACGAAGCTGAAAATTAATTAAATGTCTGTCTTAGTTCATTTGGTCTAAGATAACAGAATTCATAGACTAGATGGTAGGCAACAAACATTAATTTCTAAAACTTCTATAAGCTGGAATGGCCAAGATCGAGGTGCTGGCAGATTCAGCATCTCATGAGGGCCTGCTTCCTAGTTTATAGATGGTCATCTTTTTACTGTGTGCTAACATGACAGAAGCAGCAAGTAAGCTCTCAGGGGTTTCTTTCAGGAGGACACTAATCCCATTCATTAGGGCTTTACCTTCATGAACTAATCACATCCCAAAGGCTCCACCTTCAAATACCACCACATTATAAAAGATTTAATTTATGAATCGGGAGGACACAATCATTCAATCTATAGCAATGTGCAAATGTAAGTATTTGATTATATAAACTTTGATAAAATCTATGTTCTATATTATTTATGTGTTATGGTTGAGAAGACTTCAAGAGGATGGAAGAAACCTCTATGTCATAATAACAGGGATAAAACATAGGATGTAAGGTTTTCATAAAGTGTGATTTACCCTTGAAAAGCACTCACTGCACCCTAGCCTCAGATCCTTATGAATTCAGACTAAATAGAGAGGCAGAATCATGAGTTTCTTTGACCATCTTCTAGGCAAATAATAATATTTGGTTTAAAACCTGATTCATACAAAAAATGAGGTCTCTGTCTAATAAAGTGATATATTCTAGCCTCTCTGTTACCTAACAATCTGTATTTAATTAATAAAAGAGTGAAGAATAGGATATATTGTCAGCATCTTTCATAACAGTGTTATCGCCCAAAATATCTGGTGCAAGTTCTGCATTCCCTACAAAGCTCGCGGATTATGGATTGCTCTAATTTTGTATGTATATGACAGAGGGAAAGCTATGAAACATTATAAGCCAAAATGGTGATGGGATATCAACAAGGGAATTATCAGATATTCATAGCTACCTTGAAAAATTAATGAATTATCTTGATGAAAATATAACATCATAAAAGTTGATCCACATGAGAAAAAATGTGATTTGCCAACCAGGAAAATACATAAGATTTAGTAATTTTTCTGCATATCTGAACTGTTCATATTAGTTTTATATACCTAGCTTCCTCATGATTAATATTAGAACTCTGAAGCATTGTTCATCTTCAACCATAACAAGTCAAGTAACATAAAAATAAATTATATACTTAAAGCATTTTGCAGATACAAAAAAAGATATATACTTCAAGTACTAATATGGACTATCCTTGTGTGAAAAAAGTAAACCAAGATTTTACATCATATTTCTTTTTTTATTTTCTGAAACCTGTAATGAGCACTATTAATTCTAAAAAAAGATTACATTATTTAAGAAAGAAACATGAGAAAACTTTCCATTAACTAAAAGCAATTTACAGTATTAACTATTGCAAACTCATCACATAGAACATAAATCTATATTCTCAACAGAGACCTTTTATACATAAAACATGATATGTATTTTTCTGGAAGCTTTAAAAATATTAAAAGTATTTTTAAACAAAAAATATGTATGTTGAAATAGAAAATTTAAAAAATCTTAAAATTATATTTTGATACTTAGAAATAGTCATATAATAAATGTTTTTCACCATGCCCAAGCTACTAAAACTGAGGATAAATTTACTACAGTTAAAAATCCACGCATGGCTTTCCTGGAAGTGACAATTTTTCTTTGAAAATAGTTGATATATTTCTCTGCTGCCTCATTATCTTTTTCTGGTCCAGAGCTTTTTCATGGCACTTTTCATCTCTCCATTTCTCAGAGAATAGATTAAGGGGTTCAACATAGGGGTGATAATGGTGTAAAATACAGTCATAAACTTATCAACAGGTAATGTATAAGCGGGTCTCACATACATAAAAATACAAGGGACAAAGAAAAGGACCACCACGGTGATGTGAGAACCACAGGTAGATAAGGCTTTGTGCCTCCCTTCCTGACTGAGGTTCTTAAGAGACTGAAGAATGACTGCATAGGAGATGATTAACAGCACAAAGATGACCATGCAGAAGGACCCATCATTGGCAACCACGGTGAGGCCAATAATGTAGGTGTCAGTGCAGGCAAGTTTCAATAAGGGGTACATGTCGCAGATGAAGTGATCAATGAGATTGGGGCCACAGAACGGAAGGTCATAAACAAAGAGAAGATGAACTATAGCATGCAAAAAACCTCCAACCCAAGCCAATAGCAGCAGCACAATGCACACTTGTTGATTCATGATTGTCAAATAATGCAAGGGTTTACAGATGGCTACATAGCGGTCATAGGCCATGACCACTAGGAGTAAAACCTCTACACCACCAAAGAAGTGTCCAATGAAGAGTTGGCTCATGCAAGCTTGGAAAGAAATGGTTTTCTTCACAGAGAGTATGTTTATAATCATATTTGGGGTGACTGTAGTAGAATAAACTGCATCCATAAATGATAAGTAACCAAGAAAGAAGTACATAGGGGCATTGAGGGTTGGGCTGTACAAAATAGAAACAATGATCAGTAGGTTACCCACCATTGTCACAATGTAAATGAATAAGAACAGGACAAATAATATTTTCTGACCCCGAAGGCTCTGAGTGAGCCCCAAGAGGACAAACTCAGTCACATTGTTCCTTTGTTCCATAGGTTCTTCAATACGTCTATGTTCAGAGTTCAGGACAAATCACCTGTAAATATGATCATTGCTAGTACTTCCTGAAATCTTAAATTAATTTTTATTTGTTCAACAAGTAGGCATTTTGGTTTGTTAGGCTGCATAATTTTCAGGGATCATAAGACAAAGCTGACTATAAAATGGTCCCTAGCCTCACAATTTTTATGGACTAGGGGGAGACTTGTCATTAGAGACATAAGTAGAAAAGGGACACATTCTGAAATAAATGGGCTGCCTCAAGTAGCTGTCTGTCTGGGAGCTAATTAAATTGTACATGTAACTGCCACCTTATACAAAGATAAAAACTGATTAAAGTTGTATTGAAAAAGTAAAGCACGGTTTCTTTATGTTTACATTCTAGTTAATAAAGAAAATGGCTTTCTACAGTATAGGTTGGGAGAATCTCCATAAAGAATCACTGAAATCCCAAATAGAAAATGTCAAATGTTTTTAAGGATTAGGAATAGATACCATAAATTCAATTGACAAACATACTTTTGGAAAAAGTAGTACATTTTAGAGGACATACACACAGTTGATATCTAAATTAGACACAGAGACCTAATTAATTAACAACTGAAAGGCAAACGAACCAATAGCAAAGTGGATAAATCATATAAACAAGCAATTAAAGGAAGAATACATCTAAATAGTCATTGAAACATGATAAATTACAGAAACTCATCTGTAAATGGAAAATGAAATGACAGTTTGCTTGCTACGGTGTTAATTTGGATTTTTGAAAGTCACCCAGTTAAGTTTTACAGAAGTTACATCATCCTCTAATTTTTAACAGATTAACAAATCACGCTTACAGGATATATTATGAACACATCAGGAGATTCAGAAATATTTATTCATTAAAATATTCCCAAATATGTATTCTTGCAGTTAGTTTCCAAGAATACTGAGGTTAGAAAAGGTAAATAGATTCTGGACCTTTATAATATGAAAGTATCAAAGAAATCTACAGAACTGAATTCTTACATATTTTAGAAATCACAAAAAATATGGTTAGTATGAGAATCGCTTCACAGAACTTTTAAAAATCTTAGAATTTTCAAAACACCATTCAATGTACTCTTTATAAATGTAAAGCCTAGTTCGGAATTTTATGTATCCACACACTTCCTGAGTTACCTGCGCGACGAGAGAGCCATTCAATCCACGTTCTCCCTTCTCCCTTGCCCTTCCTGTACTGTCACCATCACTGTGGACACAGAGAGCAGGATAGTATGAATACCATAACAAGACTTCAAACTGTTTCCACATAACCAACTCTTTCTGCACTCACAGAAACGATTCATCTTAGTTCTTCTAAAAAATATTACCCTTCAAATGGTTGGGATTTTCAAAATGAATGTGTATGTATAATAATACATATCTAAGAGCATGGATACTACATAGATATTTAGTTACTTTGCAAAGTTTTTTAGAAATTATTTTTCAATTCAGATGCCAAAATAAAGATTTTAGGCTGTTCATGGTATACTACAAAACATTCTACACTAAAAATCTAGAAATATTGATTACTTTGAATCAACCATCTTGGGAAAATCACATTCCAACTCATATTTTTATTAGAAAGGTTATAATCATTCCAATGTATGTGCTTCTGAATTATTGTCATTGAAACTTTAATTCTAAATGACAAGCTAACATTTTTGCTAGAAGACCATCTTTATATTAATTGGATGAATCAGCAAGTGTTAAAGGTTACTTGATTATTAAATACTTGATTAAACTTGCTATTTTGTTCATATTGTTACTTCTTGGTTATCTGGGTCTGTAGGGGAATACAAGACATTCATTCTCGTTGAGGAAAATAAATCACATGTTGGTTGTTTTAGATATGACTTGGGGCCAATTTAACATTTAATGTGTGCGACTTTGTTTTAAAATAATTATTTTAAATGTGTTTTGTTTCACAATCAACATTTATAGTCCATTATTTGTAAAGAGCTGGATATTATTTTAGAAGACTTGTGCTCCTAGGCAAGCCAATTTGTTCTCTAGCATCGGTGGAAGAAGAAAAGGATATTCTTTTAAATTAATATATTTAATATAAAATGAGAGATAACTGAGAATAGGCAGCTAGAAACCAATAAAGACCATAAGCTGAAGAGAATATGCTTTGAAATTGGTAACGGTTTGGTTTGGGGGACCTGAATGAGTTGGGAGTAGAGAAATTTCAGATTTCCTGAGTTATCAATATTGAGGTGAACTGGAGCATAACTCAGCATGAGTACTAAGACTTACCTCTCAAATGTTTATACTGTCATGTCTAAAATCAGTAAGAAAATTTAATTCTAAACTTTAGGGTATATCAGTAGGAGAGAAGAGATGCTAAAGGCATCCATTGTCAGGGCTTCTGGAATTTCATTGTATGTATACATAATTAAATATTTTCTCTCATAATTATGAAGCTATGTCTGCATTTGTAACATAAGTACTCACAATTCACAGGCGTTGTCTGAGCTCAGTAGGGGTACTAACACCTTGTCCTCTTGAGTACTTACAATACTTGTTTATAGCTGTGCTTCCCCTGTCAACTGTTGGGATAGTAAACATATCTTCTTAATAACCGTAGCTCCAGAATCTATGATTGCCCCTTATGCATTTTAAGTGATCAATAAATATTTGATTATTAAAGATGTTCTTATTAACTTCATTATTACTCTAAGCTACTGAAAACTATTAATTGGACTCAGAATCATACAAAATTCTATACTTTATCAATATTGTACTTTATTAAAATATACATATTTACTCTAATCATTTGAGAAATTCTTCAAATCTCTAACATATTCAATAAAAACAAATAAATCAATAAAATAGTCAACACTGTAAAACCATGACAACATTCCCACAATGATAAAACTAGATATAAATTAAGTAGATCTATCTACATTATGCCAAATTCAGCAACATAAGACAGGAAAACAAACCACTAACATGGTACAGGGAAACACTGTCAATAAGAAAGATATTAAAAATTATAGACCAAAATTTTGAGTTTCGATTCAGATCATTTTAAAACATAGGATCACCATCCATGCCTCAATATGGTCCTGTTTAACTATCTGTATAGTAAAACCAGTTTCCCATGTAAGCAATAGGTTTTTTAAAGTCATTAAGTATTGACCATAAAAATGATGCAACAAAAATTTCGAGGTCTTAATAAACACCTAATCAACTCATTGACTTTTTTTAAATGAAAAAAGATTGACTAGGGCACTGTCGTATACAATTATAGAAGGTATATCTTCTTTACCATCAGCATTACTGCATGTAAATGTCCTTGGGTGTCTTACTCCATATCTCATTATCCACTTTGAAATTTATTATTAAAATTAATCTGAGAAATCATCTTTTCATAAATTATGAGGTCGATTGGGTGTATAATGTGATGTGTTTAGTTTCTTTCACATACTTTTAAGACCCTAAAGATAAGAAAACATCCAGGCAATTCACTCAGACATAGATATTGACATTTTCTTTAAGATTCTGTAGCTCTAATATCTGACAACATTCATGAACTCTATTTCCACAAACACTAAAATTCACTTTCTAAGAAGGTATAAATAAGTACATGTCGATGAATCTAACAACTAAAGTTCTCTGAACTTTTGTTTCCACATTATAATTTTGAGTTTCCCTTTGTAATAAGGGGCTATTAATTTAAATACCAAAATGTTATTTGGGGTATATACATAAATGGTAGGAACCAAACATGGAACAGATATTTATATACAAATGTTCATCGCGGAATAATTCGCAAAAGTTAAAAAGTGCACAACCCAAATTTCCATCAAATACTGAATGTATAAACACATTGTAGTATGTACAGACGAAGGAATATGATTCAGACTTAAAAAGGAAATTCTGAGACATGTTACAACATAGATGAGCCTCGAAGACATTATACCAAATGTAGTAAGCCAGACATAAGGGGCAATATTTTATGATCTCCCTTTCTCGGATACCTAGAAGAGTCCTATACACAGAGCAAGGAAGTACAGAAATGATTACCTGAGTCAGGAGAGAGGAAATCGGGAGTTATTGTTTAATGGGTGCAGAGTTTCAGTTTGGAATAATGGATGAGTACTGGAAATCGAGAGTGGTGATAGAACAATAAAGTCTTATGGGTATCTTTCTACAACAAAATAAAAATTACCAACAGAAATAAACTATCAACATAGGACCAGAACTTTTGAAATACTATACACAAAATAGCAACTTCTAAAAAGCTATAGTAATCTTTATTATTATCATCAATATATTACGGTACAAAATAACTCTAATAAATATAGTTTTAAAAATCATTTATCTCTATAGTTATATAAAATATTACATAAAATAAAGAAAATGCAGGTACTATCTTATTTCTGGAATTCCTAGCATAAAATATTTCAGATCAAATGAAAGAAGCTGCTTCTTAAGAAAGATACATGATGCTTTTCAATTCTATTGGCCCTATTCTCAAAGCAGGGAAGAGTGTTTTGAAATATGGTACCTGGGTTTCTATTTCCTCTTGTATCCCTTGTTCCAAATACAGGCTTCTGTAATTTTATCTTTGGTCATGGGAAAAGGCGATGGCTCCGTCTGATTAAGATAAGTCAGGACTGTGACCAAATCAATCAAGGCTTGAGAGTACTGAAAGGACCAAGGTACACCTAGTCATCACAACTGGAAACACTTGTCAAACCAAGATTTCTCTCTGTCTGCACAGAATATGACCATCTTCTTTAATTTTTATAAGCATTTTAGAGTTGGATTACGAAATTATATACATTGATATCACCGATGAATCACCAAATTTGAAAGCTGTCATTGAGAATAAGTATCAAGAATCAAATTTAAAACTAATTATTATGTTCAACTGGCCAAATTGAACACAACTTCAATAGCATATTTAGTCAATAATGCAGAGAGCTGGATAATCACAGAAATGGGCTTTGTTGTGAATGTTTTTGAAGCATTCACATGACTGTTTTAATATGGTTCGTGTCTGAAGAATATTAGTTTTTATTTTATATCTCGATGGTTGCATTAATTCCCAATAGAAATCTTCTCCCAAGTAATGGAAGATATAACTGAGCACTTAATCAACAATGAATAGCAAATAAATTCACTGAGTTGTTTAAACAGTTGTCCCCAAGGTTGCTTATTCAAAATTCAATTCACTGAGGAATCAAGCTCTGGAGGACTGAGATCCTCCAAGTGATTTTTACAGTGCATTTAGAGGCTTCTGCTTACCAAATTCACTAGAAAAATTAAGTGGAAAAGTAGCTATCTTACAGCAAACAGTAAGGTACATATAAACTGCAAAAATACAAAATTGTATGAATGCCTTTTAAAATCCCTGAAACTCAAACCAAAAATGGAGGCTTTGAGAGCTCTACAGACTGGTTCCTCAGCCTTGATAATCTCAGTGACTTATCTTCAACTTCACTGATGCTTTCATCCCCTTGTTCAAATCTATTGTTGAGTCATTTCATGAAACTTTCAACTCTAGAATTTATTTTTGTTCTTTTTCATAATTTTCATGTTTATCGATATAATCATTTATTTGTTGAGACATTACTTTATAATGTTATCTTTTACCTTTTTAGACATGGTTTTCTTAGTTGTTAAAATATTTTAAAATAATTAAAGTCTTTGATCTCTGTTCTTAAAATTTTCCCCATTGCTCATAAGCATCTGATAAGATAAAATGGTGGAATGGGATGCAGAAAGCTCTATGACTGTGCCACGTGAGACAAGAGAAACACAAGAAAACAACAGTTTGTCATCCTACTGGATGTGGTACATACTTAAGCCAAGAGCTATACCTAAATCAAGGCTCTCTCTCCTGTAAGCAGAATGAATAAATCAGTGAATCAAATATAGAGGTCAGAATGATCCTTGTCACTCTTATACCTGTTATACATACTAACTCACAGAAGGTATTCTTGATTCAGGTACTTGGAACCTCGAATATGGTATGTTTGGACACCCTTGTGCCCACAGAGGAATGCTTCTACCAATGAACACAGTCATTGTTCCATTAAATTTTAAATGGAAACTGTCCATAGTGATGTTGGGCTCCCCATGCTGATGAAACAGGCAGAAAGAACCTTGGATGAGTTGAGTACTTGATCCTAATTAACACAGGGAAATTTGGTTGCTGCATACAATTAACACATGGAAGGTGATTTCTGACCTCTCCTTCTACTGTCATGCTGAGTAGAGAGCAATGAGAAACTGAGGCAAACTAATAAAACAGAACCATTATGGGTTTGACTCCTATGATAATGATCGTTTGGTTCACCCAATTGGTTATGATACCCTCTCCAGCAAAAAGAAAAAAAAAAACTGGAAGAAAGCAAAAGAAATATAAAACTCGTGGTTCAAAAGTCATGATTAACAACTTTGGTCACATGACAAATTTTTGAACCTTAGATGGAAGTGGATGTTTTTATTTTATGTAATCATTTCTTTAGCCTTTTCAGTTGTTTTCTTCTTTTCTTTCCTGCCTGCTACTTCATATGAAGAGGATTGGTGGTTCATATTTCAATTTAAATTTGAAGTAGGAGTATGTCTGAGTTAAAATCAATATGGAGCCAAAGCTTTGAATGTTTCCTGTTTTAGGGACAGAGTTTTACCTCCCATTCAATGTCAAAGTATATGGTAGCAACGAAAAGGATTGACTGTCATGGATGTGCTACATTTGCTTCTACAGATGCAACTCTAATCTTCTCCACCTTATTCTGGTCCCTGAGAAGCTGATGAACAAAGCAAAGTGTATCAACAAAGCAAACTTGCCCTGTAGCTGTCAGTTATGTTCTGCTAATGGGAGGAAATAACAGGAGATCAGAGAGTGAGAAGAAAAGACATCAAGGTATCGATTTCTCTGTCACTTTCCCTCATGGGCCATGTTTTAGAATAACTGTGTCCCTCTGATTAATCCATAGACAGACAAAAGGTCAGTATCTTCTTTTCTGTTACAATTTTGACCATGTTCTGAAAAAAAAAAAATATCCTTTTGCCCCTTCATATTTAGGTTAGTAATTACTTGCCTCTGTTGCAAATACTGGGTATTCCACCATGATTTTTTTGAACATTTAATCTTGT
The DNA here is from genome assembly GCA_015472975.1 of Rousettus leschenaultii. Lineage (NCBI taxonomy): Eukaryota > Metazoa > Chordata > Mammalia > Chiroptera > Pteropodidae > Rousettus > Rousettus leschenaultii. The sequence goes on from BNJM01000408.1 coordinate 355,038, forward strand.
ATACTCTTTTTAAATAGTTTTCACTTGTTCCTTTGAAAAGTAATATCTATTCCTTAGGACACTGACATACAGGTGGGGATAATACTTTTTACTGAATATATATTTTTAATGAGAAATATCACAAGCATCTTCATTAAAGCAAATAATACATAAAAGTTTCCTCTACTCATAGTTATTATCTCATGTTTGACTGTGTTAAATAACATAATAAAACAATGAGGAGAAATGTAATATAAACTATTAGAAGAAAATTTTAGAAATAAAAATCATTAAGATGATATCATCATTACACAATAACAATCCAAATTAACTGAATCTATAATATTAAATGAGAGGTCAGTAAAGTGACTGAACTGATTAAACTAAAATTTATTACTAGCTTTCTTGAATACTAGCTGTAATTATTTCAAAACTATAATGCAGAAAAAATATTTTTTGTTAATGTAGCCCAAATCACAAAACATATGGAAATATAATCAAAGAATCAGAAAAACCTAAATGATGAAAACATACATATGTATTACTGTATTGTACACTTGAAACATGTATCATTTTATTAAGTAATGTTATCCCAATAAATTTAAATAACTAAATTAGAAAAATAAAACATTGAAGATTCTTGAAGACCTAAATAAATACAGATATTTCAAGTTCACAAAATTATTCAAAGTGATCAAGATATAAATTTATTTCCACATGAATATGACACTTAACATAATGTAAGTAGAAATCTTAATACATTTCTAAGACCTCTAAAATTATTTTAACAATTATGCAGAAAATAATTCTTTGAAACAGAAAATGTTGTCTTCAATAAGAGTACTGAGTGGTAAGCCTCTTATCAGAGATCAGGATCCATTTAAAAGGCCTAAAGTAATGGGCTATTGGCTTATAAATAATTAACCAATCAAAGGAACATAGTCTAGAAATAGATATGCAAAGATTTGGACTTTAAATATAGTAAATGTGACATATCAGATTATGGGAGTAGGCTCAACTTTTCAAAAATGTGTAGAAAAGTTTGGTTTTAAGGCAACAGAAGGCCACTTAAAGGAGGCATAAATTCTTTACACATATGCACATACACAAAAACACAGTCCCTCTTTCTCCAAAATTTAGCACCACATGCATTTACATATACGTACTCAAAGCTTTAAATATAAAGAATAAGTGAACCAGAAGAAAACATTTATGAATTTTTATGTAATCTTGAGTTAAATCCAGAAACTCTGATGAATGTAATTGACATTGAAATAAAGAGTATGACAATTCCTATGTAGGAAAAATTTTAAGTTTTGTATTATGATGTATAAAATATTTTTTATGTCAATAAAATATTTTAAAGATGCCAATTAAATTAGATAAAGTGTATTAAAAGGCAATTCATAAAAGAAATACCAATGACTAAATGCCTCACTATTAACAAAATTAATGCTAATTATTGAAGTAAGATACAATTTTATCTAAGAAAAAAATAGTCATAAAACCTATTTTCAATAAGTCTGTGGGAAACAGTAACAAAAATACATATAGAAATTTATTAAAAGATGAAAAGAATAAATTTTTAATAAAAATTTCAAAGTTTTATAAGCATTAAGGACCTAATGGAATAGAGTCATTTATTATTCAGGGGTTGGAAGATTCAACTGTCAATAGCATAAATGTAATTCCACTACAACAATCCCAAAAGTACAATTAATATGTACATGGAGAAAAAAGACTCAAGATAGCCAAAATAGTTTTTTTAAAAGACTGATGTTGAGCAACTTGTCCTAGCAGATATGAAAACTTATTATGAAATTATATAAATGAATACAAGTTTAGAAAATTGACTATTTGACAATAAAAGATAAATCAGAAATATACTCAGACATTATCAAATGAAAAACTCGCTATGTGAAGAGATAGACTATTTGATAAACAATGCTTAGAGGTTGGTTATCTACCTTAGAACGAAAATTAAGCAGAACATTTTCTTCACAGTGTACACAGAAATCACTGTTCAGTGGACTAAATTGGAAAATTAAAAACACAAAATTTGAAATCTTTAGAAGACAATATAGAATGTTATTTTCCTGGCTATATGTTAGCAAATAGTGTGTTAAGTACACATAGAAGTGCTAATCATGCTCACAAAGACTGAGAAATCTGACTACATTTAGAAGTTTCTATTCATCAAATAAAATGATAGATGCGTAAAAGACAGAACTATGAACTACATGTAAACAAATAAGAAATTAGTACACAAGGATTCCTAAAGAACTCTGACAAATTAATAATAATGGAAAAACAACTCAGCTCAGTGGGAAAAAATGAAAAAAGATATGAATAGACATTTCATAGACGGTGATAAAAAATAAGTGTCCAATATTCATGAAAATATGCTCAACTTCAATAGTAATTAGAATTGCAAAGTAAAGACACAATGAAGACAGAGTCTTATATTCATTATTTTTGCAAATATATCAAACATCTGACAGTACCAAGTGTTGTAGAGATGTAGAGTGGTAGAGCTGTTACACACTGCTCACAGGCATGTAACTGGTAAAACAACTTGAGGAGAAAATGGTAATCATCTCTAAAAAATGGAACGTAAACTGCTGTACACAAAAGCTTTTCAGGATCTCCACAGCAACACTTAGCAATATCAATAACTGAAAGTAACCCAAATGACCACTGACTGAACGGACACATAAACATGCAGCAACATAAATCTTAGACAGTTAGCATCATGGATGAAAGTAAGTACACAGCATAATGTCAATGAAGGTAAGAAATATGACAACAGTGAACGAAGTATTTTAAGGATAATATATGTATATATATATATATATGTAAATAATTTTTAAACTAAGATCGACAACACGTGCGGCGCTGAGATTACCACTGGGAAGAGGCAGAGGAATGACATCAGGGAAGTATAACATACAAACATAATTTTCGTGATACTGATCATATTTTAGATAAGAGGCTACAAAATTTTGAAATAAACTGCATATATTATTGGATTGCATGAAAAAATGCATGACAAAATTTTAAAATAAGACAAGTTCTAAATCTTTTTTAATTAGAAAAGAAAACTCTGACACGCATAGATGATGCTGCATATTACAATGGCAGCAACTCTGCATTCCTCCTGGTTTGAGATGTTCCAGGATGTGCTAAAGACTGAGAAAAATCTGTTTCCAATGAAAATTGAAAAACAACATTTTGTTTGTGCCAAAACAAATCATTAGGAATTTATCTTTAAAGGTATTTAAGTTGAACTTAACTTTTAGGGAACACGTTTCTGTCTAAAATAACATATTTTTTTTTCCATCTTCAGTATCGTGAAGACAAATAAGCTTTATCCATTCTTCTAGGAAAAGCAAAGATGCGCATAAAAAATACTGAGCTAAAGCCTGACAATATGTATACAACTTGCATTGGTATTTGTGTTCTATTCTTTAATCAATAACTAAAACCTGCTGTCATCATCAAACATTTCATAGAGTTTCAGCCCAACCTGTGAATACATTCAACACCCAATCTAACAAAACTGCTCACTGATACTGTCTATAACTAAAAAGAGTATCGTCTTCCATTTAAATATCCTGACCTGCAAATTCATGGACACTGACCTGCGAAAAGGAGTAATCCTGTAGACAAAATGCATGATGCAGCTGCAGAATGCTGCTGTGTGGAGAAAATAACAAACACTAAGATTTCTAAACCACTCTTTTAGCTCCAGAAATTACTTCTAAATATTAACCAAATTGTTTTCTCATTAATTAGAATAAAAGTAAATTTTCAAAGGTCCTTTGTTTATCACTTTTAAAAAGAAAAGAATTTTCTTCTCACAAACTAATTTAATGTAAACTGAGAAAAAATTAATGAGATGAACTTTGTTTTTTCTTGAAATATGACAAATACATGTACCTTGTTTTATCCTATAAAATTTCTGTATTAGACTGAATCTAATCTCAAAGGACAATTGATTCCACATTTGTGATGCTTTTGTATAAATAAAAGAATCCATTGCATTAACTAAATAATTAATTTTAGAATTTATGGCCTCTTGGTTGATTCAGAATTAGTACCAAATAAGTTTAGTATAACTAAGACATTCTTAATATACCTATAGTTAACTTATTAGAAAAGAGATTTTTCATAGCATTTTTCACCTCCAAATTTCTCAGGCTTTTTATAGTAAAGGATTCAACATAAGATAACCATATAAACCACAGTTAAGGATTTATCAGTCGGGAAGTTAGAATCAGGTCTAGCATACATGAAAATAAAGGGAACAAAAAACAGGACAAACACTATGATGTGAGAACTGCAAGTAGACAGGCCTTTGTGCCTCCCTTCTTGACTGTGACTTTCAAGGGAATTTAGGATGACTCCATAAGAGATTAGTAGAAGGACAAAGACGACCATACAGATTGCACCTCCATTGGCAATCACTCTGAGGCCTACAAAGAATGTGTCAGTGCAGGCGAGTTCCAATAATGGGTACAAGTCATAGATGAAGTGGTCAATGACATTGGGACCACAGAAAGGGAGGCTATATACACTGAGAAGTTGAACCAGAGAGTGTATAAAACCTCCGACCAAGCCATCATCAATAGCAAGATGCAAACCTGTCTATTCATGATGGTTAGTGTAGTGGCTTACAGACAGCCACATATTGATCATAGGCCAGCACCACCAGAATGAAGATCTCAGCACTGCTGAATAAGTGTTCCAGAAAGAGCTGTCTCATGCAAGCTGAGAAGGAAATTGTCTTTTTAGCAAACAGTAAGTCTATAATCAATTTTGGTGAAATCATAATGGAATAAACCACATCCATGAGTGACAGACAGGCAAGGAAGAGGTACATGGGGGAGCCCAGGGAAGGGCTGGCAAAACAGTCACCACAATGAACAGGTTGGCCACCAATGTCACAATGTAGATGGGTAAATATATGACAAATAATGCTTTTTGTCCCTCAGGATCCTGAGTGAGGCCCAGTAAGACAAATTCTGTCACATTGTTACTGTGTGCCATTGACTCTTCTATAAGGGCTGGTTCATGGATGGGAGGTCAGGAGATGGGACCTGTAATGATTATATCTGCTACAGTGGTTTACACACAATAAACAGTTAGTAAATATCTATGAATTCTTCTTCCAAAGAGCGCAGTATACCTTCCTTTGACAATCAGTTTCTCTTCAGATGGTTTTGCTGGTGCTACTGAAGAGGATATTGGGGGAATTTCATTAAAAACTAATCAGCTTTCTGCTTCTGTGAATATGCTTACTTTCTGCAAATAAGCTAACTGCATGCAAAGGCTCCTACAAAAGCTCCCTTGCACTTTGTTCGACTTGCACATGTAATTGTTTGTGCCTCTGCTGCACAAGGTAGCTATTTGTACCCTAGCAGCTCTGGCTTTATGAAACTGTTTCTGTTGGCAACCTGTGACAACTCCCAGACTTACCAGTGTTACTACTTGTAATCTCCATAGCAATACCATCATTTGTAAAGGTTTGGCTTCAAACTGACAAATTAGCTTGCATAAAGATTCTGATATATAAGCAATATTTCAACTGAGCCCACTGCTCAGGACTTTAGAGCACTAGCTCGTCTGGGACCACACGTAATAAATTCGAATTATCCTCCTCTCCAAGTTACTACTTGGTTTTTCGTTTGGACTGGGTTTTGGAGTTTTGGGGATATTTTTCAACAACACTACGAGTAAGAGGTTCTATCTCTAAGTCTTAGTGGATTGTCCGCAGAGAAGAGGAATCAAAGAACCGACAGTCAGTCACACGTGTCTTAGAGCCTTCTTTAAACCATGTCAGCCTGTGGCACATTAGTCAGCAGTGATAAACCAGGATAAGTTTCCAGCCCTTCAGACACTCACTCTCTGCTGGTGGCAAAACAAATGTAAATAAATTGACAAAGAATAAGTCCCCTGAGCTGGTAGCACTTGTGGTGAATATCTTTGTAATATGATCTATGTCCCATCAAAAATAAAGTATCTTCTGGAATAAGTCAATACTATGACAATCTGTTATTAGAGGTTCAGTTATCACTCTTCATAGATATCTCATTAAATTTCAGGAGACCATACTTTGAACTGTATCAAATAATTACAAAATGATTTTGCACACTGTTCCACCAATTACTTGTTCTGACTCCGTGATAACTAAGATTAGTATTGTTATCCAAATTTTCAGTAAGATTTCCTTTAGAGAAGAAGCTCTGGAGGCCCAATCCCCTGAGATTTTCAGAGGTGACTCAGGAGGCCTCTTCAGAAGCAATAACAAATATACACATAATATGTCTTAGTAAAGAAATAAAAATTTTAAAAAATCGATTCCTCAGAGTCCCTACATCTGATGATAAGGACAAAGTTAAACAACATAAAATAATTGCACAGCTAGAGATACAAACCCAAACTCTTTGCTTATTCACTGCTGAGGAAATTACAGGATCACTAAACCTCAAATGGAGAAGCTGAATCCATCTGCACAGATTTGGCTGGGGGAGGGAGGGAGGACTCTGTGGGAGCAGCTGTGACAAACACTCTACATGCCTCACTCAACATCGCTGCTCCAGTTCACTGAGGCATTCTATCGCTGCTGATGCTACAGACCGATAAAAGAACACCCACTGAATCACATAAAGGTATAAAGTAATCTCCATCCAATTTTTTCTTTTCCTTTTTTTCTTTCTGCAGGATCTGTCAGTGCCCTTACTCTTACTAGTCATCAGTGTTGGGTTTCACCAGCATAAATCATCTATTAGCCAGTTAAATTATTCAGATGTAAAAATTGGGTAAATAAACTATGCTCAGTCACTGAAGTCATGAATGATTCATGTAGATAAGACTGAAAGATGGTGTTATTGGGCTTTCAACTTAAACTACTATATTAGTAACATCATTTAACGTACCTTCTTAAAGTATGATTTCTTAAAAAGACAATTTAAAATTCCATAGTAACAAAACAAAAATACCCTCTACAGTAACTTAAAATTGCTGTTTTATGAACTCTAAATGAGATTCAGCAAGGTACTTCCCCAAACACAAGCTTCTTTAGGAATATGTACAAATACGAGTTTCTGTGATCATTTTTGAAAGGTTCACACATACTAGTCTTCCATATCAGAATTCAAAATCCCATATCAAGTTTCCAGAATAGAATGGACAATTATTACTTAATGCTCAAACACACTTGATATGTACACAATTTTAAGTTCTCTAATAAAAGTTTTAAACTAGGTATAAATATTAACATATCATGTAGAATATAATAGACCATGAACCACAATTATAAATTCATTACTTTCCTTGTAACGCAGTGCATGTGTCTCTCTGTTATTTGATAAAATGGATATAAACACCTGTCAGGCTGAAATACTAAAACCAAATACATTTGTATATTCTGGTTATCTCCTCTGTTTTGCCAGCTTAATTTTCTCAGTTCAGACTTCGTCTAATTAAAATATATATTTAAGACATTAGCTATATTTAAATATATTGTATGAATTTTCACTTAGCATCTCTTTTTGGTTATTTTAAGAACTCACAACAGGTTTTTGCCTTAGTCTTTAAAATCAGTGTTCCTTTAACTAAGAGTAACTGTAGATATATCACATATCTGTGTGTGACCACAGAACACACAATAATGAATAGCTGATCAGTAGATCTACAGATAATTTCATGTGGCCACACTATCCATATTTCCACACTGACATCCTATCACCTCAGTCTTTCAGATAAGTGTAACTGTACACAATGAGGATGTCTTCAAAATACAAACACTTAAATGATACAAATATTTACTGTACAAAAATAGCAGAGCGTTCTTACCTGCTGGGCAAATTTTTCAGAGAAAAACAAAGCTGCTGTGTTCACATGACTACATAAAAACTAGACTAATTCATGGAAATCACCTTAGCCAAGCCCAGTTTTGCAAACACAAAAACCACAAAACATTTAAACAATGAAATTAGTTACTTAAACGTGCCTCATCCCAGTCCATTATGGTGAGGCAACCAAAACGTACTTTATTTTGAGGATTTAGGGTAGCATTCACATTTCTGGCCAGTAACTTCTCTCTGTACCTAACGAGACAAATGCTGGGATTTATCTTCCTGAAATAGCAATAGCTCTGCTTTCTCACAGGTAATAGCAGAACTCGTTAGACTTTCAGTCATTCAAACAGGTTATCCCTAAGGACACTGTTTCCTAATGAAAAATATGACTCTACGTCTTTCTGTCTTCAGTCTAGAAAACTGGGACTTCCACAACTGTCTTCAAGCAATGTGAGATATCTATGAAAAGGAACTATAAAAAGAAAACATATACAAAACCAGAATCAGATAGATATACCCCAGCCTAGAAAGAAATTTGAGTATCAGAAATCTCTCAAGTATTTCTATCAGAAAAAACATTGTTCCATTTATATGTACAGACACAGACCCTGCTCTTTACATCATTACTGTTTTCAATGAAAGAGATGGAAGAGTAATTATAGATTAGTTCATTTGAATATTTGGAACAATTTCAAATGAATTAACGTCTTCTGGACAGTTTTCTCCCCTGGAACAATCCCTTGGGAAAAAAGATTTGGTTCTGGCTAAAAAAGTGTGGCAGACATCCAAACGTATGAAAAGCCTCAAATTTGAATGAATGAATGAATAAATAAATAAAGCAAATACTAATTATGAGCTTCAAATTAAGAAATCTTTAGGTAAGGCAAATAATATTTAAGCCCAATGAAGTGAGATCTAGTCTCAGGATCCTGAGTCAACCATATTCCTATAAAAGGAGGTCCTTCTCCAGCCGCTACTCTCTGCTCTAGAGGACCTGAGACTCAGAGGCAGACAGATGTGGGCCTGAAGACATTATTGAGGTTGATGATTCAATTTCTGAAAAGATCAGTAATCACAGTTGTATAGTTTAAAGGCCTGAATCTAAGTCAACTGAAATGATAATGATTTTCAATCAAACAATGCAGTTCTTTATTTTTAGTCCAGTATCATGTGAGTAACCACTTCTGAAGGTAACCAATAGTTTTCCAAGAGCCACCCTCTAAGTTAAGTATCTGAGGACTTCCACTCTTATTTTCTTTATGTATCTTACCATGAGCTCCATTGAGCACCTTTACCTCCATATATATTTAATTTAGTTTGCATTTTCGGAAAAATAAGGAACTAAAGAGGTATTAAATACGTGTCTGAATAAGCTGAACATTTCAATTATGTGCAGAGCCCTACCATATATAGGTGGGTTTCAGCTTACCTCAGAAAAGGATGAAATGCAGCAACACCAAATATTCATGAATTACTTCTAAGATTTCAAGAGTATATCTAACCATTTGCTTCTTTTAATGTTAAGCAGCAAGAGAGAGGTTATCCTTAATCTAGCAGAACTATCATATGTGCATAGGTTTAATCCTCTCTGTCCTTTCCAGATGACTACAAAGACATACTAATGCTTTCTGCTTATCTGAATAAAGTAAAAGAATTTGCTAGATCAGGAGATGTTTACAACAAGCTGAATTTATATGCTCCATAGGAATGATACACTGCAAATATTAACTAATATAGAGGTTGCCTAAGATATACAGAAATCCTCAGTTATATCTATTGCTGTAATTTCCTGAAATGAACTTTAGACATTAATATACTCAAAATTTTTTATTATATTGATAACATCATACTAGATTCTCCTATAGAGAAATAAACTTGGGAGGATATGGGACCTCTGGGAAATCTCAGTCCAGTATGATGGATCCATCCAGCCAAAATACAAAGCCTAGACCAGTTACACAAATTTCTGGGAATAAAATGGTCCATGACCATTAGACACATGCCACAAATCCTGCCAAATTCAATGCTATCCCTTTCACATCCCAGTAAAAGAAAGAAATGACACTGACTCTAGGGGATTTATAATGCAAAGTTACTCATGTGATGCTATTGGAACCCCATAACCCTGGTGCTCAGATGTTCTCAGAAGTATCTACTATATGAACGTATGTGGCCTGAACACTTTGGCAGAAGCCCAATCCCACCACCTGTCATGAACACCAGAATTTTGATTCAATAACTCCCTGATACAGTGGCCCCATGCAGCTCATCTGAAAGACTACGACCGGAGGGGATTGAATGTTCATAGAGACACAAATTAATGGCAACACTTTAAGGGCACTTTGTGTCATAGGTGATATCAGAGGGTCATTTCTGAAAAAATGGAGTAGCAAAACTAAGCTCCCTAACGAAACAGAAATCGTTGATGTAGAAAACTTTTATGGGAGAACATAAAGATAAGATTTTAAAATTCAATTAAAGAGAGACATAAAATAGAGAAAATCAAAACAGCTCAGAGTTGGTACTTTATATCTTTTATTTTTTTTTTATTTCTTTTAAATATATTTACTTATTTTTTATGGTGACATTGGTTAACGGATTCTGATGTTTCAGCTGTACATTTTAACAATAAAGCAAAGATATATTTACGCTGTGTGTTCACCTCCCATAGATTTCTTTCTGTCACCACATAGTTGAATTCTTTTACCCCTTTTACCTCCTCTCTGCCCCATGCCCTGTCTTGTGGTTCAGAGATGGTACTTTTTCAACAATGCTGGTGAACCTCTCTCAAGAGCGATACAGAGAAAAGAACAAAAATCCAAATTACCACTCAGCAATAAAAGCAGAGAAGTATCATACTCTTACACTATAAAAAATTATAAATGGCTGTTATGAAAAACATGCCAGTGAATTGAATAACTTAGATAAAATGGGTGAAATATAGGAAAACTACAACCTTCGGAAGTGACTCAAAGAAATTGAAAACTTAAATACTCCTATGTCTCCCAAAAAAGAAAGACTAATTGAATTTAGCCACAGAAATACTAATTGAATATAGCAAGTTCGTAGCAACTTGGTTTAAAAATATTCAATTGCTAGTCTATATGTTAGCACCAATAATCATTGGAAAACAAAACCAATTTAAGCACCTTCTACAATGGCATCTGAACATATAAATACTTAGGAAAAGATGAGCAAGATCCCTACACTATAATCTACAAGTTTTTTCAGAATTAAAATTTTTAAACACCTACATAAATGGATATATCACGCTCAGAAACTAGAAAATTCAAATAGTTGAGATGTGATTCGCAGAACATATTTAAATATTTAGTTTAAATATATCTTTTTAAATTATTTTAATTAAATTTATTGGACTGACATGCATTAATTAAACTTTACAACTTTCAAGCTTACACTCAACAATACGGCACGTGTCTATTGCATTGTTTGTTCACCACCCAGATTGTATTCTGTCACCTTATATGTGACTCCCTTTACCTTCCTTATCTACCTTCCACCTACCCCTTTCCCTCTGGTAGCCACTAAATGGTTGCCTGTATCTATGGGTTTTTGTTTGTCTTGTTTGTTTGTTGCTTTCAGTTTTATGTTCCATGTAGGAGTGAAATCAAATGGCTCTCGACTTCTTCTGTCTGACTTACTTCACATACAATGATAATCTCAAGATCCGTTCACGTTGTCACAAATGGCAGTATTTCATCCTCTCTTACAGCTCAGTAATGTCCACTGTATAGATCGACCTCATCTTTTTATCCAACATGTACCAAATGAAACCGGTTGTTTCCATGTCTTGGCCACCTTAAATAATGATGCGACCAACACAAGGGTGCATGTATCTTTTCCGATAAATGTTTTCAAATTTGGGGTGTTAATACCCCAAAGAGGGATTGTCGGGTCACATGGTACCACTATTTTTTAATTTTCTAAGGAACCTCCATACTGTTTTCCATAGTGGCTATGCAACTTTCCATTCCCATGAGCAGTATATAAGGGTTCTTCTTTCCCTACAACCTCTCCAACATTTGTTATTACTTGTTCTGTTGATGATAGCCATTCTAAGAGGTGTGATGTGGTATCTCATTGTGGATTGGTTTGCATTTCCCTAATAGCGATGCTGAGCATCTTTTCATATGTCTGTTGGCTGTTTGTATGTCTTTTTTGGAGAAGAGTCTGTTCAGATCCTCTTCTCGTATTTTAATTGGATTGTTTGTAATTTTGTTGTTGAGTTGTATGAGTTCTTTGTCTATTTTGGAAATTAACACTTTTGGAGGCATCGTTTGCAAATATCTTCTCCCATTCAATTGCTTGACTGTTTTGTTGATGGTTGCTTTGGCTGTGCAGATGCTTTTTAGTTTGATATGGTCCCATCATTTTTTCTTTTTTTTTCTTTTTTTGCTTTTACTTCCCTTGCCTTTGAGGTCGAATTCATAAAACACTCTAAATCCAAGGTCCACGAGTTTTTCACCTGTTTTCTTTCATGCAATTTATTGTTTCACCCTTGTATTTAGGTCTTTGATTCATTTTGCATTAACTTTGGTGTATGGTGACTGCTAGCAGTCTAGTTTTGTTATCCTGCAGGTGGCTTCCCTTTTCACCCAGAAGTGTTTTTTTCTCCATTGTTGTTTTTAGGCTCCTATGTTGAAAATTTTTTGGCCATATATATGGGTTAATTCCTGGGCTCTGAATTCTGTCACATTTGTCTGTTTCTCTCTTTTTTTGCGATACCACACTGATTCGATAACTCACTTTGCAGTGTAATTTGAAGTCACGCAGAGTGAGATCTCCGGCCTTCTTCTATTTTTTTCCCCAGAGTTCTGTGTCTATTCGGTGTCTTTTGTGTTGTAAGAAAAATCTGACAATTTTTTGTTCTTGTACTTTAAAAAAATGTCATTGGTATTTTGCCAAGGATTGCATTAAATCTGTATATTGTCTTGGGTAATCTGTCCATTTTAACTGTGCAGATTCATCCAATCTATGAACACTGAATATCTTTCCATCTCTTTGTGCCTTCTATAAATAATGTCTTGTAGTTTTCAGTGTATAGGTCCTTCACATGCTTTGTTAAGTGCATGCCTAGGTATCTTATTCCGTTGGTCAAAATTCAAAAGTTATTATTTTTTGTTGTTGTTTTCATTCCCTGAAATTTCATCATTTTATGTCGGCACACAATGGAGTTTTATACCTTAATTTTGAGTCTTGCAATTTGACGGGATGTATTACTGCTTCTAATAGTGGATTCTTTCTGGTGGACTCTGAGCGTTTTCTATATAAAGAATCATATCCTCTGCAAAAAGTGAAAATTTTAACTGAGTCTCTCTAAAGAGCAAAAGACTCCCAAAGGAATGTCATAGAAACAAATATCATCTCACAGTTGTAGATTTAAGAACCTTTGTTGAGACTTCAGTAAGATAATGTCTGTTTCCTAAACTCTCTTAAATAGACAGAGGAACCTTTCTTAGAAGCTTATGGGTATTATCCAAGTGCCAGAATCTGAGAAGGGCTCGTCTCAATGATATTCGTGGTTTTGGCGTTTGTACAATGGAGTAAGCTACAAAATAACTAAAATTTTTCAAAAGACAAGGAAGCCTACAAAGTCATTGAGAATTATACTGCAGGAAGCACCATAATCTTTCTCTTTGAATAGAAGTATTATTTTGGTTATCTTGACTCCCTCAGCCCCCCCACCATAAAAAAATTATATGTAAAGTATGTAGAAGAACCAAAGTGTTTCTAATTCATAGAATGTTTTTATACTTCATAAAATTGAATCATTTATGTTTTTACCCATTTTATTGAGATACAATACATGTTTAACAATGTGGAAGTTAACAATGTTATGTATACAGTACGATGATTTGATGTGTGTGTGTGTGTGTGTGTGATTACGATGAAGATAATTAAAACATCCACCACCTACATAATTACAATTTTGTGTGGCAAGAACATTTAAGATCCATTATCTTAGATACTCTCAAGTATATAATACAATATTGTTAACTACTGTCACCACGCTGTACATTACACTGTACAGAACTTATTCATCTTATAACTGGAAGTTTGTACCCTTAAACCAACATCACCCCATTTCCCCCATCTTCTAGTCTCTGGCAACCACCATTCTACACTCGGCTTCTATGAGTTTGTTCTTTTTACTTCCGCACATAAGTGACATTATATAATACTCATCTTCTCTGTCTGGCATCTCATTTAGCATAATGCCCTTCAAGTTCTACCCCCATTGTTTTCACAAATGGCTCAATATTGTTTTATGGCTTAATAATATTCCATCATTCGTACACATACAACAGCCTAGCTTCTTATGTATTCATCTGTCAATGGACACTTGTGCAGTTTCATGTTTTGCCTATTGTGAAAATTTCTGCAATCAATCTGAAAGTGCAGATATGTCTTCTGATTTCATAGTTTTCGATATACACAAAGAAGTCGGAGCACTGGATCACATGGGAGTTCTATTTGTAATTTTCTGAGGTATCTGCATATCGTCTTCCATAGCAGATAGCCAAATTTATATTCCCACCAACAGGGAACTAGGGTCCCCTTTTCTGTACATCCTCGCCAGCATTTGTCATCTCTTCCCTTTTTGATAGCAGCCATCCTAACAGCTGTGAGGCGACATCTCATTGTGGTTTTCATTTGCATTTCTCTCATGATTAACAATGTTGAACACCTTCTTGTGTTCCTATTGCCTATCTGAATTTCCTCTTTGGAAAAAATGTCCATTTGGGTCCTTTGCCTATTTTTTCATTAAGTTATTTTAGAGATTTTTCTATTGCGTTATTGAACTTCTTCATATATATTTGATGTTAATACATTATGACATATATGACTGGCAAATATTTTCTCCCATATTGTGGGGTGCATTTTCATTTTCTTGTTTTTTTCCTAGAAGTGGGGAAGCAATCTAGATTTACAACTTGGGACCCTGGACTTTAAGCTGTTATCATGACTGGATGAGGTCTAAACTCTTCTGATGACTTCTGTTTCTTCCACTGGGAGCCCAAGCTTTCATTTTACAAGTCTGATGACCTCACTGGAGAGATTTGTCTATTCAGCCCCATAGATACATGCAAAAGAAGAAGGACTGAGAAGAGCTCGGTCCTCTATCCATCACTGCCAAGGCAACATTTATATGAGCAAAGAAATCTTGAACCCTCCTTAAAAACCCAGCAACTAACTAAATACTCAACAGTGGCCTCAGTCCATGCCCGAAAAACTGTTCGATCAACTTTTATCTGAAAAAAAGCAGAAAGAGGAGAAGAAATAGCCCCAGATTGAGCCTTCTAGAAGTATAAAACTCGATAGATGTATCAAATTGTAATTTTTCAAATTATTACTAAAATTAATAATGTTAGCAGATTATTTTACATGTTAGGGGAAATAAGCCTAGATATTTTTTCATCATCAACAAAACAAACTCTAGATGGGTCAAAAATTCTTATTTGGAATTTGAGCTTCAGAATCTATACTTATTAACTCTGCAACCTTGGGTAAATTACTCAACACCATGTGTATAATGAGACTTATAAGAGCACCTAACATGTAGGATGATTTTCAAGATTAAATAGGATGATGCAAACAAAGCTGTCTGAAAATTGCCTGACAAATAATAAGCATTAAATAAATTGAAGATACTATATACCGTTATTTACTCCTCATGTAAACTTAGTGCCACATCTCTGCAATAAGTTTTTCATGTGTTTCCCCAAAGTTCACTCTCTTCTCCAATGATCCACAGGGGCATTTCTTGAGGGATGAATGGACTGACTGGGTCATTATCTTATACAATTAGGGACGCTGTTCTACCTTTAGCATTTGCATTACTACATGGAAATTCACTTGGCTGTCTTTCTCAGTACCTCATTAGTCTCTTTGAAATGTATTATTAAAACTAATCTGGGAGATCTTTTTAAAAATTAAGAGGCCAGGGGGCGCATAATGCGATGGCTTTAGATTTATTCACAATATTTTCAAGACCCTAAAGGAGAGAAAACTTCCATGCAATTAACTCACTGACAGAAACAGATGTTGGCATTTTCTCTATGGTTCTGTAGAATTGGAATCTAAAATCATTCATGAAATCTATTTTCACTGACACTAAAATTCACTTTCTAACACAGAAGAAGTACCAGATGATGGATCTAACAAATAACTAAATATTTCTGAACTCATGTTTCCACATTGTAGGTTGTGAGTTTCCCTTTGTAATCAGGGGCTATTTGTTTACATATAGAAATGTTATTTGGTATATACACACAAAAGTTAAGAATCTGAGTTATTCAGCAATGTTGTGGCGCGTTCAAATCTAGGACCCATGGAGCCAAGTGAGATTTATAATGAGCTGTTATTAGCCGGCCAGCGACTGACTCTCCCCACTAGAGAATCAGCCCTGAGCCTACAGAGTGGATAGCTTAAAAAGCCCCGAAATCCTCTCCAACAAGCAAGCAGGTTTACAGAAGCAGAGGTTGTCCATTAGCCTATCCTTGCACAGGATAACTGCACCCTTAACATTAGCATAAATTGGCCATTTGAAATTTTTTCACGCTTATCAAGCAATAATCCAAACAAATTCACTGAAAATATATCATATTAAATAAGAGGTCAGTAAAGTAACTGAACTGATTAAACAGATAACTATTTCTTACAAGCTTTCTTGAACACTAGCCATAATTATTTAGAAAATATTATATGGAAATGATATCTTTCATTAATGTAATGCAAATTACAAAACGTATGGATAGAAATAAACAAAAAAAAAGTGAAAGTGAAAATCCTATATGATGAAAACATACATATGTTGTGTTATTTAATTCTACACTCGAAACCTGTATCATTTTAGTAACTAATGTCACCCAAATCAATTTAAATAAATAAATAAATAAATAAGGAAAAGAACACATAGAATCGCTGTAGAATCTTAAAGACTTGAAGAAATACAGATATTTTCCTACTTCCCAGATATCGAATGTTCTCCAAATTAATTTGACATTTAATATATTGTAAGTGGAAATCGTCATAGATTTCTCAGACCTCTGAAATTATTTAATAGTTGAACAGAAAATTGTTCTTTGAAACAGAAATTGTAATAAGAATATTGAGTGATAGGCTTCTTATCATATATCAGGATACAATTAAATGACCTCAATGATGGGATATTTCCTTCTAAATAATTGACCAATCAAAGGAAAATAGTCTATAAATAGGGATGTGAGGATTGGGACTTTAAATACGGTAAATATGACATATCAGATTAGGAACCAAGAAGAATTTTTTTAAATGTGTTGAAAAGCTTGATTTCAAGGCAACAGAAAGCCTCTTGGAAAAGGCAGTTAAATTCTTTACACGTATGCAGACACACACAGAAGGACATTCTCCTTTTGTGCTACCATACTCATAAAGACAGGAATCTGGCAACATTCAGAAGCTTTATTTACTAAATTAAATGATACAAGTGTAAAGCATAGAACTCTGACATGCAGATAAAGAAATTAGGAACTGGTACACTAGAGTCCAAAAGAGCTCTGACAAATTAATAACAACAGGAAAACATCCCAACCCAGTAGGAAAAAACAAACAAAAGACATGAATACACATTTCATAGAAAATGGTAAAAAAATAATGTCCGATAACCAAGAAAATGTGCTCAACTTAAATAGTAATTAGAATTGCAAAATAGCTCCAATAAAGTCACAGTCTTAAACTCATTATGTTTACAAAAATATCAAACATCTGACAATCTCAAGTAATCGGAGGGATGTAGAATGATAGAGCTGTTGCACACAGCTCACAGGTGTGTAACTCATAATACAAATTGAGAAAATTGTAACCATCTGGACAAGCAAACATTGAAACAGCTGTATACCAGAGTTTCTTTCAGGACGTCCACAGTAACACTCTGTGCATACCAAAACTGGAAGTAACCCAAATGACCACTGACTGAATGGACACTATTTTTTTAAGTATGATTGACAATACACTCAGCACTGAGATTATCTCAGGAAAGAGGCACAGCAATGAGAACAGGGAAATATAGCATACACAGGTAGTTTCAGTGATACTGATCACGTGTTAGGTAAGAGACTACAAAATTTATAAATAAATCGCATGCATTATTGGTTCCCATGAAAAAATACATAATAAAATCGTAAAAGAAATTCAAAATCTCTTTAGTTAGCAAAGTCTTACAAAGCATAGATGATGTTCCATATTACAATAAGGACAGCAATTCAATCTTGGTTTCTGAATTTCCTGGATGGGCTACAGACTGAGAAAACCTGTTTTTTAACATAAAATTGAAAAACAAAATTTTGTTTGTGCTAAAACAGATCATTAGGAAGTCTGTAATTGAAAATATTTAAGTTGAATTCAACTTTGAAGAAACACCTTTTTGTACAAAACAACGTATTTTTTTTTACCTGTATCTTCTGTATCATGAAGACAAAATAATGTCTTATCTATTCTTTAAGGAATGGCAAAAATGCACATAAAAACTACTGAGCTAAAGCATGAAAATATGATTACACCTTGGATTGATATAATTTCCTATTTTTTAATCAAAAACTAAAATCTGTTTTCATCATCAACCATCTCATACACATTCACCCCAAACTGTGAATACATCCAACATCTTATCTAACAAAACTGCTCACTGATACTGTCTGCAACCAAATACAATATCATTTCCCATTTAAATATCCTGCCCAGCAAATTCATGGACACTGACCTGAGAAACAGAAGTAATCTTACAGCTAACATGCATGATGCAGCTGCAGAAAGCATCCTCTGGACATAATAATGAAAATTAAAATATTTAGAGCATTCTTTTAGCTCCAGAAATTACTTCTGAATATTAAACACATTGCTTTCTCATTCATTTGAGTAAAAGTGAATTTCCAAAGGTACATTGGTTATCACTGTTAAAAAAAATCTTTCTTCTAACATCTCATATCTCAGGTAAACTAAGAAAAAATAATGTTTCAAGGTAAAATTAGTGTATTTTTTCTTGTATTTGGACAAATGCCTGTGCCTTTTATTTAATCTCTAAAATTTCTATTAGACTGATTCTAATCTGAAAAGACTTTTTATTCTACACTTTGATGCCTTTGTATAAATAAAAGAACCAAAAAGGAACCATTGAATTCACTAAATCATCAATTGTTAGAATTCACTGCCTGTTGCTTCAGAATCAGAAACAAACGTGTTTAGTAGAGCTAAAACGTTTTTATTACGGCTACAGTTAACTTCTTACGAAAGAGATTTTTCATAGCATTTTTCATCTCCAAATTTCTCAGAGTGTATATTAAAGGATTCAATATAGGAGTGATAATCGCATAAGACACAGCTATAAATTTATCAATGGAGAAGTTGGAAACGGGTCTAATATATATGAAAATACAGGGAACAAAAAACAGGAAAACCACCATGATATGAGAACTGCAGGTAGACAGGGCTTTGCGCCTCCCTTCCTTACTGTGACTTTTAAGGGAATTTAGGATGACTCCGTAAGAGATTAGTAGAAGGACAAAAATGACCATACAGATCGCACCTCCATTGGCAACGACTGTGAGACCTACAAAGTAGGTGTCAGTGCAGGCGAGTTCCAATAATGGGTACATGTCACAGGCGAAGTGGTCAATGACATTGGGACCACAGAAGGGGAGGCTGTACACAACGAAAATTTGAACCACAGAGTGCATGAAACCTCCAACCCAGACCATCACCAACAGGAGGATGCACACCTGTCTATTCATGACCGTTAGATAGTGCAGTGGCTTACAGATAGCCACATATCGATCGTAAGCCATCACCACCAGCAGGAAGATCTCAGCGCCTCCAAAGAAGTGGTCCAGAAAGAGCTGTCCCATGCAAGCTGAGAAGGAAATTGTCTTTTTAGCAAACAGTAAGTCTATAATCATTTTTGGTGAAATGGCAGTGGAATAAAACACATCCATGAATGACAGACAGGCAAGGAAGAGGTACATGGGGGAGCCGAGGGAAGGGCTGGCAAAAACGGTAACCACAATGAGCAGGTTGCCCACCACTGTCACCAC
>BNJM01000408.1:376287-416335 GCA_015472975.1 Rousettus leschenaultii
TTTATGCTCGGCAAGATCTGTCTGTGCCCTACACTTATTAATCATTGGTGTCGGGTTTCATCAGGATAAATCTTCTATTAGCCAGTTAAATTATTCGGATGTAAAAATTGGGGAAATAAACTATGCTCAGTCGCCGAAGTCATCAATGATTCTGTACATAAAAACTGAAAGATGGTGTTATTGGGCTTTCGAACAAACCACTAAGTTAGCAACTCTCTGTTTCAAAAACATCATTTAACATACCTTCTTAAAGTATGATTTCTTAAGAAGACAATTTAAGATTCCATAGTAACGAAACAAAAATACCCTCTATGGTAAATTAAAATTACAGTTTTATGACCTCTAAGTGAGAGTCAGCAAGGTACTTCCCCAAGCACAGGCTTCTTGAGGAATATGTACAAATATGAGTTTCTGTGATCATTTTCAAAAGGTTCACATATGCTCGTCTTCCACATCGGAATGCAAAATCCCCAATGAAGCTTCCGGAATAGAATGGGCATTTCTTACTTTATGCTCTTACATGTACCCGATTTTAAGTTCCCTAACTTAAAAGTTCTAAAATAAATGTAAATATTAACATATCATGTAAAATATAATAGACCATGTACCATGATTATAAATCCATTACTTTACTCGTAACACAGTACATGTGTCTCTCTGTTATTTGGCAAAATGGATATCAACACTCGTCAGGCTAAAATACTAAAACCAAATACATTTGTATATTCTGGTTAATTTCTCTGTTTTGCCAGCTTACTTTTCTCAATTCAGACTTCCTGCAATGAAAGTATACATTTAAGACACATATACACATATATACTTGAATATATTGTATGAAATATCAATGATCACCTTATTTTGTTTTGTTTTTTTTTTTTTTAAGAACTCACCACAGGTCTTTGCCTGAGTCTTTAAACCACTGCTCCAATCACTGAGAGTAACTGTAGATAGATACATCATGTATCTGCGTGTGACCACAGAACACACAATAATGAATAGCTGATCAGTAGATCCAGAGATAAGTTCACGTAGCTACATGTTCCATATTTCCATGCAGACATCCCGTCACTTGAATCTTTCAGATAAGGGTAGCAGTACCCAATGAGGATGTCTTCAAAATACAAACACTTAAACGATACAAATATTTACTGTACAAAAATAGTAGAGCGTTCTTACCTGCTGGGCAAATTTTTCAGAGAAAAACAAAGCTGCTGTGTTCACATAACTACATAAAAACTGGACTAATTCTTGGAAATCACCTTAGCCAAGCCCAGTTTTGCAAACACAAAAACCACAAAACATTTAAACAATGAAATTAGTTATTTAAATGTGCCTCATCCCAGTCCATTATGGTGAGGCAACCAAAACGTACTTTACTTTGAGGATTTAGGGTAGCATTCACATTTCTGGCCAGTAACTTCTCTCTGTACCTAACGAGACAAATGCTGGGATTTATCGTCCTGAAATAGCAATAGCTCAGCTTTCTCACAGGTAATAGCAGAACTTGTTAGCCTTTCAGTCATTCAAACAAGTTATCCCTAAGGACACTGTTTCCTAATGAAAAATATGACTCTACGTCTTTCTGTCTTCAGTCTAGAAAACTGGGACCTTCCACAACTGTCTTCAAGCAATGTGAGATATCTATGAAAAGGAACTATAAAAATAAAACATATACAAAACCAGAAATCAGATAGATATACCCCAGCCTAGAAAGAAATTTGAGTATCAGAAATCTCTCAGGTATTTCTATCAGAAAAAACATTGTTCCATTTATATGTACAGACACAGACCCTGCTCTTTACGTCATTACTGTTTTCAATGAAAGAGATGGAAGAGTTATTATAGATTAGTTCATTTGACTATCTGGAACAATTTCAAATGAATTAACGTCTTCTGGACAGTTTTCTCCCCTGGAACAATCCCTTGGGAAAAAAGAATTGTTCTGGCTAAAAAAGTATGGCAGACATCCAAGTGTATGAAAAGCCTCAAATTTGAAAAGAAAAATCGTAACTTGAATACTAATTTATGAGCTTCAAATTGGGAAATCTGTAGATAAGGCAAATAATATTTAAGGCAAATAATATTTTAGCCCAATGAAGGGAGACACAGTCTCAGGATCTCTGACTCAACCCTACTCCTAGAAAAGGAGGTCCTTCTCCAGCTGCTAGCCTCCGCTCTAGTGGCCCTGAGGCTCAGAGGCAGAGAGACTTGGGCTGAGGTAGATACTGCAGTTGATGTTTTAATTCTCATGAAGAACAGTAATCACAGTTGTATTAATCTGAAACGTGGATCATTGTCAGTTGAAAACATTATGATTTTCAGTCAAATATTGCAGTTCCTTATTTCTGTCCAGTATCATCCGAGTTATTTTATAGGAAAGGTATTATTTCCCAAGAGCCAGCCTCTACGTCAAGTCTCTGAGGACTTCCACTGTTATTTTCTTTATGGATCTTACTATGGGCTCCACTGAGCATCTTCACCTCCGTATATATTTAATTTACTATTGCATTTTCTCGACCTCAAGAGGCTGAAGAGACATTAAATACATGTCTGAACCAGCTGGAGATTTTAATTATGCGCTGAGCCCCACCAAAAGTTAGTGTCTTTCAGCTTACCTCGGAATAGGGTGAAATGCAGCAACCCCGGATATTACATGAATTACTTCTAAGATTTCAAGACTACATCTAAGCGCTATGCTTCTTTGAATGGTAAGCAGCAAGAGAGACGTTACCCTTAATTTAGAACTATCTGATATCATCAAGGTTACTTTGGACTCAATTATGACTCAGAACTGGAGAACTAATATAAGTCTAGGTTTAATCCTCTATGTCCTTTCAAAATGAATTAAAACACCTACTAATGCTTTCTGCCTATTGGAACAAAGTAAAAGAATTTGCTCAGTCACTAGATGTTTTCAATATTCAGAGGCTGAATTTACATGCTCCACTAAGAGTAATACGTGGAAAATATTAACTAATATAGATATTGCCTCCTATGTGCAGTAGTGCACAGTAATTCTCCATGAACCACATCTACTGCCATTATTTCTTGAAATGAAGTTTAGATATGAACTTACTCAAGGTAACTTATTACATTGATAACATCATACTGTTTTTTTCCCTTAGAAGAATGAGCTCGGGAGGATATGGGACCTCTGGGAAATCTCAGTCCAGTATGATGGATCCATCCAGCCAAAATACAAAGCCTAGACCAGTTACACAAATTTCTGGAATAAAATGGTCCATGACCATTAGACACATGCCACAAATCCTGCCAAATTCAATGCTATCCCTTTCACATCCCAGTAACAAGAAAGAAATGACACTGACTCTAGGGGATTTATAATGCAAAGTTACTCATGTGATGCTATTGGAACCCCATAACCCTGGTGCTCGGATGTCCTCGGAACTATCTACTACATGAACGTTTGCGGCCTGAACCCTTTGGCAGAAGCCCAATCCCACCACCTGTCATGAACACCAGAATTTCGATCCAATAACTCCCTGATACAGTGGCCCCATGCAGCTCATTTGAAAGACTACGACCGGAGGGGATCGAATGTTCATAGAGACACAAATTAATGGCAACACTTTAAGGGCACTTTGTGTCATAGGTGATATCAGAGGGTCATTTCTGAAAAAATGGAGTAGAAAACTAAGCTCCCTAACGAAACAGAAATCGTTGATGTAGAAAACTTTTATGGGAAAACATAAAGATAAGATTTTAAAATTCAATTAAAGAGAGACACAAAATAGAGGAAATCAAAACAGCTCAGAGTTGGTCCTTCATATCTTTTATTTTTTTTTTATTTCTTTTAAATATATTTACTTATTTTTTATGGTGACATTGGTTAACGGATTCTGATGTTTCAGCTGTACATTTTAACAATAAAGCAAATATATATTTACGCTGTGTGTTCACCTCCCATAGATTTCTTTCTGTCACCACATAGTTGAATTCTTGTACCCCTTTTACCTCCTCTCTGCCCCACCCCCTGTCTTGTGGTTCAGAGCTGGTACTTTTTCAACAATGCTGGTGAACCTCTCTCAAGAGCGATACAGAGAAAAGAACAAAAATCCAAATTACCACTCGGCAATAAAAGCAGAGAAGTATCATACTCTTACACTATAAAAAATTATAAATGGCTGTTATGAAAAACATGCCAGTGAACTGAATAACTTAGATAAAATGGGTGAAATATAGGAAAACTACAACCTTCGGAAGTGACTCAAAGAAATTGAAAACTTAAATACTCCTATGTCTCCCAAAAAAGAAAGACTAATTGAATTTAGCCACAGAAATACTAATTGAATATAGCAAGTTCGTAGCAACTTGGTTTAAAACTATTCAATTGCTAGTCTATATGTTAGCACCAATAATCATTGGAAAACAAAACCAATTTAAGCACCTTCTACAATGGCATCTGAACATATAAATACTTAGGAAAAGATGAGCAAGATCCCTACACTATAATCTACAAGTCTTTTCAGAATTAAAATTTTTAAACACCTACATAAATGGATATATCACGCTCAGAAACTAGAAAATTCAAATAGTTGAGATGTGATTCGCAGCACATATTTAAATATTTAGTTTAAATATATCTTTTTAAATTATTTTAATTAAATTTATTGGACTGACATGCATTAATTAAACTTTACAGCTTTCAAGCTTACACTCAACAATACGGCACGTGTCTATTGCATTGTTTGTTCACCACCCAGATTGTATTCTGTCACCTTATATGTGACTCCCTTTACCTTCCTTATCTACCTTCCGCCTACCCCTTTCCCTCTGGTAGCCACTAAATGGTTGCCTGTGTCTATGAGTTTTTGTTTGTCTTGTTTGTTTGTTGCTTTCAGTTTTATGTTCCATGTAGGAGTGAAATCAAATGGCTTTTGACTTCTTCTGTCTGACTTACTTCACATACAATGATAATCTCAAGATCCATTCATGTTGTCATAAATGGCAGTATTTCATCCTCTCTTACAGCTCAGTAATGTCCACTGTATAGATCGATCTCATCTTTTTATCCAACATGTACCAAATGAAACCGGTTGTTTCCATGTCTTGGCCACCTTAAATAATGCTGCGACGAACACAAGGGTGCGTGTATCTTTTCCGATAAATGTTTTCAAATTTGGGGTGTTAATACCCCAAAGAGGGATTGTCGGGTCACATGGTACCACTATTTTTAATTTTCTAAGGAACCTCCATACTGTTTTCCATAGTGGCTATGCAACTTTCCATTCCCATGAGCAGTATTTGAGGGTTCTTCTTTCCCTACAACCTCTCCAACATTTGTTATTACTTGTTCTGTTGACGATAGCCGTTCCAAGGGATGTGGTGTGGTATCTCATTGTGGATTGGTTTGCATTTCCCTAATAGCTAGCGATGCTGAGCATCTTTTCATATGTCTGTTGGCTGTTTGTATGTCTTTGTTGGAGAAGAGTCTGTTCAGATCCTCTCCTCGTATTTTAATTGGATTGTTTGTAATTTTGTTGTTGAGGTGTATGAGTTCTTTGTCTATTTTGGAAATTAACCCTTTTGGAGGCATCGTTTGCAAATATCTTCTCCCATTCAATTGCTTGACTGTTTTGTTGATGGTTGCTTTGGCTGTGCAGATGCTTTTTAGTTTGATATGGTCCCATCATTTTTTCTTTTTTTTTTTTCTTTTTTTGCTTTTACTTCCCTTGCCTTTGAGGTCAAATTCATAAAACACTCTCTAAATCCAAGGTCCACGAGTTTTTCACCTGTTTTCTTTCATGCAATTTATTGTTTCACCCTTGTATTTAGGTCTTTGATTCATTTTGCATTAACTTTGGTGTATGGTGACTGATAGCAGTCTAGTTTTGTTATCCTGCAGGTGGCTTCCCTTTTCACTCAGAAGCTTTTTTTTCCCATTGTATGTTTTTTGGCTCCTATGTCAAAAATTTTTTGGCCACGTATATGGGTTAATTTTTGGGCTCTGAATTCTGTCGCATTTGTCTGTTTCTCTTTTTTTGCGATACCACACTGATTCGATAACTGTCACTTTGCAGTGTAATTTGAAGTCACGCAGAGTGAGAACTCCGGCATTGCTCTATTTTTTTCCCCAGAGTTCTGTGTCTATTCGGTGTCTTTTGTGTTGTAAGAAAAATCTGACAATTTTTTGTTCTTGTACTTTAAAAAAATGTCATTGGTATTTTGCCAAGGATTGCATTAAATCTGTATATTGTCTTGAGTAATCTGTCCATTTTAACTGTGCAGATTCATCCAATCTGTGAACACTGAATATCTTTCCATTTCTTTGTGCCTTCTATAAATAATGTCTTGTAGTTTTCAGTGTATAGGTCCTTCACATGCTTTGTTAAGTGCATGCCTAGGTATCTTTTTCCGTTGGTCAAAATTCAAAAGTTGTTGTTTTTTTTGTTGTTTTCATTCCCTGAAATTTCATCATTTTATGTCGGCACACAATGGAGTTTTATACCTTAATTTTGAGTCTTGCAATTTGACGGGATGTATTACTGCTTCTAATAGTGGATTCTTTCTGGTGGACTCTGAGCGTTTTCTATATAAAGAATCATATCCTCTGCAAAAAGTGAAAATTTTAACTGAGTCTCTCCAAAGAGCAAAAGACTCCCAAAGGAATGTCATAGAAACAAATATCATCTCACAGTTGTAGATTTAAGAACCTTTGTTGAGACTTCAGTAAGATAATGTCTGTTTCCTAAACTCTCTTAAATAGACAGAGGAACCTTTCTTAGAAGCTTATGGGTATTATCCAAGTGCACACAGACTTTCGGCCAGAATCTGAGAAGGGCTCGTCTCAATGATATTCATGGTTGTGGCGTTTGTACAATGGAGTAAGCTATAAAATAACTAAAATTTTTCAAAAGACAAGGAAGCCTACAAAGTCATTGAGAATTATACTGCAGGAAGCACCATATCCTTTCTCTTTGAATAGAAGTTATTATTTTGGTTATCTTGACTCCCTCACCACCCCCCCCACCATAAAAAAATTATATGTAAAGTATGTAGAAGAAACAAAGTGTTTCTAATTCATAGAATGTTTTTATACTTCATAAAATTGAATCATTTATGTTTTTACCCATTTTATTGAGATACAATACATGTTTAACAATGTGGAAGTTAACAATGTTATGTATACAGTACGATGATTTGATGTGTGTGTGTGTGTATAGCAAAAATGATTACAATGAAGATAATTAAAACATCCACCACCTACATAATTACAATTTTGTGTGGCAAGAACATTTAAGATCCATTATCTTAGATACTCTCAAGTATATAATACAATATTGTTAACTACTGTCACCACGCTGTACATTACACTGTACAGAACTTATTCATCTTATAACTGGAAGTTTGTACCCTTAAACCAACATCACCCCATTTCCCCCATCTTCTAGTCTCTGGCAACCACCATTCTACACTCGGCTTCTATGAGTTTGTTCTTTTTACTTCCGCGCATAAGTGACATTATATAATACTCATCTTCTCTGTCTGGAATCTCATTTAGCATAATGCCCTTCAAGTTCTACCCCCATTGTTTTCACAAATGGCTCAATGTTGTTTTATGCCTTAATAATATTCCATCATTCGTACACATACCATAGCCTAGCTTCTTATGTATTCATCTGTCAATGGACACTTGTGCAGTTTCATGTTTTGCCTATTGTGAAAATTTCTGCAATCAATCTGAAAGTGCAGATATGTCTTCTGATTTCATAGTTTTTGATATACACAAAGAAGTCGGAGCACTGGATCACATGGGAGTTCTATTTGTAATTTTCTGAGGTATCTGCATATCGTCTTCCATAGCAGATACCCAAATTTATATTCCCACCAACAGGGAACTAGGGTCCCCTTTTCTGTACATCCTCGCCAGCATTTGTCATCTCTTCCCTTTTTGATAGCAGCCATCCTAACAGCTGTGAGGCGACATCTCATTGTGGTTTTCATTTGCATTTCTCTCATGATTAACAATGTTGAACACCTTCTTGTGTTCCTATTGCCTATTTGAATTTCCTCTTTGGAAAAAATGTCTATTTGGGTCCTTTGCCTATTTTTTCATTAAGTTATTTTAGAGATTTTTCTATTGCGTTATTGAAGTTCTTCATATATATTTGATATTAATACATTATGACATATATGACTGGCAAATATTTTCTCCCATATTGTGGGGTGCATTTTCATTTTCTTGTTTTTTTCCTAGAAGTGGGGAAGCAATCTAGATTTACAACTTGGGACCCTGGACTTTGGGCTGTTATCATGACTGGATGAGGTCTAAACTGTTCTGATGACTTCTGTTTCTTCCACTGGGAGCCCAAGCTTTCATTTTACAAGTCTGATGACCTCACTGGAGAGATTTGTCTATTCAGCCCCATAGATACATGCAAAAGAAGAAGGACTGAGAAGAGCTCGGTCCTCTATTCATCACTGCCAAGGCAACATTTATATGAGCAAAGAAATCTTGAACCCTCCTTAAAAACCCAGCAACCAACTAAATACTCAAGAATGACCTCAGTCCATGCCCGAAAAACTGTTCGATCAACTTTTATCTGAAAAAAAGCAGGAAGAGGAGAAGAAATAGCCCCCAAATTGAGCCTTCTAGAAATACAAAACTCGATAGATGTATCAAATTGTAATTTTTCAAATTATTACTAAAATTAATAATGTTAGCAGATTATTTTACATGTTAGGGGAAATAAGCCTAGATGTTTTTTCATCATCAACAAAACAAACTCTAGATGGGTCAAAAATTCTTATTTGGAATTTGAGCTTCAGAATCTATACTTATTAACTCTGCAACCTTGGGTAAATTACTCAACATCATGTGTATAATGAGACTTATAAGAGCACCTAACATGTAGGATGATTTTCAAGATTAAATAGGATGATGCAAACAAAGCTGTCTGAAAATTGCCTGACAAATAATAAGCATTAAATAAATTGAAGATACTATATACCGTTATTTACTCCTCAAGTAAACTTAGTGCCACATCTCTGCAATAAGTTTTTCATGTGTTTCCCCAAAGTTCACTCTCTTCTCCAATGATCCACAGGGGCATTTCTTGAGGGATGAATGGACTGACTGGGTCATTATCTTATACAATTAGGGACGCTGTTCTACCTTTAGCATTTGCATTACTACATGGAAATTCACTTGGCTGTCTTTCTCAGTACCTCATTAGTCTCTTTGAAATGTATTATTAAAACTAATCTGGGAGATCTTTTTAAAAATTAAGAGGCCAGGGGGCGCATAATGCGATGGCTTTAGATTTATTCACAATATTTTCAAGACCCTAAAGGAGAGAAAACTTCCATGCAATTAACTCACTGACAGAAACAGATGTTGGCATTTTCTCTATGGTTCTGTAGAATTGGAATCTAAAATCATTCATGAAATCTATTTTCACTGACACTAAAATTCACTTTCTAACACAGAAGAAGTACCAGATGATGGATCTAACAAATAACTAAATATTTCTGAACTCATGTTTCCACATTGTAGGTTGTGAGTTTCCCTTTGTAATCAGGGGCTATTTGTTTACATATAGAAATGTTATTTGGTATATACACACAAAAGTTAAGAATCTGAGTTATTCAGCAATGTTGTGGCGTGTTCAAATCTAGGACCCATGGAGCCAAGTGAGATTTATAATGAGCCGTTATTAGCCGGCCAGCGACTGACTCTCCCCACTAGAGAATCAGCCCTGAGCCTACAGAGTGGATAGCTTAAAAAGCCCCGAAATCCTCTCCAACAAGCAAGCAGGTTTACAGAAGCAGAGGTTGTCCATTAGCCTATCCTTGCACAGGATAACTGCACCCTTAACATTAGCATAAATTGGCCATTTGAAATTTTTTCACCCTTATCAAGCAATAATCCAAACAAATTCACTGAAAATATATCATATTAAATAAGAGGTCAGTAAAGTAACTGAACTGATTAAACAGATAACTATTTCTTACAAGCTTTCTTGAACACTAGCCATAATTATTTAGAGAATATTATCTGGAAATGATATCTTTCATTAATGTAATGCAAATTACAAAACGTATGGATAGAAATAAACAAAAAAAAGTGAAAATTCTATATGATGAAAACATACATATGTTGTGTTATTTAATTCTACACTCGAAACCTGTATCATTTTAGTAACTAATGTCACCCAAATCAATTTAAATAAATAACTAAATAAATAAATAAATAAATAAATAAGGAAAAGAACACATAGAATCTTAAAGACTTGAAGAAATACAGATATTTTCCTACTTCCCAGATTTCAAATGTTCTCCAAATTAATTTGACATTTAATATGTTGTAAGTGGAAATCGTCATAGATTTCTCAGACCTCTGAACTTATTTAATAGTTGAACAGAAAATTGTTCTTTGAAACAGAAATTGTAATAAAAATATTGAGTGATAGGCTTCTTATCATATATCAGGATACATTTAAATGACCTCAACGATGGGATATTTCCTTCTAAATAATTGACCAATCAAAGGAAAATAGTCTATAAATAGGGACGTGAGGATTGGGACTTTAAATACGGTAAATATGACATATCAGATTAGGAACCAAGAAGAATTTTTTTAATTGTGTTGAAAAGCTTGATTTCAAGGCAACAGAAAGCCTCTTGGAAAAGGCAGTTAAATTCTTTACACGTATGCAGACACACACAGAAGGACATTCTCCTTTTGTGCTACCATACTCATAAAGACAGGAATCTGGCAACATTCAGAAGCTTTATTTACTAAATTAAATGATACAAGTGTAAAGCATAGAACTCTGACATACAGATAAACAAATTAGGAACTGGTACACCAGAGTCCAAAAGAGCTCCGACAAATTAATAACAACAGGAAAACATCCCAACCCAGTAGGAAAAAACAAACAAAAGACATGAATACACATTTCATAGAAAATGGTAAAAAATAATTGTCCAATAAACAAGAAAATGTGCTCAACTTCAATAGTAATTAGAATTGCAAAATAGCTCCAATAAAGTCACAGTCTTAAACTCATTATGTTTACAAAAATATCAAACATCTGACAATCTCAAGTAATCGGAGGGATGTAGAATGATAGAGCTGTTGCACACAGCTCACAGGTGTGTAACTCATAATACAAATTGAGAAAATTGTAACCATCTGGAAAAGCGAACGTCGAACGCTGAAACAGCTGTATACCAGAGTTTCTTTCAGGAACAGTAACACTCCGTGCATATCAAAACTGGAAGCAACCCAAATGACCACTGACTGAATGGACACTATTTTTTTAAGTATGATTGACAATACACTCAGCACTGAGATTATCACTGGAAAGAGGCACAGCAATGAGAACAGGGAAATATAGCTTACACAGGTAGTTTCAGTGATACTGATCACGTGTTAGGTAAGAGACTACAAAATTTATAAATAAATCGCATGCATTATTGGTTCCCATGAAAAAATACATAATAAAATCTTAAAAGAAATTCAAAATCTATTTAGTTAGTAAAGTCTTACAAAGCATAGATGATGTTCCATATTACAATAAGGACAGCAATTCAATCCTCTTGGTTTCTGAATTTCCTGGATGGGCTACAGACTGAGAAAACCTGTTTTTTAACATAAAATTGAAAAACAAAATTTTGTTTGTGCTAAAACAGATCATTAGGAAGTCTATAATTTAAAATATTTAAGTTTAATTCAACTTTGAAGAAACACCTTTTTGTACAAAACAACGTATTTTTTTTTTACCTGTATCTTCTATATCATGAAGACAAAATAATGTCTTATCTATTCTTTAAGGAATGGCAAAAATGCACATAAAAACTACTGAGCTAAAGCATGAAAATATGATTACACCTTGGATTGATATAATTTCCTATTTTTTAATCAAAAACTAAAATCTGTTTTCATCATCGACCATCTCATACACATTCACCCCAAACTGTGAATACATCCAACATCTTATCTAACAAAACTTCTCACTGATACTGTCTGCAACCAAATACAATATCATCTCCCATTTAAATATCCTGCCCAGCAAATTCATGGTCTCTGAACTGAGAAACAGAAGTAACCTCGCAGACAAAATGCATGATGCAGCTGCAGAAAGCTGCTCGTGGACACAATGATGAAAATTAAAATATTTAGAGCATTCTTTTAGCTCCAGAAATTACTTCTGAATATTAAACACATTGCTTTCACATTCATTTGAGTAAAAGTGAATTTTCAAGGGTACATTGGTTATTATTATTAAAAAAAATCTTTCTTCTAATATCACATTTTTCATGTAAACTAAGAAAAATTAAAGTTGCAAGGTGAACTTAGTGTATTTATTTTTTCTTCTATTTGGACAAATTCCTGAGTCTTTTATTTAATCTCTAAAATTTCTGTTAGACTGCTTCTAATCTGAAAAGACATTTGATTCCACATTTTGATGCCTTTGCATAAATAAAAGAACCCTAGAGGATCCATTGACTTCACTAAATCATCAATTGTTAGAATTCACTTCCTGTTCCTTCAGAATCAGAAACAAACGTGTTTAGTATTGCTGAAATGTTTTTATTACGGCTACAGTTAACTTCTTACGAAAGAGATTTTTCATAGCATTTTTCATCTCCAAATTTCTCAGAGTGTATATTAAAGGATTCAATATGGGAGTGATAATCGTATAAGACACAGCTATAAATTTATCAATGGAGAAGTTGGAAACGGGTCTAATATATATGAAAATACAGGGAACAAAAAACAGGAAAACCACCATGATATGAGAACTGCAGGTAGACAGGGCTTTGCGCCTCCCTTCCTGACTATGACTTTTAAGGGAATTTAGGATGACTCCGTAAGAGATTAGTAGAAGGACAAAAATGACCATACAGATCGCACCTCCATTGGAAACCACTGTGACACCTACAAAGTAGGTGTCAGTGCAGGCCAGTTCCAATAATGGGTATATTTCACAGGCAAAGTGGTCAATGACATTGGGACCACAGAAGGGGAGGCTGTACACAACGAAAATTTGAACCACAGAGTGCATGAAACCTCCAACCCAGACCATCACCAACAGGAGGATGCACACCTGTCTATTCATGACCGTTAGATAGTGCAGTGGCTTACAGATAGCCACATATCGATCGTAGGCCATAACCACCAACAGGAAGACCTCAGCGCCTCCCAAAAAGTGGTTCAGAAATATCTCTCCCATGCAAGCTGAGAAGGAAATTGTCTTTTTAGCAAACAGTAAGTCTATAATCATTTTTGGTGAAATGGCAGTGGAATAAAACACATCCATGAATGACAGAGAGGCAAGGAAGAGGTACATGGGGGAGCCGAGGGAAGGGCTGGCAAAAACGGTAACCACAATGAGCAGGTTGCCCACCACTGTCACCATGTAGATGAGTAAGAATATGACAAATAATGCTCTTTGGCCCTCAGGATCTTGAGTGAGGCCCAGGAGAATAAATTCTGTCACATTGTTACTGTGTGCCATTGACTCTTCTATAAGGGCTGGTTCATGGATGGGAGGT
Source organism: Rousettus leschenaultii (assembly GCA_015472975.1). Lineage (NCBI taxonomy): Eukaryota > Metazoa > Chordata > Mammalia > Chiroptera > Pteropodidae > Rousettus > Rousettus leschenaultii. The sequence continues at coordinate 389,812 of BNJM01000408.1, forward strand.
CAGGAGGCAAGACCTTTAATAAAATTATGAACATGACTATAAACACATCTATTATGCTCCGGATACAACTCGTGATTATATCTTCTACAGTAGTTCACATACAATAAACATTGATTAAATATCTACAAATTCTTCTTCCAAAGAGCCCATTATACATACCTTCCTTTGACAATTAATTTCTCGTTATTTTGCTGGTGCTATGAGTAAGAGGCTTTATCTCTAATTCTTAGTGGATCGTCCACAGAGAAGAGTGATCAAAGGCCCGAGATCAGTCGCACGTTTCATAGAGCCTTATTTAAATCATGTCTGTTCATGGCACAGAAGTCAGCAGTGATAAACTGGGAAATGGTTCCAGCCCTTTAGAAACTCACTCTCTGCTGGTGGCAAAACAACTGTAAATACATTGGCATAGAGTAAGTCCCCTGAGTTGGTAGCCCTTGTGGTGAGAACCTTTACAACACGATCAATGTCCCGCCAAAAGTAAAGTTACCTCCGTAATAACTCAATATGGTGATGATCCATGATTAGAGGTTCAGTCCTCCTGACTCAAAGGATGTTCAGTCTCATGGCTCTCTCATTAAATTTCAGGAAGTCGTACTTTGAACTGTATCAAACACGACAAAATGATTTAGCACTTTCTTCCAGTATTTACTTGATCTGACTCCATAATAACTGAGATTAGTCTTGTTAAGAAATCTTCAGAAAGGTTTCCTTGAGTGAGGAAGTGCTGGAGGCCAAATCCCCTGAGACTTCCTGGCATTACTCAGGAGCCCCTTGAGAAGCAATGGCAAAAATACACGAGATACATCTTTGTAAAAAAAGAAAAATGCAAAAAGAAAGAAATTGATTCTTCAGATTTCCTATTTACAATGAGTAGGATAAAGTTAAACAAGAGAAAAGAGATGCACAACTAGAGATACTAACCCAAACTCTTTGCTTATTCACTGTTGCGGAAATTACAGGATTGCTGAACCTCAAATGGAGAAGCTGAATCCATCCACACAGATTTGGCAGAGGGAGGCAGGTAGGAGTGTGCAGAAAAAGCTGAGCTTTCTGTGGGAGCAGCTGTGATTAACACTCTACATGCCTCACTCACACCGATGCTTCAGTTTACTCAGGCATCTTTCGTTGTCGATGATAGGACTAATACGGGACACCTACTGAAGCACATCAAAGGTATAAGGCAGTCTCTATCCAATTCTTTCCCATTTTTTATGCTCGGCAAGATCTGTCTGTGCCCTACACTTATTAATCATTGGTGTCGGGTTTCATCAGAATAAATCTTCTATTAGCCAGTTAAATTATTCGGATGTAAAAATTGGGTAAATAAACTATGCTCCGTCACCGAAGTCATCAATGATTCTGTACATAAAAACTGAAAGATGATGTTATTGGGCTTTCGACTTAAACCACTAAGTTAGCAACTCTCTGTTTCAAAAACATCATTTAACATACCTTCTTAAAGTATGATTTCTTAAGAAGACAATTTAAGATTCCATAGTAACGAAACAAAAATACCCTCTATGGTAAATTAAAATTACAGTTTTATGACCTCTAAGTGAGAGTCAGCAAGGTACTTCCCCAAGCACAGGCTTCTTGAGGAATATGTACAAATGTGAGTTTCTGTGATCATTTTCAAAAGGTTCGCATATGCTCGTCTTCCACATCGGAATGCAAAATCCCCAATGAAGCTTCCGGAATAGAATGGGCATTTCTTACTTTATGCTCTTACATGTACCCGATTTTAAGTTCCCTAACTTAAAAGTTCTAAAATAAATGTAAATATTAACATATCATGTAAAATATAATAGACCATGTACCATGATTATAAATCCATTACTTTACTCGTAACACAGTACATGTGTCTCTCTGTTATTTGGCAAAATGGACATCAACACTCGTCAGGCTAAAATACTAAAACCAAATACATTTGTATATTCTGGTTAATTTCTCTGTTTTGCCAGCTTAATTTTCTCAATTCAGGCTTCCTCCAATGAAAATATACATTTAAGACATACATACACATATATACTGGAATATATTGTATGGATTATCAATGATCACCTTATTTTGCTTTTTTTTAAGAACTCACCACAGGTCTTTGCCTTAGTCATTAAACCACTGCTCCAATCACTGAGAGTCAGTGTGGATAGATACATCATGTATCTGCGTGTGACCACAGAACACACAATAATGAATAGCTGATCAGTAGATCCAGAGATAAGTTCACGTAGCTACATGTTCCATATTTCCATGCAGACATCCCGTCACTTGAATCTTTCAGATAAGGGTAGCAGTACCCAATGAGGATGTCTTCAAAATACAAACACTTAAATGATACAAATATTTACTGTACAAAAATAGTAGAGCATTCTTACCTGCTGGGCAAATTTTTCAGAGAAAAACAAAGCTGCTGTGTTCACATGACTACATAAAAACTGGACTAATTCTTGGAAATCACCTTAGCCAAGCCCAGTTTTGCAAACACAAAAACCACAAAACATTTAAACAATGAAATTAGTTATTTAAACGTGCCTCATCCCAGTCCATTATGGTGAGGCAACCAAAACGTACTTTATTTTGAGGATTTAGGGTAGCATTCACATTTCTGGCCAGTAACTTCTCTCTGTACCTAACGAGACAAATGCTGGGATTTATCGTCCTGAAATAGCAATGGCTCAGCTTTCTCACAGGTAATAGCAGAACTTGTTAGCCTTTCAGTCATTCAAACAGGTTATCCCTAAGGACACTGTTTCCTAATGAAAAATATGACTCTACGTCTTTCTGTCTTCAGTCTAGAAAACTGGACCTTCCACAACTGTCTTCAAGCAATGTGAGATATCTATGAAAAGGAACTATAAAAAGAAAACATATACAAAACCAGAAATCAGATAGATATACCCCAGCCTAGAAAGAAATTTGAGTGTCAGAAATCTCTCAGGTATTTCTATCAGAAAAAACATTGTTCCATTTATATGTACAGACACAGACCCTGCTCTTTACGTCATTACTGTTTTCAATGAAAGAGATGGAAGAGTTATTATAGATTAGTTCATTTGACTATCTGGAACAATTTCAAATGAATTAACGTCTTCTGGACAGTTTTCTCCCCTGGAACAATCCCTTGGGAAAAAAGAATTGTTCTGGCTAAAAAAGTATGGCAGACATCCAAGTGTATGAAAAGCCTCAAATTTGAAAAGAAAAATCGTAACTTGAATACTAATTTATGAGCTTCAAATTGGGAAATCTGTAGATAAGGCAAATAATATTTAAGGCAAATAATATTTTAGCCCAATGAAGGGAGACACAGTCTCAGGATCCCTGACTCAACCCTACTCCTAGAAAAGGAGGTCCTTCTCCAGCTGCTAGCCTCCGCTCTAGTGGCCCTGAGGCTCAGAGGCAGAGAGACTTGGGCTGAGGAAGGTACTGCAGTTGATGTTTTAATTCTCATGAAGAACAGTAATCACAGTTGTATTAATCTGAAACGTGGATCATTGTCAGTTGAAAACATTATGATTTTCAGTCAAATATTGCAGTTCCTTATTTCTGTCCAGTATCATCCAAGTTATTTTATAGGAAAGGTATTATTTCCCAAGAGCCAGCCTCTACGTCAAGTCTCTGAGGACTTCCACTGTTATTTTCTTTATGGATCTTACTATGGGCTCCACTGAGCATCTTCACCTCCGTATATATTTAATTTACTATTGCATTTTCTCGACCTCAAGAGGCTGAAGAGACATTAAATACATGTCTGAACCAGCTGGAGATTTTAATTATGTGCTGAGCCCCACCAAAAGTTAGTGTCTTTCAGCTTACCTCGGAATAGGGTGAAATGCAGCAACCCCGAATATTACATGAATTACTTCTAAGATTTCAAGAGTACATCTAAGCGCTATGCTTCTTTGAATGGTAAGCAGCAAGAGAGACGTTACCCTTAATTTAGAAGAACTATCTGATATCATCAAGGTTACTTTGGACTCAATTATGACTCAGAACTGGAGAACTAATATAAGTCTAGGTTTAATCCTCTATGTCCTTTCAAAATGAATTAAAACACCTACTAATGCTTTCTGCCTATTGGAACAAAGTAAAAGAATTTGCTCAGTCACTAGATGTTTTCAATATTCAGAGGCTGAATTTACAGGCTCCACTAAGAGTAATACGTGGAAAATATTAACTAATATAGATATTGCCTCTTATGTGCAGTAGTGCACAGTAACTCTCCATGAACCACATCTACTGCCATTATTTCTTGAAATGAAGTTTAGATATGAACTTACTCAAGGTAACTTATTACATTGATAACATCATACTTTTTTTTTTCCCTTAGAAGAATGAGCTCGGGAGGATATGGGACCTCTGGGAAATCTCAGTCCAGTATGATGGATCCATCCAGCCAAAATACAAAGCCTAGACCAGTTACACAAATTTCTGGGAATAAAATGGTCCATGACCATTAGACACATGCCACAAATCCTGCCAAATTCAATGCTATCCCTTTCACATCCCAGTAACAAGAAAGAAATGACACTGACTCTAGGGGATTTATAATGCAAAGTTACTCATGTGATGCTATTGGAACCCCATAACCCTGGTGCTCGGATGTCCTCGGAACTATCTACTACATGAACGTTTGCGGCCTGAACCCTTTGGCAGAAGCCCAATCCCACCACCTGTCATGAACACCAGAATTTTGATCCAATAACTCCCTGATACAGTGGCCCCATGCAGCTCATTTGAAAGACTACGACCGGAGGGGATCGAATGTTCATAGAGACACAAATTAATGGCAACACTTTAAGGGCACTTTGTGTCATAGGTGATATCAGAGGGTCATTTCTGAAAAAATGGAGTAGCAAAACTAAGCTCCCTAATGAAACAGAAATCGTTGATGTAGAAATCTTTTATGGGAGAACATAAAGATAATATTTTAAAATTCAATTAAAGAGAGACACAAAATAGAGGAAATCAAAATAGCTCAGAGTTGGTCCTTTATATCTTTTATTTTTTTAATTTCTTTTAAATATATTTACTTATTTTTTATGGTGACATTGGTTAACGGATTCTGATGTTTCAGCTGTACATTTTAACAATAAAGCAAATATATATTTACGCTGTGTGTTCACCTCCCATAGATTTCTTTCTGTCACCACATAGTTGAATTCTTTTACCCCTTTTACCTCCTCTCTGCCCCACCCCATCTTGTGGTTCAGAGCTGGTACTTTTTCGACAATGCTGGTGAACCTCTCTCAAGAGCGATACAGAAAAAAGGACAAAAATCCAAATTACCACTCGGCAATAAAAGCAGAGAAGTATCATACTCTAATACTATAAAAAAGTATAAATGGCTGTTATGAAAAACATGCCAGTGAATTGAATAGCTTAGATAAAATGGATGAAATATAGGAAAACTACAACCTTCGGAAGTGACTCAAAGAAATTGAAAACTTAAATACTCCTATGTCTCCCAAAAAAGAACAACTCTTTTTGGCAGACAAGATGGTGTCTTGAACACCAACAGAAAGACTGATTGAATTTAGCAACAGAAATACTAATTGAATATAGCAAGTTCGTAGCAACTTGGTTTAAAAATATTCAATTGCTAGTCTATATGTTAGCACCAATAATCATTGGAAAACAAAACCAATTTAAGCACCTTCTACAATGGCATCTGAACATATAAATACTTAGGAAAAGATGAGCAAGATCCCTACACTATAATCTACAAGTCTTTTCAGAATTAAAATTTTTAAACACCTACATAAATGGATATATCACGCTCAGAAAGTAGAAAATTCAAATAGTTGAGATGTGATTCACAGCACATATTTAAATATTTAGTTTAAATATATCTTTTTGAACTATTTTAATTAAATTTATTGGACTGACATTCATTAATTAAACTTTACAGCTTTCAAGCTTACAGCTCAACAATACGGCACGTGTCTATTGCATTGTTTGTTCACCACCCATATTGTATTCTGTCACCTTATATGTGACTCCCTTTACCTTCCTTATCTATCTTCCGCCTACCCCTTTCCCTCTGGTAGCCACTAAATGGTTGCCTGTGTCTATGAGTTTTTGTTTGTCTTGTTTGTTTGTTGCTTTCAGTTTTATCTTCCATGTAGGAGTGAAATCAAATGGCTTTTGACTTCTTCTGTCTGACTTACTTCACATACAATGATAATCTCAAGATCCGTTCATGTTGTCACAAATGGCAGTATTTCATCCTCTCTTACAGCTCAGTAATGTCCACTGTATAGATCGACCTCATCTTTTTATCCAACATGTACCAAATGAAACCGGTTGTTTCCATGTCTTGGCCACCTTAAATAATGCTGTGACCAACACAAGGGTGCATGTATCTTTTCCGGTAAATGTTTTCAAATTTGGGGTGTTAATACCCCAAAGAGGGATTGTCGGGTCACATGGTACCACTATTTTTTAATTTTCTAAGGAACCTCCATACTGTTTTCCATAGTGGCTATGCAACTTTCCATTCCCATGAGCAGTATTTGAGGGTTCTTCTTTCCCTACAACCTCTCCAACATTTGTTATTACTTGTTCTGTTGACGATAGCCGTTCCAAGAGATGTGGTGTGGTATCTCATTGTGGATTGGTTTGCATTTCCCTAATAGCTAGCGATGCTGAGCATCTTTTCATATGTCTGTTGGCTGTTTGTATGTCTTTTTTGGAGAAGAGTCTGTTCAGAGCCTCTCCTCGTATTTTAATTGGATTGTTTGTAATTTTGTTGTTGAGGTGTATGAGTTCTTTGTCTATTTTGGAAATTAACCCTTTTGGAGGCATTGTTTGCAAATATCTTCTCCCATTCAATTGCTTGACTGTTTTGTTGATGGTTTCTTTGGCTGTGCAGATGCTTTTTAGTTTGATATAGTCCCATCATTTTTTCTTTTTTTTTCTTTTTTTGCTTTTACTTCCCTTGCCTTTGAGGTCAAATTCATAAAACACTCTCTAAATCCAAGGTCCACGAGTTTTTCACCTGTTTTCTTTCATGCAATTTATTGTTTCACCCTTGTATTTAGGTCTTTGATTCATTTTGCATTAACTTTGGTGTATGATGACTGATAGCAGTCTAGTTTTGTTATCCTGCAGGTGGCTTCCCTTTTCACTCAGAAGCTTTTTTTCCCCATTGTATGTTTTTTGGCTCCTATGTCAAAAATTTTTTGGCCACGTATATGGGTTAATTCCTGGGCTCTGAATTCTGTCGCATTTGTCTGTTTCTCTTTTTTTGTGATACCACACTGATTCGATAACTGTCACTTTGCAGTGTAATTTGAAGTCACGCAGAGTGAGAACTCCAGCCTACACAGGTGAGAAAAGAACACATTATGAAATAAATGGGTTGCCACAAGTAGCTGCCCATCAGGAAGCTAATTAAATTGTACATGTAGCTAACACCTTATACAAAGAAAAAAACTGATTTAAAGTTTATTGAAAAAGTAAAGCAAGTTTTAATTTATGTTTACATTCTAGTTAATCAAGGAAATGACTTTCTACATCATATGGGTGGGAGAATCTCTTTAAAGAATCATGGAAATACCGAATAAACAGTGTCATTTTTTTAAGGATTTAGGAATAGATACCATAAAGTCTATCGATAAAAGAAGTTTTGGAAAAAGATGTCCATTATAGAGGACATACACACAGCGAATATCTAAAGTAGAGAGAGAGATCTAAGTAATTAACCAATGAATTTTAAACGAACCAATAGCAAGGTGGACAAATCACATAAACAATCAACTAAAAAAAGAATACAACTAAATAGTTAATAAATATATGACAAAATACAGAAACTCACCCATAAATAGAAATTGGAAATTATAGCTTGCTTACTGCAGTATTACCACGGATTTCTGAAAGTCGGTCAGGTTTTACAGATGCTACATTATCCTCTAATTTTTAACACATTAATACACAATGCTAAAAGAACATATTAATTCAAACTGTCATGTGGTTTAGAAATATCTGAACATTACAATATGTCTAAATAGATGCACATGAAAATAGTTTCTTAGAGTACTGATATTAGAAAACATAAGTTTATTCTGGACATTTATAATATGAAAATATCCAAGAGTTAGAGAACTGAATTAATTTCTACATATTTTAAAAATCACAAAGGATATGGTTAATTATGAGAACCACTTCAGACAACTTTGAAAAGACTGTGTTTTTCACTTATCCATGTACTTTTTATAAATGCAAAGCCTCGTCTGAATATTATGTATCCATGCACTTCCTGAGTTACCTGCACAATGAGAGAGCCATTCAATCCACGTTCTGGGCTGTGGTGCCTTCTCCCTTGCCCTTCCTGCACTACTGCCATCCCTGTGGACACAGAGAGCAAGATAGCACCATCACAAGACTTCAAACTGTTTCCATGTGACCAACTCTTTCCATGCACAAAGAAAATCAGATTCATCTCGGTCTTTCTGATAAATATCGTGTTTAAATGTTTCATATTTTCAATTTCAGTTTCAGTCCAGATGCTTTTAAAACATATAATCACAATCTATGCCTCAGTATGTTTCCATTTTGTCTGTATAGTTAAACAAGTTCCCATATAATAGCTTTTTTAAAATCAATGAGCAATGACCATAAAAACAATGCAGCAAGAGCTTTGAGTTCTTAATAAACTAAACTAATCAGCTCATTTTATTTTTAAAAAAGTGGAAAAAAAAGATTAATTTGAAAATATTTCATATATTCCAAGAAAAATTCTACATCTAAAACCTGATTATGGTTGAACAGACTGTGGGGACAAAGTAGAAAACTATCAGAGATTGTTTGTTGCCTATCTCATATATTGACTTGGTCACTTTTGTTTCTGTTTTATAATTTTGCAGGGGTGTCCTTGGTGGCCTGCAGTCTACTTTATGAGAATTCAGAGTCTAAATTCTTATTTGGAATTTGAGCCTCAGAATCTATACTTATCAACTCTGTGACATCATCTGTATAATGAGACTTATACGAGCACCTAAAACATAGGATGGTTTTAGAGATTAAATAGGATCATGCAAATAGAGCTGTCTGAAAATTACCTCACAATAATAAGCACTAAATAAACTGAGGATATTACATACCCTTATTTATTCCCTATGTAAATTTAGTGCCACATCTCTGCAATAAGTTTTTCATGTGTTTCCCCAAAGTCCACTCTCTTCTCTAATGATCCACAGAAGCATTTTCTGAGGGATGAATGGATTGACTGGGTCATTATGCCTGAGGGATGAATGGATTGATTGGGTCATTATGGAAACTGTACTTTCTTTATCATTTGTATTACTGCACTGAAATTCCCTTTGCTATCTTTCTCCATACCTAATTATCCTCATTGAAATTTATTATTAAAACTATTCTGAAGGATATTCTTTTTAAAAATTAAGAGGTCAATTAGATGCCTAATTCAACATGTCCGGTTTCATTCAAGATATTTTTCAGACCCTAAAGATGAGAACATACTCATGCAATTGTTTCAAGACAGAAATAGATGGCATTTTTTTAAATGAATCTGTAGATCTTATATCTAACAACATTCATGAACTCTATTTCCACAGACACTAAAATTCACTTTCTATCATGGTATAAGTACAGGCTAATGAATGAAACACACGACTAAATTTCTCTGACATGAAGTTTCCACATTTTAAGTTGTGAGTTACCCTTTGTAATCAGGGGCTATTAATTTACATATAAAAATATTGTTTGAGGCATATACACAAAAGAATAGGAAGCAGAGACTCGAACAGATATTTGTACACAAATGTTCATTGCAACACGATTCCCAACAGAAAAAGGTGGAAAATAACCCAAATGATTATCAAATATTGAATATACAAACATGTTGTGGTACATACAGACAATGGACTATGATTCAGCCTTAAAAAGGAAATTCTGACATGCTACAACATGAATGAACCTTGAAGACATTATGTTAAGTGAAATAAGCCAGAAACAAAAGGGCAAATATTTTATGATATCCCTTTTATTAGATCCATAGAAGAATCCTTTACACAAAGCTACAAAGTACAGTAGTGATGACTGGGTTCAGAGGGAGAAGAAAACTGGGAGTTATTGTTTAATGGGCACAGAGTTTCAGTTTGGAGTAATAAAAAAGTCCTAGAAATTGATAGTGGTGATAGATGTACAATAAAGTGTTATGTGTATATTTCTGGAATAAAATAAATTACCAACAGAAATAAAATATCTACACAGAACCAGAAATTTTAAATTTACCATACACAAGATAACAACTTCTAAAGAGCCATAGTAATCCTTACTGTTATCATTAATATATTAAGCTACAAAATAAATGATTGTTGGATTTTCCACATGAAGCAATTTTAAAAAGTTATTGTAGAGAACATATATATGTCATGTTTTATGGTTATGTTATACTATGTGTTTCTCTGTTTCAGTTTGCATTTCAACAAGTCTAATGCAAATATTAAAGAAAGTTATTTGTCCCTGTACTATTTTATAATATTATATTAAATAGAGAAAATACAAGTACTGTCTTAATTCTGGAGCAGCTGGCACAAAATATGAGATTAAATGAAAAAGTTGCTTTTTAAGAAAGATACATAATTCCTTCCGAGTCTATTTGCCCTATTCTCATAGCAATGAAGAGTTTTTTGAAATATGGTACCTGTGTATTCTATTTCTTCATCTACCCCTTGTTGCAAATCCAGGCTTCTGGAATTTTATCTTTGGTCTTGAAAGAAGGTGAGGGCTTAGTCTGATGAAGATAAGTCAAGATTGTGACCACGTCAATTCAGGTGATATGGTTCATGTCTGGAAGAGTACTAGCTTTTATTTTACATCTTGATTTTTGCATTAATACCCAAGAGGAAACCTCTCCCAAGTAAAGGAAGAAATAACTGGGCACTTACTCAACAATGAAGAGTAAATCACTTCACTGAGTTACTCAAACAGTTGTCCGCAAGATTGCTTATTCAAAAGTCTATTCACTGAGGAATCAAGCTCTAGAGAACTGAGATCTTCCAAGTAATTCTTCTAGTGCGTTTTAGAGGCTTCTGCTTGCCAATTACATTAGAAAAATTAAATAAAAAAATAGCAATCTAACAACAAAGAGCAAGTCACGTATTAAAAGTGAAAATATAAGATTGCATGAATATCCCTTAAAATTCCTGGAACTCAAACCAAAAATTGAGCTTTTAAGAGCTCTACAAAATGATTCCTGACTGGATAATCTCAGTGACCTGTCTTCAACTTCATTGATGCTTTCTTCCACTTTCTCAAATCAATTGTTGAAACACTTTTGTAAATATTTCAACCCTAGAAATTATTTTGTTCCTGTTTTTTATAATGTTGATGTTTTTTAATATACATCTTTTAGCTATTGAGACACTGTTTTATAGTATTTTCTTTTAGATTTTCAGACATGGTTTTCTGAGTGGTCAGAATATTTTTAAATAACAAAAGTCTTTGTCACTGATCTTACAAGTTTCTTCATTATTCAGAAGCAACTGATATGAGGAAATGAGGAAATGGGATGCTAAAGGCTCTGTGACAAAATAAAACAACATTGCTTTTTTATCCTAAAGAATGTGGTATATACTTAAACCAAGAGCTACACCCACCTAAATCAATATTATATTTCCTGTAGGCAGAATGAAAAAATTAGTGAATCAAATGTAGAAGTCAGAAAGACCCTCATCACTCTTATACCATTATACATACTAACCTATTTAAGGTATTCCTGATTCAGGAACTTGGAATTTTGAACTTCTACATTTAGATGCTCTTGTGCCCACAGAGGAATGCTTCTACCAATGAGCACAGTCATCGTTCCATTAAATCTTAAATGGAAACTGTCCATAGTGATGTTGGGCTCCCCACACTGATGAAACAGGCAGAAAGATCCCTTGACTGAGTTGAACACTTGATCCTAATTAACACGGGGAAATTAGGTTTCTGCATACAAAGTAAGGCGTGGAAGGTGATGTCCGAACTCTCCTTCTACTGCCATGCTGAGTAGAGAGCAATGAGAAACTGAGACAAAGTAATAAAATATAACCATTATAGATTTGATTCTGATGGTAATGAAGTTTTGAATCACCCAACTGTGTGAAAACTCGGCCCAGCAAAAACACTGGAAGAAAGTAAAAGGAATACAAAATCGGTAGTTCAAAAGTCATGAGTATTAAATTTGGTCACATGACCAAATTTAGACTAAAGTGATTGTTTTATTTTATGTAAACATTTCATCAATACTTTCAGTTCTTTTTTTCTTTTCTTTCTGACTGCTACTTCAACTGAAGAGAATTGGTGGTTCATATTTCAATTTACATTTGAAGTAGGAGTATGTCTCAGTTCAAATCAATCAGTGATATGGAAGCTGATGGAACTTTGAAGGTTTTCATGTGTTGGAGAGAGAGTTTTATTCCTGTCCAATGTCAACAGTGTGTAGTAGTGGTAAAAAAGGATTGATTGTCATGGATGTGCTATATCTGCTCCTACAAATGCAACTCTAATCTTTTCCACATTATTCTGGACCCTAAAAAGCTGCCCCCCTTGGTTGTTTCAATCAAGCAAATTGGTCCTTTAGCTGTTGGTTAATTTTAGTCCATGGGAGAAAATAACAAAAGATAAGAGAATGAAAAAAAAAGACATTTAGGTACTAATTTACTTGCCACATTCCCTCATGGGCCATGGATTAGAAAGGCTGTGTCCCTCTGATCAAGCCACCAACAGTCAACAGAAGGTCAGTACCTTCTGTTCTCTGTTACAATTATTACCATGTTCTGAAAAAAAAAAAAGAACTCCTCCTTTTGCCCCTTCATAATACTTCCCACTGTTGCAAGTACTGGATACTTTACCATTGCTTTAATCTTTTAATCTTTCAAACTCTCTAAATATTCAGTTTTTCTTTGAACACTAATATCTCTCCCTTTTAGGACAGTGACATACAGGTGAGGATAATAATCTTTAGTGAATACTGTTTTTAATGGAGAAATATCACAAGCATCCCCATTAAAGCAAATATTAAGTCCAGGTTTCTTCTCATCACAGTTATTATCTCATGTTTTTACTCTGTTAAATAACATAATAATACAAGAAAGAGAAATATGATATGAAATACTACTAAGCAGATATTAGAAAGGAAAATCATTAAGATGATATCATCATTGCTCAACATTAATCCAAAAGAATTAATTGAATCTATCATATTAAATAAGAGAGGTCAGTAAAGTGACAGGATTGAATGAACTCATGAACATTTATTACTAACTTTCTCAAATTTTGGCCATGATTATTTAGAAACTACAATATGAAAAAGATAGCTTTCATTAATGTATCCAAATTAAAAAACATATGGAAATGCATTTAAAAAAAAGTGAAAAACCTATATGATGAAAATATACATATGATGTAGTATTGAATTGTAAATGAAACCTATATCATTTTATTAACCACTGTCATCTAAAAATTTTAAATAAATAAATAAATAAGAAAAAGAAAAACATAATTGCAGTAGAACTAAAAACCCTGAATACAGATATATTTTGACCTCCTATATAGAATTATTCAGTGTAATCAAGATGTGAATTCTTTTCCAAATTAATTTGACATTTAATATATAGTAAGAAAAAAGTTCATAGATTTCAAGATCTGAATTATTTTGTCGCTTATGTGGTAAATAATTCTTTGAAACAGAAAATATTGTTTTAAATTAGAGTATTAAGTGGTAGTCCTCTTTTCACTTTTCAAGATCCATTTAAATGGCCTAAAGTAATGAGTTATTAACTTAGAAATATTTAAACAATCAAAAGAAAATAGTCTAAAAGTAGATATCCAAGTATTAGGACTTTAAGTATAGTAAATATAACATATCCCATGAGGAAAGTAGGTTTAATTTTTAAAATGTGTTGAAAAGCTGTTTTAAGGCGACAGAAAGCCACATGAAAAGATTTAAATTCTTTACACATATGCGCACACACACAAACACAGATATTCCTGTTCTCTAAAACTTCTTACCACATACATCCATATATGTGTATTCAAAACTTTAAATATATAAAGTAAATGGACTAAATGAGAACATTTATAAATTTTTATGTAATCTTGACTTAAAAATGCGGAAACTCTGATGAATGTAATTGCCAACACTGAAATAAAGAATATAACCATCCCACACTACAAAAACACTATCTAGAAAAAAAATGTTAAGTTTTGTATTATAATGTATAAAATCTCTTTATATCAATAAAATATTTTGATATGCCAATTTAATTAAAGTATATTGAAAGACAAGTCATAAAAGAAATACCAATGACTAAGTATCTCATTATTAACAAAGGTAATGTAAACTACTGCTTTAAAGTGAGATATAATTTTATTTTGTAAAAACCAAATATTTACAAAACATATTTTCAGTAAGTCTGTAGAAAAGAGTAACAATATATAGAAAGAAATTTATTAAAAGATATAATGAACACATTTTTTATACAATTCTCAAATGTTTATGAGCATTACAGACCTAAATGAATAAAGAGTTGTATTATATTCAGGGGTGGAAGATTCAATTGTCAATAGCTTAAATGCAATTCCAGTATAACGATCCCAGAAGTTTGATTTTTTAACATGACAAGCTGAACTAATATGCACGTGCAGAGAAAAGGTCCAAGGTAGTCAAATCTCTTTTTATAATAACTGAGGTTGAGAGATTTGTCCCATCAAATAAGAAAATATATTATAAAGTTATATCAATGAACACAAATTTCAAAAAAAATTACTTGACAGAAAGATAAATCAGAATTAAACTCAGACATAAATGAACACTCAATATGTAAAAGGATGAACCATTTGATAAATGATGCCTAGACGACGTTATCAATAATAATACAAAAATTAAACATAACATTTACTTCACAGTGTACACAAAAATCGATGTTAATGGATTAAAATTAAAAAATTAAAAACAACTTTTGAAAGTGGCAAAAAATAAATATGCAATACACATGAAAATATGCTCAATTTCAATAGTAATTAGAATTGCAAAGTAAAGACACAATGAAGCCATACTCTTATACTTCTTAGATTTGCAAAAATATCAAAAATTTGAAGACATCAAAAGTTCAGAGGGTTGTAGCGTGACAGAGCTGTTACATATTGCTTACAGGCATGTAACTAATAAAACAACTTGAGGAGAAGTGTAAAGCACTGTACACAAAGTCTTTCAGGATCTCCACAGCAACACTTAGCCATATCAAAAACTGGAAGCAACCCAAATGAACACTGACTGAACAGATACATAAACTGTGGTACAGTCAGAAAAGGAATAATATACATCAGGGAAATGATGGGACCAGAGAAACATGCAGCATCATAAATCGTGGACAGTTACCATGTAGATAAAAGTAAGATTCAGAAAACTATGTCCTACACAGCATAATTATAATGAAGGTAAAAAATGTTTAATGACAACAGCGAATAACACATTTTCAATACATATACATATGTACTTAAACTATTTTTAACAATGATTGATAACACGTTCAGCACTGAGATTACTTCTGCGAAGAGACAAAGCAATGAGCTCAGGGAATATAGCATACGCAGGTAGTTTTTGTGATGCTGATCATAGGTAACAGGCTACAAAAATTTTTTAACGAACTGCGTATATTACTGGTATGCCAGAAATAATTAATAATAAAATTTTTAAATAAGAAAAGTACAAAATCTTTTCCACTTAGAAAAGAAAACTCTTATTTAACATAGATGTTGTTCCATATTACAATAACAGCAATTCAATATTTTTCCTAGTTTCTGTAGTTCCCAGATAGGCTATGGACTGAGAAAAACCAATGTTTTAACAAAAAATTGGAAAACAAAATTTTGTTTAACCAAAACGAACCATTAGTAACTCTGTATTAAAAGTATTTAAGTTGATTTCAACTTGTAGAGAATATGTTTCTGTGCAAAATACACATTTCCTTGCCCATATCTTTAGTATCATGAAGACAAAATAAAAAGCTTTTACTCTTTGAGGAATGGAAAAAATATAAATAAATACTACTGAGCTAAAGCACAAATATGTGTTTCCAATGCAGATTAGTATGGTTTTCTATTCTTAATCAAGACCTAAAATCTATTTTCATCAAGTATCTCATATAAAGTCACTCAAACATGAGAATACATCCAACATGCTATCTAACAAAACTGCTCATATAAAGTGTCTGTAACAAAATTTAATATCATCTCCCATTTAAATATGCACCTGCAAATTTGTGGACACTGACCTGAGAAACAGAAGTAATCTCAAAGACAAAATGCATGATACAGTTGCAGAAAACTGCTTGCACAGAGAACAATGTTTATTAAAATTCAAAACTAATCCTTAGCTCTAGAAATTTGTTCTAAATATTAACCAAACTGCTTTTTCATTAATTTGGGTAAAAGTGATCTTTCGAAGATGCCTTGTTTATCACTGTTAAAAAAATCTCATTCTAACATCCCATTCTAATGTAAATAGAAAAAAAAACAAAGTTACAGAGTAAACTTAGTTTACTTTTTCTTGTAATAGGACAAATACCTGTATATTTCATATATTCTACAATTGCTCTGTTATATTGAATCTAACTTCAAAGGATAATAGATTCTACATTTTTTTATGCCTTTGTGTAATGAAGTACAGCATCACTAAAGAATCCATTGAATTAACTAAACCATCCATTGTTAGAATTTACTACCTACTTGTTGCTTCAGAATTAGGAACAAACGTGTTTAGTATGGTCGACACATCCTTATTATAGCTACAGTTAACTTTTTACAGAAGAGATTTGTCATAGCATTTTTCATCTCCAAATTTCTCAAGGTGTATATTAAAGGATTCAACATGGGAGTGATAACCGTATAAAACACAGTTATAAATTTATCAATGGGGTAGTTGGAAACAGGTCTAACGTACATGAAAATACAAGGAACGAAAAAGAGGACAACCACCATGATGTGAGAACTGCAGGTAGACAGAGCTTTGCGCCTCCCTTCCTGACTGTGACTTTTAAGGGAATTTAGGATGACTCCGTAGGAGATTAGTAAAAGAACAAAGACGATGATACTGATTAAACCACCATTAACAACCACCATGAGGCCTGCAAAGTAGGTGTCAGTGCATGCCAACTCCAACAATGGGAACATGTCACAGAAGAAGTGGTCAATGACATTGGGACCACAGAAGGGAAGGCTGTGCACAACGAGAATTTGAAATACAGTGTGCATAAAACCTCCAACCCAGGCCAACACCAAAAGCATGATGCACACCTGTCTATTCATGATGGTTAGGTAGTGCAGTGGCTTACAGATAGCCACATATCGATCGTAGGCCATCACCACCAGTAGAAAGGCCTCAGAACCGCCAAATAAGTGGTCCAGAAAGAGCTGTCCCATGCAAGCTGAGAAGGAAATTGTCTTTCTAACACAGAATATATCTATAACCAATTTGAGTGAAACTGCAGTAGAATAAACCACATCTATGAGTGACAGACAGGCAAGGAAGAGGTACATGGGGGAGCCCAGGGAAGGGCTGACAAAAACAGTCACCAAAATGAGCAGGTTGCCCAACACTGTCACAATGTAGAGGAGTGAAAATATGACAAATAATGCTTTTTGCCCCTTAGGATCTTGAGTGAGACCCAGAAGAATAAATTCTGTCACATTGTTATTCTGTCCCATTGACTCTTCTATAAAGGCTGGTTCATGGATGAGAGGTCAGGAGGCGGGACCTGTAATGAAATCATGAACATGACTATGAACACATCCATTATGCTCTGAATAAAACTTCATCATTATATCTTCTACAGTGATTTACACACAATAAACATTTTGTAAATATCTATGAATAATTCTTCCAAAGAGCTCATTACCTTCCCTTGATTCAATTTCTCTTCAGAAGATTTTGCTAGTGCTCAAGTAAAAGGTCCTATCTCTAAGTCTTAGTGGATTCTGCACAGAGAAGAACACTCAAAGGCCCGACATCAGTCACACGTTTCATATAGCCTTCTAAAAACGATTTCAGTCCATGGCACAGAAGTCACCAGTGATAAACCGGGAAAGGGTTCCAGCCCTTCAGAACTCACTCTCTGCTAGTGGCATAACAACTGTAAATACATTGGCATAGAGTAAGTCCCATGAGTTGGTAGCACTTGTGGTGAGAACCTTTACAACACGATCAATGTCCCACCTAAAGTAAAGTTACCTCTATAAAAACTCAACATGGTGATGATCCATAATCAGAGGTTCAGTCCTCTATGACTTAAAAGATGTTCACTCTTCATGGATATTTCATTAAATTTCAAGACACCATTCTTTGAACAGTATCCAATAACTACAAAATTATTTAGCACATCATTCTGCCAATTACTTGGTTGACTCTGTGATTGCCATGTGTTTTTCTCTGCCTGTTACCTTTTGAAGGAGTTTTAGTTTTGTCCACTTAATCTCTGCCAAGCCCACAATTCTTAACACACATATTCTATTAGATTTTCAGAAAGTATTTTTGAACTCAACTGAATTACATCAGAAGCTAGTACTTTTTTTCTTCGAAACTCTTGTGAGAGGAGAACATAGATACTGAAAGGGGAGATAGAGGAAAAGGGGACGTGGTTTTCTTTTTAATGCTTCTAATGTGCTGAGAGAGGTGAAAAACAAAGCTTCAGGTCCAGATTCCAAAAGGCAGCATACTCAAGGGAAAAGTCCAAGCTCAGAGTAGGAAGGCGTGGGTTTGAGCCATTCAAAACGTACTTGCGTGTCTGTCTCATTGGAAAATTAAGGGCTTGAACTAAAAAACCTCAGAAACCTTTGCAGTAGAAGTATCTATAACACTTTTTTGCAGCCCCATCTTATTCTATTCTGATGATTTTTTTATATCTTCATAATTAAAGAAAAATATGGTCCATGCACCTTAAGAACACCTAAATAGTGGAAAATGAAAGAA
The DNA here is from genome assembly GCA_015472975.1 of Rousettus leschenaultii. Classification (NCBI taxonomy): domain Eukaryota; kingdom Metazoa; phylum Chordata; class Mammalia; order Chiroptera; family Pteropodidae; genus Rousettus; species Rousettus leschenaultii. The sequence goes on from BNJM01000408.1 coordinate 408,791, forward strand.
ATGAAGGAACAAATGAGGAAGGAGAAATTATATTTAGAAATGAAGATCCACAAGTAATAAGAATCCCCGAGGTCTTCCAAGGGTTACTCAGGAGGCCTCTTGAGAAGCAATAACAAAAATACATGGAATATATCTTAGTAAAATAAGGAAATTGCAAAAGAAAGAAAAAAACCAATTGCTCAGATTTTCGCTTATGATGAGAAGGACAATGTTAAACAAGATAAAGGAATTGCACAACTAGAGATACAAACCCAAACTCTTTGCTTATTCGCTGCTGAGGAAATTACAGGATCACTAAACCTCAAATGGAGAAGCTGAATCCATCCACACAGATTTGGCAGGTGGAGGGAAGGAGGACTGTGCAGAATAAGTTGAGCTTTCTGTGAGAGCCAAGTGTGATGAAAACTCTACGTGCCTCACTCACATCGCTGCTCCAGTTCATTCAGGCGTTCTATCAGTTTTGATGCCACTGACTGATAAAGGCACACCCACTGAAGCACGTAAGGGTACAAGGCAGTCTCTATCCAACTCCTTTCCACTTTTTTTTCTCTGCAGGATCTGTCCGTGCCTCACTCTTATTACTCATCAGTGTTGAGTTTCACCAAGATATGTCTTCTATTAGCCAGATAAATTATTCAAGAGAAAAATTAGGTACCTATTCTGTCACCTAAGTCATCAATGAGCCTATGCTATAAAAACTGAAAGGTGTCACTGGATTTGCAATTTAAACCACTAAGTTAACACTTCTCTCCTTTAAAATCATCTTTTAACATACATGCTTATATATACACCTTTTTAAAAAGATAAATAAACTACTTGATTTACAGTTTTATGAATCTCGATAAGTGAGAGTAAGGGAGGTAGTTCCCTGAGCAGAGGTTTCTTTATGAATATGTAGAAATATGAGTTCTGTGATCATTTGAAAAGGTTCATACATATCGACCTTCCACATGAGAATCTGAAAATCTCATATGAAACTTCCATATCGGAATCCAAAATCCCATATGAAGCTTTCAGATTAGAATATGCATTTATTACTTTATATTTTACAAACAGCAATGTACACAATTTTCAGTTCTATAGTATAAAATTTTAAAGGAATTGTAAATGTAAAATATAATCACCCAAGAGCCAAAATTATACTTCCATTAGTTCATTAGTGTTGCATTACATGTTTCTCTTCGTTATTTGGCAAAATGGATAATAAACACATGTCGGGCTGAATATTAAAACCAAACACATTTTGTATATTCTGGTTAACTTCTGTGTTATATCGACTTAATTTTATCAGTCCACACTTCCTTCAATAAAAATACATATTTAAGACATTAGCTATATTTCAATATAGTGCATGAATTTTCAATAAGCATCCTTTGTTGGTTGTTTTAAGAACTCACCTTAGATCTTTGCCTTAGTCTTGAAATTAGTGCTTCTTTCAATGAGACTAACTATAGATATATTAGGTTTCTGTGTGTGACCACAGGACACACAAGAATGAATAGCAGCTGAACGATAGATCTACAGATAATTGCACATGGCCACACTTTCCGTATTTCCAGGCAGATGCCCCATCACCTCAGTCCTTCAGATAAGTATAACAGTATCCAGTGTGAATGTCTACCATAAGAATACCTTAAATAAAACGTTTACGTACAAAAATAGTAGAAAATTTTTTCTCTTCTGGGAAAATATTTTCAGAGAAAGCAAAGCTGCCTTGCTCACATGGCTACATATAAACTATACTAATTATTAGAAATTACCTTGGCCAAGTTTGTTTTTCCAACACAAAAATCCCCGACCTTTTAAACACTGAAATTAATTATTTGAATGTGCCTCTTGTTAGTCAATTATGTGAGGCAACCAAAAAGTACTTTACTTTGAGGATTTAGGATAGCATTCGCGTCTCTGACCAAAAATGACTCTCTGTACCTAAGGAGACAAATGCTGGGATTTATCTTCCTGAAATAGCCAATGACGGTATTCTCACAGGTGATAGTAGAACTCGTTAGCCTTTCAGTCATTCCTTATCCCTAAGGAAACTGTTTTCTAATTAAAAAATGACGCTACCTCTTTCTACCTCTTCACCGTAGAAAATTTAGACCTTCCACAGTTTCTACAAACCATGAGCCATATCAACGCAAAGTGAAGTACAAGAAAACGTCTCTAGAGCAGCGGTCCCCAACCTTTTTGGCACCAGGTACCGCTGCTCCTGTGAGAATTTAATGCCTGGCGATCTGTGGTGGAGCTGAGGCAGTGATAATAGTGCTGGGGAGCAGCTGCGAATACACATCGAGCTTCTTTAGCTGCCTACATTCACCTCCTGCTCTGTACCCCTATAGGCCACACGTGGGTACCAGTCACTAGACCAGGACTAGAGGACTAGATGGACAGATAATTTTATTTTGTAAAAACATATATATTTATAAAATGTATTTTCAGTAAGTCTGTGGAAAACAGTTTCAGATATATATATATGTATTTAGGAAGAAATGTATTGAAAGATGTAAAGAACACATTTTTATACAATTTTTATACAGTTCTCAAAAGTTTACAAGCATTAAAGACCTAAATGAACAAAGAGTATTATATTCAGAGAGTGGAAGATTCAGTTATCAGTAGCTTAAATGCAATTCCGATGTAACGATCCCTGAAGCTTTGGTTTTTTAACAGGACAAGCTGAATTAATATGTACATGCAGAGAAAGGCCCAAGGTGGCCAAAGTTGAGAGACTTGTCCCACCAGATAGGAAAACATATTATAAAATTATATTAATGAACACGACTTTAGAAAAAATTAATTACTTGACAGGAACAGATAAATCAGAATTAAACTCAGACATAAATGAACACTCAGTGTGTCAAAGGTGAACTATTTGATAAATGATGCTTAGACAATTAGTTATCAATATTAGAACAAAAATTAAACATAACGTTTACTTAACAGTGTACACAAATATCAATGTTCAACAGATTAAAATTGAAAATTGAAAAACACAACATTTGAAATCTTCAGCAGACTATGTAGAATGCTATTTTTCTGGCTACATGATAGAAAATGAACCATTAAGTAAGACATAGAAGTGTTAACCATGCTTATATAGATAGAGAAATCTGACTCCATTTAGATGTTTCTGTTCATCAAATAAAATGACAACGTATAAAGGATAGAACTCTGAAATACATAGAAACGAATAAGGAATTAATATACAGGACATCGAAAGCACTTTGAAAAATTAATAATAACAGGAACAAAAAAACCCAAGTAGGAAAAAACATCAAAACACACATTTGTCTAGTACTCATGGCTGAGTAATTGACATTTTATAGAAGATGGTAAAAACTAAATGTCCATGACTACAAAACATGCTCAACCTAATAGTAATTAGAATTGCAAAGTAAAGCCACAATGAAGCCATAGTCTTATACTCATTATATTTGCAAAAAATATCAACTTCTGACAATACCAAGTGTTGGGAGGATGTGGAGTGATAGAGCTGTTATACACAGCTTGCAAGTGTGTAACTTTTTTTTTAACTGATAATGCAGATTCAGAAAATTGTAACCATCTATAAAAATGAAATGTAAACTGCTGTATAAAAGAGTCTTTCGGGATCTCCACAATAACATTCTGAGCAATATCAAAAACTGGAAGCAACCCAAATGACAACTGACTGAGAGGATACATAATCTGTGGTACAGTAAGAAATGGAAAAATATACATCAGGAAAATGGTGAGACCAGAGAAACAGGCAGCACCATAAATCTTAGACAGGTGTCATTGTAGATAAAATTAAGATTCAGAAAAATATCTCCGATGTAGGATAATGTTAATGAAGTTTAAAAATATGACAACGGTGAATGACATATTTCAAGAATATACACATACATAGTTAAACTATTTTTGACTATGATTGACAACACATTCAGCTCTGAGATTGCCTCTGGGAAGGGGCAGAGCAATCAGATGATGGAAGTATAGCAAACACAGGTAGTTTCAATGATGCTGACCATATGTTAAGTAATAGGCTATAAAATTTATGCATAAACTGCATATATTAAAGTATGCCAGAAAAAATCATAATAAAATCTTTAAATAAAAAGTTCAAAATCTTTTACACTTAGAAAACTCTTTATAAAGCATAGATGTTGTTCCATATTACAATGACGGCAATTCAATATTTTTCCTAGTTTGCGATGTTCCAAGATGGGCTGAGAAAAACTTGTTTTTTCAACATACATTTGAGAAATAAAGTTTTGTTATACCAAAACAAATCATCGATAAGATTACAATTAAAAATATTTCAGTAGAATTAACTTGTAGAGATAATGTTTCTGTACAAAATACACATTTCCTTAACCGTATCTTCAGTATCATGAAGACAAAATAAGAAGCTTTATCTTCTCTTTGAAGAATGGCAAAAATGCACATAAAAACTACCGAGCTAAAGCACAAAAATATGTTTACAACTTGGATTAGTACAGTTTTCTATCCTTTAATAAAGAACTAGAATCTATTTTCATCATCAACTATCCCATACAAGTCACAGCAACCTGTGAATACATCCTACATCCAATACAACAAAACTCCTCATTAATATGTCTTTACCAAAGGCTACATCATCTCCCATTTTAATATTGTGGCCTGCAAAATCATGGTCTCTTCCCTGAGAAACAGAAGTAATCTTGCAGACAAAACGCATGATGCAGCTGCAGAAAGCTGCAGCGTGGCAAGAACAATGGACATTAAAATTTAAAACTACATTTTCACCTCTAGAAAATTGTTGTATATATTAACCAAATATCTTTCTAATTTCAGTAAAAATAAATTTCAAAGTTACCTTGTTTACCAATTTGAAAAAAAAATTCCTTCTTCTAAAGATCCATTTTAATGTAGAGGAAAAAAAATTACAAAGTGAATTGATTTTCTTTTTTATTCTAAGACAAATACTTGTATCTTTTATTTATCCTCCAAAGTATCTCTGTTAAATTGATTCTAATCTCAGGGGGCATTTTCTTTATACAAAGACATTTTTTATGTCTTGTATAACGAAAAGAACCCTTAGAGAATCCATTGAATTAATTAAATCATCCCTTGTTAGAATTCACTACCTGTTTGTTGCTTCAGAATTAGGAACAAATGTATTTAGTATGGCTGACACATCCTTATTATAGCTACAGTTAACTTTTTACAAAAGAGATTTTTCATAGCATTTTTCATCTCCAAATTTCTCAGGCTGTATATTAAAGGATTCAGCATGGGAGTGATAACCGTATAAAACACAGTTATAAATTTATCAATGGGGAAGTTGGAAACAGGTCTAACGTATATGAAAATACAGGGGACGAAAAAGAGGACCACCACCATGATGTGAGAACTGCAGGTAGACAAGGCTTTGCGCCTCCCTTCCTGACTGTGACTTTTAAGGGAATTTAAGATGATTCCATAGGAGATTAGAAGAAGGATAAAGATAACAATACACATTGCACCACCATTGGCAACCACCATGAGGCCTACAAAGTAGGTGTCAGTGCAGGCGAGTTCCACTAATGGATACATGTCACAGTAGAAGTGGTCGATGACATTGGGACCACAGAAGGGGAGGCTGTACACAACAAGAACTTGAAATGTAGAGTGTATAAAACCTCCAACCCAGGCTATCACCAACAGCAGAATGCAAACCTGTCTATTCATGATGGTTAGGTAGTGCAGTGGTTTACAGATAGCCACATATCGATCATAGGCCATCACCACTAGAAGGGAGATCTCAGAGCCCCCAAATAAGTGGTCCAGAAAGAGCTGTTCCATGCAAGCTGAGAAGGAAATTGTCTTTTTAACACTGAGTAAATCTATAGTCAATTTCAGGGAAATAGCAGTGGAATAAACCACATCTATGAATGACAGAGAGGCAAGGAAGAGGTACATGGGGGAGCCCAGGGAAGGGCTGGCAATAATAGTCACTACGATGAGCAGGTTGCCCACCACTGTCACAATGTAGACGAGTAAAAATATGACAAATAATGCTTTTCGCCCCTCAGGATCCTGAGTAAGGCCCAGGAGGACAAATTCTGTCACATTGTTAGTATGTCCCATTGACACTTCTATAAGGGCTGGTTCATGGATGAGAGGTCAGGAGACGGGACCTGTAATGAAATCATAAACATGACTATGAACACATCTGTTATGCTCTGGATACAACTTCTGATAATATCTGCTACAGTGGTTACACACAATAAACATTTAGTAAATATCTATGAATTCATTCAAAGAGCCCATTATACCTCCCTTGACAATCAATTTCTCTTCAGATGATTTTGCTGGTGTTACAAGTAAGAAGTTCTATCTCAAAGTTTACTGGATCATCCACAGAGAAGAGGAATCAAAGGTCCAACATCAGTCACATGTTGCATAGAGCCTTCTTTAAACTATGGTAGTCTGTAGACAGAAGTTAGTAATGATAAACCCATAAAGGGTTCCAGGACTTCAGAAACTCACTCTCTGCTGGTGGCCAAACAACTGTAAATACATTGGCATAGGGTAAGTCCTCTAGCCCCTTGGTAGCACTTGTGGTGAGAACCTTTACAACATGACCTACGTCCCACCAAAAATAAAATCTCCTCTGGAATATCTCAAAACAGTAGTGATTCACGATTAGAGGTTCAGTCCTCCATCACTCAAAGGATCCTTAGTCTTCTTAGATGTCTCATTAAATTTCAAGAAATAGTACTTTGAACCGTATCAAATAATTACAAAATTATTTAGCACATCATTCTAAAATCACTTGGTCTGACTCTGTGACTGCAAGGGCTTTTTTCATTAACTGTCAACTTTATAAGAAGTTATAATTCAATTTGAAAATCACATGATATAATTTATATGTTGGATATAAACTTAAAAGCGACAAATGAACAGGACAAAGAAACAGAGACTCAAGGACATGGACAATGGACTAGTGGTTACCAGAGGGTAGGGGGAAGTGAAAGGCAGAATTTTTTTAAAATTTTTTAAAGAAATTTAAATCATTTCTTGAATTAAAAAATAAATATGCAAATGAAGTGCAAAAAGAAAAGAATTCTGTCCATTTAATCTCTCTACCTAGCCCACAAATCTTAACGCACATACACTATTTAGATTATCAGTACATATTTTTTAACTTAGCTGACTTGTGAAGATCACCAACTTTACATTAGAAGCTAGTATGTTTTCCCAAAACCTTTGTGGTAACATAAGTAGTGAGGAAGGAGAACACTGACACTGAAAAGAGAGATAGAGGAAAATGGGACATGGTTTGATTTATAATGCTTCTTAGGTTCTGAGAGAGAAAAAATAGAGCGTCAGGATCCAGATTCCAAAAGGCAGCATACTCAAGGGAAAAGACCAAGCTCAGTGTAAGAAGGCGTGGGTTTGAGCCATTTAAAGGTAATTCCATGTCTCTCTCAATGGAAATTAAAGGCTTGAACTAGAAAACCTCAGAAACCTTTCCAGTCTAAGAGTCTATGACACTTTTTGTGAAGCCCCATCTTATTCTATTGACTTTTTTTCATATTT
>BNJM01000408.1:417019-439324 GCA_015472975.1 Rousettus leschenaultii
AAAAAAAAAAACGCATGCAAGGTAGGAAGACCTAAATAGTGGAAAGCAAAAAGATAAACAAATCAAATGAAAAAGGAGAAATTATATTTAAGAAATGAATATCAAAAAGTAATAAGAATATTAATGCAATTGACATTAGTATTCTTCCGAAAATCTTCAGAAAGACTTCCTTTAGTGAGGAAGTGCTGGAAGCCCAATCCCCTAAGATGTCCTGGGTTTACTCAGGAGGCCCCTTGAGAAGCAACAACAAATATATACAAAATATATTTCTGTAAAGAAGATGCAAAAAAAAAAAAAATTATTCCTCAGAGTCCCTACACCTGATAATAGGGATAAAGTTAAACAAAAGAAAAGGATTGCACAGCTCTAGATACAAACCCAAACTCTTTGCTTATTCACTGCTGAGGAAATTACAGGTTTACTAAACCTCAAAAAGAGGAGCTGACACCATCCACATAGATTTGGCAGAGGGAGAAAGGGAGGGCATGAGAAGAAAAAGATGAGCACTCTGTGGCAGCCAGCTGTGATGAACACTACGTGCCTGGCTCACATCACCGCCCCAGTTTATTCAGGCATTCTGTCATTGTTGATGCTACAGACTGATAAGGCACCCCCACTAAAGCACATAAATGTAGTCTCTAGCCAACTCTTTCTTTCCCACTCTTTACTTTTTCAGATACCATCTAGTGCCCTTCTCTTATTAATTATCAGTATTGGATTTCACCAGGGTAAATCTTCTATTAGCCAGTTAAATAATTTAGAGGTAAAAACTAGGTAAATAAACTATTCTCAGTCACTGAAGTCATCAATGATACTATACTATAAAAACTGAAAGATGTTCTTACTGGGCTTTCAGCTGAAATCACTAAGTTAACACTTCTCTGTTTTAAAAACATCATCTAACATACTTTCTTAAAGAATGGCTTTTTAAAAGGATAAGCTAATATTCCATAGTAACAAAAATTCCGTCTATAGTACTTTAAAGTTACAGTTTCATGACTTTTGATTAAGTGAGAGTAAGCAAGGTACTTCCCTGAGCACAGGTTTCTTTATGTACATGTACAAGTAAGGGTTTCTGTGATATCTTTAAAAGGTTTATACACATTAGCCTTCTAGAATTCAAAAATCCCATATCAACCTTCCGGAAAAGTAGCATTTACTCCTTTATATTCCAACACACTTGATATGTACACAATTTTAAGTTCTCTAATTTGTTTTACAGTAAATATAAATATTAACAAATCATATAAAATATGATAGCCCAGAAGCCACAATTACGAAGCCATTAGTTTCTTTGTAACACATTACACATTTCTCTTTGTTATTTGGCAAAATGAATAATAAACACTTGTCAGGCTATAATACTAAAACTAAATATATTTTGTATATACTGGTTAACTTCTGAGTTTTCTCAGCCTAATTTTCTCGATTCAGACTTTCTCGTATGAAAATATATATTTAAGACATTAGCTATATTTAAATATATAGTGTGAATTTTCAATGAGCATTTCTTGTTGGTTATTTTAAGAATTCTCCTCAGTTCTTTCCCTTAGTATGTAAAATTAGTGCTTCCTACACTGAGAGTACCTGTAGATACAACATATGCGTGTGACTACAGAACACAATAGTGGATAGCTGATCAGTAGACCTACAGATAATTTCACGTGGCCACACTTTCCATGTAGAGTGTTCATCACAGCTGGCTCCCACAGATGCCCATCGCCTCATCCTTTTAGATCCAATGCAGTATCCAATGTGGATGTTTATACTATAAATACACTTAAATAAAAGAAATATTTACTGTATAAAAATAGTAGACCATTCTCACCTGCTTGGAATATTTTTTCAGAGAAAAAAGGTGTTATTTTCACATAGCTACATAAAAACTGGACTCATTAGTGGCAATCAACTTGGCTAAGTCTATTATGTGCCAACACAAAAACCTCGAAAAATTTAAAATGCTGAAATTAGTTATTTGAATGAGCCTCTACTCAGTCCGCTATTTTGGGGAAACCAAGAAGTACTTTACTTTGAGGATTTAGGATAGCATACATGTCTCTGGCCGGTAACTTCTCTCTGTACCAACGACACAAATGCTGGAATTTATCTTTCTGAAATACCCAATGACTGAGCCTTCTCACATGTAATAGTACAACTCGTTAGCCTTTCAGTCATTAAAACAGCTCATCCCTAAGGACACTTATTTCCTAATTAAAAGAATGTCTCTACCTCTTAGTAACTTCATCTCAGAAAATTGGGACCTTGTATAAGTTTCTACAAGCAATGAGAGACAGCGATGCAAAGGGAACTCTAACAAGAAAACATCTAGAGGCTCAGGAGTCAGTTAAGACAGACTACAGCCTAGGCAGAAATTTGAGTTTTCAGAAATCTCTCAAGTATTTCTATCTTCAAAATAATTGTTCCATTTAAATGTGCAGACACAGCCTCTGACCTTTTATATGATTTATGTTTCAAATGAGAGAGAATATAAGGTCATTATAGAGAAGTTTATTTGAATATTTGGAACAAATTCAAAAGAAGTAACCCCTTCTGGACAGTTTTCTCCCATAGAACAATCCCTAGAGGAAAAAAAAAAAAGATTTGGGTCTGGCCAAGGGGCAACAGACAGCCAATTCATGAAAAATCTAAAATTTAAAAACTAAAGTCATAAAATCAATACAGATTTGCAAACTTCAAATAAAGAAATCTTTAGGTAACAATAATATATAAGTCAAATGAAGGAAGGCCCAGTCTCAGGAGCATGACACAACTCCTAGAAAAGGAGGTCCTTCTCCAGATGCTACTCTCTGCTCTAGAGGCCCTGACGTTCAGAGGCAGAGAGACTTGGGACTGAGGAAGATACTGAGTCGATGTTTTACTTCTTAAAAAGACCAGTAATCACAGTTGTATAGTTTGAAAGCATGGATATAAGTCAGCTGGAACCATAAGGATTTTCAGTCAAATAATGCAGTTCCTTATTTGTTTATACAGTGCCATTGGTTAACGAAATCCAGTAAGTTTCAAGTGTATAAAATTCCACAGTAAATCATATATATGGCATTGTGTGTTCACCGTGTGTTCACAGTTATATATCACCAAATATTTGACCCCTTTTACCCCATCTGCATCCACCCTCTCCCCTCCCCTCTGATAACCACTAGTCTATTGTCTATGTCTTGAATCTGTTTGTCCTGTTTGTTTGTTGCTTTTAGATTTATATCCCATATAGAAGTGATATTATGTAGTTTTCAACTTTATCTCTCTGACTTATTTTACTTAGCATGATTATCTCAAGAACCATCCATTACCGCAAATGGCAGTATTTCCTCTCCTATTATAGCTGAATAATAATATTCCATTGTATATACATACAGTGGCTTCTTTGGCCAATCATCTCTTGTAGGACACTTCATTTGTTTCCATGTCCAGACCAGTGTAAATAATGCTTCTACGAACATCGACGTCCATATACCTTTTCGAATAAATATGTTCAAGACATTGGGGTAAATATCTAGTAGAGGGATTGCTGCATCATGTGGTCGATCAATTCTTAGGTTTTTGAGGAACCTCCAAACTGTTTTCCATATTGGCCGTACCAATTTGAGTCCCACCAGCAGTGAACAAGGCTTCATTTTTCTCCTCGTTTCTCCAACACTTGTTATTACTTGTCCTGGTGATAATAGCCATTCCGATACATATGAGATGGTTTTGATTTACATTTCCCTAATAGCTACTGAAGTTCAGCATCCTTACATATGTACGTAGGCTTTTTGTGTCTCTTCTCACGAGAAATTTCGGTTCAGGTTTTCTGCCTATTTTTTTTATTGTTTCTTTGTTGTTACTGAGCTGTACGAGTTCTTTGTATATTTTGGATATTAGGCCCTTATTGGATGTGTTGCTTGCTAATATATTTTCCCATTCGGATGGTGTCTCTGCCTTTTTGACAGCTTCTTTCACTGTGCAGAAGCTTCTTAGTTTGATATGATCCCATTAATTTATTTTTGATTTTACTTTCTTGCCTTTGATGCTAAATTCATAAAATTCTCCCAGAGTCCTAAGTAAATGAGTTTAGTTTCTATGTTTTCCTCTTTGCAATTTATTGATTCAGGTCTTATATTCAGGTCCTTAATCCAATTTGAGATAATTTTGGTGTGTGCTGACACACAACACTCTAGTTTCATTCTTTTGCAAGTGGCTCTCCACTTTTCCCAGCACCATGTATTGAAGAGACTTGCCTTTCTATACTGTATGTTTTTTGCTCGTTTGTTGAAAAATACTTGCCCGTGTAAATGGGGTTTACTTCTGGACTCTCATTGTTCCATTGGTCTGTGTGTCTGTTTTTCTGCCATTACCATGCCATTTGGACTCAACAACATAAGAGAGAAAAACAAACCACAAACATGGTACCCAAAGTACAAAATACTGGGTAACGATGTTAATAAGCAAGATATTAAAAACTATAAAATACAAAATTTTGATTTTTGGTCGAAATTCTTTTAAAACATAGAATCACAACCCATGCCTCATTATAGTCCTATTTAGTAATCTGTATATTGAAGCCAGTTTCTTATGTAAGCAATGGCTTTTTAAAAATCATTGAACAGTGACAACGAAAATGATGCAGCAAAAATTTTCAGGTCTTAATAAACACATAATCAGCATATCTGACTTTTTAAAATGAAAAAAAAATGATAATTTTAAAGAAATATCACTTATTCCAAGTCAATTTCTTTAGAGTAAAGAAAAAAAGGCTACCTCTAAAACCTGACTGTGGTTGAACACACTTTGGGGTCGAGTATAAACAAATAATTATCGAAGAGTGTGGGATGCCTAGCTCATATATCACCTTGGTCACTTGTGTTGCTTTGTTTTATAATTTTGCAGGGGTGTTGCTGGTGGCCTGCAGCCTACTTTATGAGAATTCGGATTCTAAATTCTTATTTGGAAGTTGAGCCTCAGAATCGATACCTATCAACTCTGTGACCTTGGGTAAATTACTCAACATTAAATGTATATTGAGACTTATAAGAGCATCTAAAATATAGTATAATATTAGGAATGCAAAAAAATAAAAGCTTAAAATAGTCTCACAAATAATAACTAAATAAATGGAAGATATTATTTACTGTTATTGAATCCCCATGTAACTTTAGTGCCATGTCTCTGCAGTAAGTTCTTTATTTGTTTCCCCAAAGTCCACTCTCTTCTCTAATGATCCACAGAAGCATTTTCTGAGGGATGAATGGACCAACTGGGTCATTATTGTATGCAATTATGGAATCTATACTTTCTTTACTATTAGTGTTCCTGCATGGAAATTCCCTTAGCTGTTTCTCTCCATATCTCATTATCCTCTTTGAAATTTATTATTAAAACTATTCAGAAGGATACTCTTTTTATAAATTAAGAGGTCAATTGGGTGCATAATGCAATGTGTCCAGTTTTATGCACAATATTTTTAAGATCCTAAATATGAGAACTATCCATGAAATTAACTCACAAACAGAAATAGATGTTGTCATTTTCTTTATGATTCTGTAGCTCTTATATCTAACAACATTCCTGAATTCTATTTCAAAAGACGCTAAATTTAACTTTCTAATATGGTAAAGTACAAGTTCATGAATGAAACAAATAATTAAATTTTTATGAACTCATGCTTCCACATTGTAAGTTTTGACTTTCCCTTTGTAATCAGAGGCAATTAGTCTACATATCAAAATGTAATCTGGGTATTTACATTACAGAACTAGAACCAGAGACTTTAACGGATTTTTGTTCACAACAGTTCATTGCAACATGATTCCCAGTAGAAAAACGTAGAAAACAACCCGAATATCTATCAAATACTAAATGTATAAACACAATGCGGTATATACAAACAATGGCATACTGTTCAGATTTAAAAAAAAAATTCCGAGACATGCTATAACATTTATGAACCTTTAAGCCATTACACTCAGTGCAGTAAGCCAGACACAAAAGGGCAAATATTTTATGATCACCCTTTTTTGAAATACCTAGAAGAGTCATATACACAAAACTAGAAAATACAGGGAAAAGGAAATGGGAAGTTATTGTTTAGGTTACAGAGTTTTCATTTAGGATAACAGAAAAGTTCTGGAAGTCGATAGTGGTGACAGATCCACAATAATGTGCTATATGTGTTTTACCACCAAAAAAAAATTACCAACAAAAATAAAATATCTAACATAACCAGAATATTTAAAGTGCCATACTTATAAGGAGCTATATTAATCTTTACTATTCTCATCGAGATATTAAGATACAAAATAAATAATTGTCGAATTCGCTATATGAAGCAGTTAAGAAGTTTTTGTAAAAATCATATATATGTAATCTTATATAGTTATGTTATGCTGTGTGTTTTCCCCTATTTAAGTTTCATTTCAACAACTCTAATACAAAATATTAATGAAAATTACTTGTCCCTATACTTATTCCATAATATTATTTAAATAGAGAAAATGCATGTACTCTCTTACTTCTGGAGCTCATGACATAGAACATTTCAGATCAAATGATAAAACTTACTCTGAGGAAAGATACCTAATTCGATCCAAGTCTATTTTACCCTATTTTATAGAAGGGAAGAGTTTTGGAAAAATATGTTACCTGGGTTTTCTATTTCCTCTTCATTCCCTTGTTCCAAATCAAGGCTTCTACAACTTTATTTTGGTTGTAGAAGAAGATGGCTCAGTTTGATGAAGAAAAGTCAGGATTGCTACCACATCAATCCAGGTATAACTTCAGAGAAAGATTGAGGTATACCTAGTCATTGTAACTAGAAACATTTGTCACACCCAGATATATCTGCGTCTGCACAAAATATGACCATCTTCTTCACTTTTCATAACCTGAAAGTTTTCATAAACCATTGGATTATGGAATTACACATTTATATGAAGTATAAACCAACAAATTTGAAAGCTGCCATTGAGAATATGTATCAAGAATACAATTTAAAACCAACTTATTATGTTTAACAGGCAAAATTACTTGAACAAAACTTTAATGGAATAGGAAATAATGCAGAAAGCTGGATAATCACAGAAATTGCCTTTGTCTTGAATATTTTTAAAGCATTCATATGACTTTTAATATGGTTTGTGTCTAGCAAAACACTAGCTTTTATTTTACATCTCGACAGTTATGTTAACACACAAGAGGAAACTTCTCCCAAATAAAAGAAGATATAACTGGGCACTTACTCAACAATGAATAGTAAATCACTTCACTGCTTTTTTCAAATAGTTGTCCCCAAGGCTGCTTTTTCGAAATTCCATTCTGAGGAATCCTGCTCTAGAGAACTGAGCTCTTTCATGTTACACTTCCAGTGCATTCTATATTTTAGAGGCTTATGGCAAATTACTTTAGGGAATTAAGTAAAAAAGGAGAAATCTATCAGCAAAGAGCATGACTATTATTAAGAGCAAAAATGTAAGATTGCATAAACACCCATTAAACCCCCTGGAACTCACTTGAAACAGAAAGCGGGAGCTCATTACAGCTCTACATACCAGTTTTGATGGGATAATCTCAGTGACTTACCTTCAGTTTCACTGATTATTTCTTCTACTTGCTCAAATCAATTATTGAGCCACTTTGTGAATCCTTAGACTCTAGAACGTTTTGGTTCTTTTCCATAATTTTCATGTATATTTAATTAAATCTTTTAGCTGCTGACACACTTTCTTTGTTTTGTTTTAGTTTTTTAGACATGGGTTTCTTAGATGTCAGACTATTTTGAAATAATGAAGGTCTTTGTTACTACTCTTATAAATTTCTCCATAATAAGAAGTATCTGACATGATTAAATGATGGCATGGGATACTGAAGGTTATATGACAGCTCCAGCTGAGACAAGACAATACAAGACACTACTGCTCGGTTAACCTACAGAACGTCGTATATAATTAACCCACGAGATGTGCATAAATCAAGACTCTCTCTCCTGTAGTCAAAATGAAGAAGTCAGTGAATCAAAAACGATCAAATGACCCTCATCGCTCTTACACCTGTTACATAAAATAACCCACTTAAGATATTCTTGATTCAGGTACTTGCAAGTTTGAACTTAGTATGTTTGCACACCCATTTGTCCACAGAGGAATGCTTCTACCAATGGGCACAGTCATTCTTCCATCAAATTTTAAATGGAAACTGTCCATATTGATGTTGGGCTCCCCATGATGATGTAATAGGCAGAAAGATCCCTGGATGAGTTGAGTACTTGATCCTAATTAACGCAGGGAAATTGGGTTGCTGCACAGAATTTAAGACATGGAAGATGATTTCTGAACCCTCCTCCTTCTACTGCCATGTTGAGTAGAGAGCAGTGAGAAGCTGAGGCAAATAATGAAACAGAAAATTTTAGGCAAATTATTGATTTAAAGTGAGATATAACATTGTTTATTTTGTAGAAATAAATATAAAATATTTTTCAGTAAGTCTGTGGAAAAGAGTAACAAAAATATATACAGGATAAAATGTATTAATACATGTAAAGAACACAATATTTACACAATTTTCAGAAGTTTATGAGCATTAAAGACTTAAATGACTACAAAGTTGGTGATATGCAAGAGTTTGAAGACTCAGTTGTCATTGTATTAATGCATTCCAATATAATAATCCCAGCAGCTTGGTTTATACCATGACAAGCTGAATTAATATATACAGGGAGAAAAAAGGCACAAGGTAGCAAAATCACATTTTATAAATAACTGAGTTAGAGAGACTTGCCCTATCAGATATAAAAATTTGTTATAAAGTTATATTAATGAATGCATATTTAGAAAAAATGTTTATTTGGCCAGAATAGACAAATTAGAATTAAACTCAGACATAAATGAAAACTCCATCTGTGAAAGGATGGACTATTTGATAAATGATCATTAGACACTAAGTTATCTACATTAGAACAAAAATTAAATAGAACATTTACTTCACAGTGTACACAAATATCAATGTTTGGTAGATTAAATTTGAAAATTAAAAAACACATTTAAAATCTTCAGAAGAAATGTAGCATATTTCGCTGGCTATATTATAGAAAATATTTGTTAAGACATAGAAATGCTAAACAAATGCTAACCATAGTCATAAAGACTGAGATATTTGACTCCATTTAGAAGTATTGATTCATCAAATAAAATGACAGATGTATAAAGATTGAACTTCAAAATTCATGTGAATAAATAAGGAGTTAGTGCACAGGATTACTAAAGAACTCCAACAAATTAAAAGTAGAAAAAAAACCTGGTCCAGTAGGAAACAAAGAGCAAAAGACACAAATACACATTTTGATAAAAAATAAATGTTCAATATCTATGAAAATATGCTCCACTTCAACAGTAATTAGAATTGCAAATTAAAGCCACAATGAAGTCATAGTTTCATGGTCAATAAAGTTGCAAAAATATCAAACATCTGCAGAGTGACAGAGCTGTTACACACGACTAGCAGGCATAAAACAGTAACACAACTTGAGGAGAAAATTATAACCACCTGTGAAAGAGAACATGTAAACAGGTATACATAAAAGAGTTTCTTTTAGGATGTCTGCAGAAACATTTAGCAATAACAAAATCTTGAATAACATAAATGATGACTGACCGAACAGATACATAAGCTGTGGTATAGTCAGAAATGGAATCGCATAGATCAAGGAAATGATAGGACCAGAGAAACATGCAGCATCATAAATTTTAGACAGTTACCATCATGGATAAAAGTAAGATTAAAAAAACTATGTCTTATGTAATATAATTTTAATGAAGGTATATCAGCGGACAATGCTAAACATTATGTTTTAAACTATTTTTAATTATGACTGAGAACACATTCAGTGCTGACATTACCTCTGGGAAGAAGTAAAGCAATGAGACCAGGGAAGTATAGAACGCATAGGTATTATAAGTCAGGTAACACAAAAAAAGTTATAAAGTTTTATCTACTCTTGGAAGAATGGCAAAAATGCATGTAAAACTACTGAACTAAAGTACGAAAATGTGTTTACAACTTGGGTTAGTACGGTTTGCTATCCTTCAATCGAGAACTAAAATCTGTTTTCATCATCAATATCCCATACGGTTTCACCCCAACCTGGGAATACATCCAACATCCCATCGAACAAAACTGCTCACATGTAGTGTCTGTAACCAAATACTATATCATCTCCCACTGAAATCTCCTGACCTGCAAATTCATGGACACGGACACGAGAAACAGAAATAATCTTACAGACACAATGCATGACGCAGCTGCAGGAAGCATATTGCAGCAACAAGAAAATTAAAATTTATTTCGAAGCTCCAGAACTTTGTTTTAAATATTAACCAAATTGCTTTATCATTAATGAAGATGTAAGTAAATTTTCAAAGGTACCTTGTTTATCACCTTTACAAAGAAAAGAACTCTTCTAAAGTCTCAATTTAACGTAATCTGAGGAAACAATTGCAAAGTGAACTAAGGTTTTTTTTACTTGTAATAACAAATGTCTGTGTCTTTGCCTTTCTATCAATAAAAACGGGCATCCCAAGAGAATCCGCTGAATTAACTAAATCATCCATTTGAGAATTTACAGCCTCTTTCTTGCATCAGAATTAGAAACACAGATGTTTAGTGTGGCCGACACATTCTTATTATACCTATAGTTAACTTCTTACTCCAGAGTTTTTTCATAGCATTTTTCATCTCCAAATTTCTCAGGCTATATATTAAAGGATTCAACATGGGAGTGATAACCGTATAAAACACAGTTACATATTTATCAATGGGGTAGTTGGAAACAGGTCTAACATACATGAAAATGCAGGGAATGAAAAAGAAGAGAACCACCGTGACGTGAGAACTGCAGGTTGACAGAGTTTTGCGCCTCCCTTCCTGACTGTGACTTTTAAGGGACTTTAGTATAACTCCGTAGGAGATCAGAAGGAGGATAAAGATAATGATACACATTGCACCACCATTGGCAACAACTGTGAAGCCTACAAAGTAGGTGTCAGTGCAGGCAAGTCCCAATAATGGATACATGTCACAGACGAAGTGGTCAATGACGTTGGGACCACAGAAGGGGAGGCTGTACACAACAAGAATTTGAACCATAGTGTGCATAAAACCTCCAGTCCAGGTCATTACCAACAGCATGATGCACACCTGTCTATTCATGATGGTTAGATAGTGCAGTGGTTTACAGATAGCCACATATCGATCATAGGCCATCACCACTAGAAGGAAAATCTCAGAACCTCCAAATAAGTGCTCTAGAAAGACCTGTCCCATGCAAGCTGCAAAGGAAATTGTCTTTTTATCACATAGTAAGTCCATAATCAATTTTGGTAAAATGGTAGTGGAATAAATCACATCCATGAGTGACAAACAAGCAAGGAAGAGGTACATGGGGGAGCCCAGGGAAGGGCTGGCAAAAACAGTCACTGCGATGAGCAGGTTGCCCACCACTGTCACAATGTAGATGAGTAAAAATATGACAAATAATGTTTTTTGCCCCTTAGGATTCTGAGTGAGGCCCAGGAGGATAAATTCTGTCACATTGTTAACATATCCCATTGACTCTTCTATGAGGGCTGGTTCATAGATGGGAATTCAGGAGAACAAGACCTGCAATGAATTATAAAGATGAGTATAAATTCATCCATTTGTTCTAGAGTACAACTTCATCATTATATCTTCTACACAGGTTTACACACAATACACATTGTATAACTATCTATTCATTCTTCTTTCAAAGAGTCCATTACCCTCCTTTGACAATCAATCTTCAGGTGATTCTGCTGATCCTACGAGTAATAGTTTCTAAGTTTTAGTGGATCATCCACAGAGAAGAGGAATCGAAGGCCCGACATCAGTCACACGTTTCTTAGAGCCTTATTTAAACCATGTTGGCCTGTGGCACAGAAGTCAGCAGAGATATACCCGGAAAGAGTTCCCGACCTTCAGAAACTCACTCTCTGCTGGTGGCAAAATGACTGTAAATACATTGGCATAGAGCAAGTCCCCTGAGTTCGTAGTACTGTGGTGAGTACCTTTACAACATGATCTATGTCCCAACAAAAATAAAGTCTCTCCTGAGATAACTCACTTAATTCAGTGATGATCCACGATTAGAGTTTCAGTCCTCCAAGACTCAAACGATGTTCAGTCTTCATGGATATCTCATTAAATTTCAAGAGTCCATTTTTTGACTTGTATCAAATAACTATAAAATTATTTTATCACATCATTGTAGCAATTGCTTGGTATGACTTTGTGACTGCCAGGGTGTGTGTGTATGTCTTTTTACTATCGGCTTTTGAAGAAGTTATAATTCTGTTCATTTAATCACACCCTAGCCCATAACTCATAACACATACACACTAGATTTTCAGCACGTATTTTTTTTAATTAACCGACTTCTGATTATCACCAACTATTACATTAGAAGAAGGAATTTATTTTTTCAAAACTCATTGGTAACCTAGTTAATGAGGGAGAATATAGACACTGAAAGAGAGAGAGAAAAATTGGAAGCAGTTTTATTTATAATGCTTCTTTGGTACTGAGAGTGTCCAAACACGAAGCTTAAATGTCCAGATTCCAAAAGGCAGCATACTCAAGGGAAAAGTCCAAGTTCAGTGTAAGAAGACATGGGTTTGGGCCATTTAAAATGTAACTGGAAATTAAAGGCTTGAACTGGAAAACTTCAGAAACCATCCCAGTCTATGTATCTATGACACTTTTTGTGCAGCCCCATCTTATTTTATTCTGCTGACTTTTTCATATCTTTATTATTTTAAAAAAATATCACTAAGCCAATCGTTCTTGACTTGAACAATGTTATCCAATGATAAATTGGATTTTAGAATTATAAAGACTGAATAATGACCATAAGGTATTCATACAGCATCAATCTTTTTAATACCCAAAACATCCTCAGTGGGAGAGTGTAACACAGTGGTGAATAACACAGGCTCTGAAGCTGCACTGCCTGTGTCGAAATCCCCGCTTCACCACTTCCTGTCTAGGTGACCTTGGGCAATATTATAAACCACTCTGTGTCTGAGTTCCATTGTGTTTAGAATGGGGGTACCAATAGTGCCTACTCTTAGGTGGTTGTTTTATCATAAGTCAAGTTGTTTTATCATAAGTCAAGTACCTAGAACATTTCCTGGCAAAAGGTAAAGGTTTCATAAATGACAGCTGTTATCAGTGTTCTGCAATGCTTCACTATGAACACTGCATCAGAAGGAATGAGCTGGGTCTTTGTCAATTCCATATAAGTATAGACACAGGCTAGGATAAAAAGAATATCATACCTTTAGTCCATGAACCTGTCTATGGGTATGGGGTAAGATTGTACGTCACAAGAATTATCTATTTTATGATATGCGAATTGCAGCATTACCTGTGAGGGCATGTATTCTGATTAGAAGCAAGCAGTATAATATAGGAAAAGTGGTATCCATGCACTTTAGGAAGACTTAAGTCGTGGAAAATGAAAGAAAGATCAAATGAAGAAAAAAATGCATTGAAGAAATGATAACCACAGGTAATCGGAATATTAATGGGCAATTAAGTGAGATTTTTATTCTTTAAAAAATCTGCAGAAAGCTTTCCTTGAGTGAGGAAATTCTGGAAGCCCCATCCCCTGAGATGTCCAGGGATTGCTCAGGAGGCCTTGAGAAGCAATAACAAATGGATATGTAATACATCTTAGTAAAGGGGAAAAAATTCAAAAAGAAAACAAAAATGATTCCTCAGAGACCCTGTATCTGGTAAGGACAAAATTAAACAAGAGGAAATAATTGCACTACTAGATACAAACCAAACTTGTTTTTATTCATTGCTGAGGAAATTACAGGATCACTAAACCTTAAATGGAGGAGCTGAATTCGTCCACACAGATTTGCCAGGGAGAGGGAGGGAGGACATGAGAAGAAAAAGCTGAGCTCTCTGGGGGAGCCAGCTGCAACGAACACTCTACATGCCTCACTCACATCCTGTTCCAGTCAATTCAGGCATTCTTTCATTATCGATGCCACAGACTGACGAAGGCACACCCACTGAAGCGCATAAAGGTATTAGGTAGTCTACATCCAGTTCTTTCTTTCCCACTTTTTACTTTCTGCAGGATCTGTCAATGACCTTACTCTTATTAACCATCAGTGCAGATTTCACCAGTGTTGACAGAGACCCATTAATTCTATTAACCAGTAAAATTATTTATATGTAAACATTAGGTAAATAAACTATATTGTCATTTAACTAATTGATGATTCTATACTATAAAAACAGAAAAAAAACCTGTAAGATGGTGTTACTGGGCTTTCAAGGAAAACAACTAAGTTAACACTTCTCTATTTAAAAACATTTAACATCTCTTCCTAAAGTATGGCTTTTTAAAAACAAATTAAAATTTCAAAGTAACAAAAGTACTCTCTATAGTACTTTAAAATTACACTTTCATGACTTGATAAGTGAGAGTAAGCAAAGTACTTCTCCAAGCACAGGTTTCTCTTTGAATTTGTACAAATATGGCTTGCAGTGATCATTTTAAAAAGATTACACATGTGAGCCTTACAGGTAAAATTTAAAAATCGCATATCAAGCTTCCAGAACAGAATAGGTATTTATTCTTTTATATGCTAACACACTTAATGTGTATATGATTTTAAGTGTTGTAATTTAAAAGTTTTAAATTATAAATATTAACATATCATGTAAAATATAATAGCTAATGAACCACAATTATAAATCCATTAGTTTATTTGTAATGCAATACATGACTCTCCTTGATACTTGGCAAAATGGATGATAAACACCTGGCAGGCTTTAATACTAAAACCAAATACATTTGGTAATTTCAGGTTAACCCTAGTTTTAAGCCAGCTAACATTTTGAAATTCAGACTTGCTCCTATAAAAATATATATTTAAGACCTTCGCTATGTATAAGTACAATAAATGAATTTTCAATGATCATCCCTTTTTGGTAGTTATAAGTACTCACCTCAGGTTTTACCTTAGTCTTTAAGTCAGTGTGTCATTCACTGAGAGTAACAGTAGATATATCACGTATCTCCGTGTGACCACAGAACACACAACAATCAATTGCCGATCAGCAGATCTACAGATAATTGCATGTGGCCACACGTTCCATATTTCCACACACATGCTCCATTACCTCACTCTTTCATACAACTGTAACAGTATCCAATGTGGATGTGTACAATATAAAGACAAACAAATATGCACTCTGCAAAAATAAAACATTCTTACCCGATATAAAAATTTCTCAGAGAAAAACAGAGCTGCTATGTTCACATGGATGCATAAAAACTGGACTCATTAGAGGAAATCAACTTGGCCAAGTGCATTTTTGCCAATATAAAAATCCCCAAAATTTTCAAACACTGAAATTGGTTATTTGAATGTGCCTCTTCTCAGTTCATTATGGTGAGACAACCAAAAAGTAATTTACTTTGTGGATTTAGGATAGCATTCACGTCCTGACCAGTAACTGTCTCTCTGTACCCAACAACACAAATGCTTGAATTTATCTTCCTGAAAAAGCCAATGACTGAGCCTTCTCACAGGTACTAGTAGAACTAATTAGCCTTTCAGTCATTTCAACAGCTTATCCCAAAGGATACTTTTTCAACAATTAAAAACATGTCTGTACCTCTAACTTCATCCTAGAAAATTAGGATCTTCAACAAGTTTTTAAAAGCAACAATAGATATTTATGCAAAGGGAACTCCAACGAGAAAACATCTAGAGGATCAGATACCAGTTAAGGTCCATTACAAATTAGGCAGAAAGATGAGTTTTCAGAAATCTCACAGGTATTTCCATCAGAACAAAAACTGTTTCCTTTATATGTGTAGACATGGCTTATGGCTTTTACATCACTACTGTTTTAAAGGAAAGAGAATGTAAGGTCATTATAGATGAGTTTCTTAGACTATCGAACTAATTCAAACGAAGTAACCTCTTCCGGACAGTTTTCTCCCCTAGAGCAATCTCTACGGTAAGAAAAGATTTGGATCTGACCAAGAAAAAGAAGCAGACAGAACAGTGTGAGATAAGCCTCAAAATTAGATACAAAATAATAAAATCAATACAGATTTATAAGCTTCAAATAAGGAGATCTTTAGGTAACAGTAATATTTAAGCCAAATGAAAGAAGACCCAGTCTCAGGATCCCTGACTCAACCATACTCCTAGAAAAGGAGGTCCTTCTCCAGCTGCTAGTATGCTCTAGGGGTCCTGAGGCTCAGAGGTGGAGACTTAGGGCTGAGGAAGTTGATATTTCAATTCTTGAAAAGAACAGTAATCACAGTTGTATAGTTTGAAGGCCTGAATGTAAGTCAGCTGAAATCATAATGATTTTCAATCAATTAATGTAATTCCTTATTTTCAGTCAGTATCACATGAGTAACAATATCTGAAGGAAAAGAATTGTTTTCCAAGAGCCTGCCCCTAAGTCAAGTCTCTGACGGCTTCCACTCTTATTTCTTTAATATACCTTCCTATGGGCTCCACTGAGCATCTTCACCTCCATATGTATTTAATTTAATATTGCATTTTCTGGGTCATAAGGGTCTTAAGTAAAGAGCCATTAAATACATGTCTGAACTAGCTGAAGATTTTAATTATGTGCTGAACCCCACCAAAAGCTGCTGACTTTAAGCTTACCTAGGAAATGAATGAAATTCTGCAACTCTGAATGTTTCATGTATTACTCCTAAGATTTAAAGAGCACACCTAAGCAACCTTCTTCTTTTAATGGTAAGCAGTGAGAGAGAGAGGTTATCCTTAATTTACAAGAACTATCTGATATGATCGAGGTTACTTTGGACTCAGAATTGGAGAATATATGCATAGGTTTAAATCTCTATGTCCCTGCCAGACACGTGCAAAGACCTACTAATGCTTTCTGCTTATCTAAATAAAGAATTTGCTAGATCAGATGATGGTAACAATCAGAACCTGAATTTATATGCTCTAAAAAGAATGACACGCTGAAATAGTAAATAAAATAGATGTTGCCTAAAATATGCAAGAACCTCAGTAATTCTCTACAAACCACATCTATTGCCATAATTTTTTGAAATGAAGTTTAGATATGAACATACTGAAAATAATTTATTACATTCATAACATCACAATGGCTTCTTCTTCAAAGAAATAAGCTTGGGAGGATATGGGAACTCTCCAATGGTAAATCTCATTATTTCTGATCAATCCAGCCAAAACAAAGCCTAGACCACTTAGACAAATTGCTGGGAATAACACAGTCCTTGATCACTACTGACATGCCACAAATCCTACCAAATTCATGACTATGCCTTTCACAGCCCAGTAACAAGAAAGAGATGACACCGACTCTCCGGGATTTGTTAGGCAAAGTTACTCATGCGATGCCACAGGAACCCCATGACCTTGTGGCTCAGATGTTCTTGGGTGTACCGCCAACGTGAACACTTGCAGCCTGGAGACTTTGGCAAAAGTCTAATCTCACCACCCTGTGAAGAACGCTGGACAGGCAGCCGCCATCGAGCCTTAGTCCAGAGTTTTTCTACAGGGTCAACTACAAACCCTTCCAGCTTGCCTCTGCAGATTCCTCCCCTCCACAGAGCCAATTGGAAGTCACGCTGGCCTGAGGTGATTACCCCACCCTACTCAGTCTGCAGATTGCCTGGGGGACCTAGTTGCTGGGCCAGATATTCACCACAGACAGCCAGCACTGTAGTGCATTTCAGAAACAGTTTCAGGCAGATAGCTGCTGCCAACACAAACTTGGGTGGATCTCAAGGATCTGTGAGCCAGACTCACACAGCAGCTGGTCTTGCCGTGATCTGGGACTTTAGTGGAAACCCACAACTGGTCACTGAAGTTGCAACAAGTCCGAGGCTATATTGACCTGATGGCCATTTTCTTCCTAAGATCCCGGCCCACCTAACCCACACAAGGTGGCAGGTTGACAATCTCCACCACATCTCTACCACCTTGCTCCTTCCTCCAACAGGCAGCAAACTTTGGCTAGCACAGCGATCACATGACAGGAAATCAGTTGCAGGCAGGCCGCTGTTGCCTATAGAAGCTGCAATATCTCTAGGAGAAACTGCAGGGCTTTCTGGGTCCACCCCTGGTGGCAGCTGGTCTGACTTTGATTTGTGTCTACAGTGAAAATGCACAGAAGTTGCAGAAAAAAAAAAAAAGGCTATTCACCTGACAGACCTGGTCTCCCTGAGGTCCCACTTCACCAAAGCCACAAAGTGCCCGAGTCCCATGGACAGGCAGCTAGCTGCTCGTGCCCTGCCCTTCTCTGTGACTGTGCATTTTGTGCAGGGAACAGACCTCTGCTAGCTCAGTGAGCACCTTTCAGGGGAAACAGTTGTGGGCAGACCACTACTGCCTATACTAGCTGCAATATTTCTTTCAGGGATCTCAGGGTCTGTGGGACTGCCCCAGACAGCAGCTGGTCTCATTGTGATCTGTGACTACTGTGGAAATATCCAGACACAGAAGCTGCTGAAAAACTGCGGCTTACTGGGCTGACGGCCCTTGATTCCCTGAAAACCTGCCCCATCCTATCCACAAACTGTTCATGGCACACTGACAGACAGCTGTCCTTGCCTTGCCTCTGGCCGGGGTCAACATTCTGCACAGTCAACAGAGCTTTGCTAGAGAAGTGAGCAAATATCAGGAAATACAGTGATGGGAAGATCACGAATTCCAGCACGAGATACAAATTCACTTGGACAGATCTCAGAGGTTTGGTCCCATCCCAGAAAGCAGTAGGTCTTGCAGTGACATGTGACATTTGTGGAAGCCCATATGCCATGCCTGGCAGCAAATCTGGTGCTACATAGTCCTGATGGACCCCTGCCTCACTGAGATGATGCCCCACTTAACACACAGATTACC
This sequence comes from Rousettus leschenaultii, assembly GCA_015472975.1. NCBI lineage: Eukaryota > Metazoa > Chordata > Mammalia > Chiroptera > Pteropodidae > Rousettus > Rousettus leschenaultii. Next base: position 435,973 of record BNJM01000408.1, read on the forward strand.
ATTGGCAAACCTGCTCTCAGGCAACCAAGTCCCATCCTGTGCTTTTCCTTGGGTCATGAATTCAACAGCAAATTACAACACTCAGTTCATTCTGCCCACACAAAGCCCGTGCACCCGAGAGAAGCTTTCATTATCGGCCCAAAAACTCATGCCTGTGAGCTTCAGGAATTTACATTTAGGGTGATTATTGAGATATGATGTCTTCTTGTGGCCATTCTATCTTTTGCTTTCTGGTAGCTCAGTGTTTCCACTGCTTCCTTGTCCTTGTGTGTCAGTTTTCTTCATTTTGGTTGGCTTCTATGGGTTTCACCTCTGGTCCTTCTTGTTTTATACTATGTACTTCAGTTCTGAATATTTGGTGTGCTGTTACCATTACGAATATGGAAAGGGTAGTTGTACATATACACAGTCTTCCATTGTTTTCTGCGTATGCATACTGCCATTCCTCTTTGCGAAATTGGATCTTTGAATCCTCCCTTTCTCTGTCATTGTTATCTCAATTTGTCCCTCTGTATGCTGAATGTTCATTATCATCTTGCAATAGCAATTTTCTTCTTATTAAGCTCATAGTGCCCTGTTCTTAGAACAGATTGCACTCCTCTGCTTCTATAGTCATTTTACTCCTAATTATGCATTTTTTGTTGTTATTTTCTTTTAGGTGAGCTGACCCTTTTCAGTATTTCCTGTAGTGCAGGACTCATAGTGGAGAATTCTCTCCATTTTTGTACATCTGGAAACTTATTAATACCTCCTTCATCTCTAAAGGAGAGCTTAGCTGGACACATTATTCTAGGCCGATAGTGCCTTTCACTTAATAGTTTGAAAATGTGATTCCATTCTTTTCTGGTTTATGCTGATAATTCCGAGGATAATCTAATGGGTTTACTTTATAAGTTACCATTTTCTCCTCCCTGGCTGCCTTGAGAATTCTATCTTTGTCACTGATTTTTGATAACTTAATACAATGTGTCTTGGTGAAGGCCTTTTTGGGTTGAGATAATTGGGTGTTGACTTCTTGAATTACAAGCTACAGCTCATTCCTTAGATTTGAGAAATCTCGTCCACTATTTTTCTGAAAATGCCTTCTAGTCCCTGCTCTTTTTCCTACCCTTCAAAAATGCACATTATTCTTATGTGTTTTCTCCTGATGTTATCAGCTAGTTCTTGAATTTCTCTTCATTATTTTCCATCCTTTGGTTTCTCTCTTCCTTCTTATTTATTTCTAGACTTCTGTCTTCCATATCATTGATCCTTTCCTCTATTTGGTTGACTCTACTTTCCAGTTTATTATTTTATTTTTCAACTCTTGCAATGAGATTTTTATCTCCAGAAGATCTTTCTGTTCTTTTTGAGGGTTTCAATCTTCTTGTTCTGCTCATCTAGTTATTTATTTCAATTCCTGTGTCTGTAATCTTACTTTCTGGAGACTTTTCTATTCCTTTCTGAGATGCCTTGTCACCTTGGTTGTTCATGGTGTTTAATGGACGATTTCTCTACCTGGATATTAATGGAAGTGTATTCTGCTGTTTTTCTAGAAAGATCTATTATATAAAGGTCTGTCTGTAGCCTGCTGCAAAGAAGGTGCTTTTCTTTTAGTTTCCAGCAGGTTGTGTTTAAGACTCTTGGATTTCTGCTTTATAAAAAGCCTAAATAATGCTTTTTTTATTTTCTGGTAGATATTTCATCACACTCACTAGCCTCATTTTCAGTCTGTCAGTGTCGGCCACAGTTTCGGCAGTGTTTGCTCAGATGTCCTGGGGTTCTGAGGAGATCGAACTCAGAGAGTATAAGGGGAGGAAACCTCTTAGTTGGGAGTTGGGGGCTGCAGCTGAGCCTCGATTTTGCAACCATGGCCAGTAAAATTCAACTGTTGTTTCTCTGTGGTCCCATCCTGCTTCTCTGCTCTACATCGTGATGACTGGGCCTGGCTGCCAGCTACTTGGAACTTACAGCACTTCAGGCAGGGCTGTTCAGGGAAATCGTTGCCCCTTCTCTCCTTACCCCTCCTCACCTCAGGCAGGGAGCTCCAGACACTGCAAGAAGAAGCTTCAGTCTTGGCAGCGTTTGCTCAGATTCCCCTGGGGCTCCTCGGTGACCAGTCTCGGAGGGGATAGGGTGAGGGGTCCTCTGGGTTGAGAGTTGGCGGATGTGGCTCAGCCTCCGTTTTGCAGCCAGGGCCCGTAAAAATCACCTGTCCTTCACCTTTTCCATATCCCCTCCTCCTGCAGGGAGCTCCTGCTGCGAGGGGCAGTTTTTGTTATTTTCTCCCAGTCTACCAGCGGACAACTGGGAGAGATCTGAGGATGTCTCTCACATCGCCGTGTTTCCCAAAATCACAAAATAGACTTTAAAACAAAGGGTGAGATTACACAACAAGGGTATTGTGTAATGATAAAGGGATCAATACATCAAAAGGACACATAAGCTCCCAACATAGGAGCACATAAATGCATAAAGCGATTACTAACTGATATAAAATGAGACATCAACAGTAATACACTAATAGCAGGAGACTTTAACAGCCAATTGACACCAAAGCACACAACTGCCAAGCAAAGAATCAATAAGGAAACATTGAGCCTAAAGGCCACACTAGACTACATGGATTTAACAGATATTTTCAGAGCATTCACCTCAAAGCAGTGAAATATATGTTCCACTCAAGGGCACATGAAACATTTTCCAGGACAGACCACATGTTAGGACACAAAATTAGTATCAATAAATTTAAGAAGATTGAAATCATATCAACTGTCTTCTCTGACCACAATAGTGTGTGGGTCCCAGGCCTGGTTGGTTCCAGGTCTGGCTGTGATCCATGCTCATGGCTAAGAACAGGATCCCCGATTTAGAATGTTATATTAGTGTAGTAGGGCACCTCCAACTAGCTCATGTAAGCACCATTCAGCTTATTGTATCACGTATGTGTGGCAGAAGACCGCTATCGTACTCTGATATATGTGGAGCCCATGAGGTCTCCTAAAACAGAAGCTTGTTCCCCGCAACAGAGGCACACCCCCAGCAATAAAGTTGGTGCCTGCCGTGACATTTTCATGTCAGCCGCTCACACATTCTTCCAACTGGGCATCTCATCACCAAAACCTTCCTTTCTCCATCAGCTCGGCGCCGACATTAAGAAACTAGGAATCAACTACAAGAGAGAAAAACTGGAAAATATGCGAACACATCAAACCTAAACAACATGCTATTAAACAATGAATGGGTTAGCAATGAGATCAAAGAAGAAATCAAAAGATACCTAGAGAAAAATGAAAAAGAAATACAATTCGAAATCTATGTGACACAGAGAAAGCACTCCTAAGAGGGAAATCCATATCGATGAAGGCCTCTC
>BNJM01000408.1:443364-454723 GCA_015472975.1 Rousettus leschenaultii
TCCCCATCCCTGTGTCCGTCCATCACTACTAATTTGTACTTCTTTGACTTCACCCCATTCCCCCAACCCCACAACTCCCCACCCCTCTGGCCATCACCAAATTGTCCACTATATCTGTGAGTCTGTTTTTGATTAGTTTGTTCTTTTCACTGCTTAGATTCCGCATTTAAGTGAAATCATACAGTATTTTTTTTTTCTCTGTCTGGTTAAATACATTCTAGGTATTTAAAAAAAGCAGTATCTTTTTCCATCCTCTTCCTTTTAATCTGTGTCTTATAATCTGAAGTGAGTCTCTTATAGGCAACATGTAGGGGTCTTGTTTTCCTTTTCATTCATCCACTCTTTTATTTGGAGCAGTTAATTCTTTTCCGTTTGAGATACTTATTAATAGGAATGAAGTTATTACCATTCTTTATTTTTTCCTGTTGATACTTTTTAACTTCTTAAAGAAGTCCCTCCAATATTTTCTATATAGGGCTTGGTGGTGATTAAATCCTTCGGCTGTTTTTTTTGGTTTTTTTTAGTTTGTTTGTTTTTGTTTTTGTTTTTTTGGTTTTTGGTCAGGAAATCTCTTTATGTGTCCTTCAACTCTGATAGGTTCGCTGGATAAATTATTCTTGGTTGTAGATCCTGGGTCTTCATCCTGTCGAATATTTTTTGTCAAGCCCTCTGTACTGCATAGTTTCTTTTCAGAAATAAGCGGCCAGTCTTATGGGCTTTCCCTTTGAAGTAACTATCTGTTTTTCTCTTGCTGCTTTTAATATTCTTTCTTTGTATTTAAACTTGGCATTTTAATTATGATGTGTCTTGGTGTGGGCCTCTTGGGATCCCTGATTTTTGGAATTCTCTGAGCTTCTTGGGGTTTTATGTCCATTTCCTTCACCAAGTTAGGGAAGTTTTCCATCATTACTCCTTGAAACATCTGTTTAACATCTGAATTTTCTTCAGTTACACCGGTTAGATGGATATTTGGACCCTTAATAGTGTCTCATATGCTCCTTAAAATATTCGTATAGTCTTGGCATCTTATCTCTTACCATTCGGATTGAGTGTCATTGGCTTTCCCATCCTCTAGATAGGGCATTTGATCCTTTTCCTTATTCGCTCTGTTGATTCCTTTATTTATTCCATTTAATACACTTCTCATCTCAGATAATGTGCTCTTCATTTCTGACTGGCTCCCTTTTATCATTTATATTTCTACTTTAATGTTTTTCTCTCTTTGTTGAACTTCTCACTGAATTTAACCAAAAGTTCGCTGACCATCTTTATAGCCAGTGTTTTGAACTCTGCATCTGTTAGATTACTTGACTCCGTTATATCTGGATCTCTGTTCTAAGCAAAGCTCCTAAGTCTCTCGGTCTTATTAGAGTGGATTTGTGAAGTAGGTGTCCAGTGGCATAGTCCTGAGAGGGGCTCAACTACAGGTCAAATTTAGCTCAAGCCTCTACCCCACCTCCGGGCCACCTGTCAAGATTCAGCCAGCAATCCACAGATGCTGTGCTTACAGTTGCCTCAAAAGGCCACGCCAGAAACCGAGGCTAGCTGCCTCCATGTGAGTCTAGGCACTGCTCAGCAAAGAGTTCTGACGCTGCCGATCTCATTGCTGCCGCTGCAGCCTCTGTCTCACTCAGCAACTGAAGACCAGGCTGCCCCGCATCCTCACCCCCGTCCTACCTTCTGCCATTGCAAAGTGACTTTTTGGATTTTTCCCTAGTTATATGGATTGTTCATCAAGATCCCAGGAGATTTTACCTTGCTGCTGCTCCTTGTTTCTGTCACAACTTTGATTTGGTCACCGGAGGGAAAAACTGAGCCTCTATGATCTATGCCATTTTGGTTTCAGATCTGACTGCCAGCTTTTAAGGAGTTCTAATTCTATCCATTTAATCACACCCTGGCCCACAACTCATAACACATATACACTATTTAGATTTTCCGCTCATATTTTTGAACTTAACGAAACAGGGACTATCACCAGCTATTACATTAGAAAGTAGTATTTTTTTTCCAAGCTTTTTGTTGTAACCTAGGTAATGAGGGAGGAGAATGTAGACACTGAAAGGAGAGAGAGAGGAAAATGGGACAGTTTTATTTACAGTGCTGAAAGAAATCAAAAACAGAGCTTCAGGGTCCAGATTCCAAAAGGCAGGATACTCAAGGGAAAAGTCCGAGCTCAGTTAAGAAAACATTGGTTTGGGCCATCTAACATGAATTTGCAAGTCTGTCTCACTGGAAAATTAAGGGCTTTAACTGGAAAACCTCAGAAACATTTCCAGTCTAAGAATCCATGATAATTTTTGTGCATCACCATCTTATTCTATTCTGACTTTTTCATATCTTTATTATTAAAAAAATTAAATCTCTAGGCCTATCGCTCTAACTTGAACAATGTTATCCAGTGATAAATGGAATTTCAGAATTAAAAAGACCAAATAATGACTATACGGTACTCGTACTTTTAAACACCCAAGACAAACTCCAGGGAGAGTGTAGCCCAGTGGTGAATATCACGGACCAAGAAGCTGAACTATGTTGAAATCCCATCTTTGCCACTTCCTGTCTAGGTAACCTTGGGCAACAGAATAAACCTCTCTGTGCCTCAGTTTCGTCATGGTTAGAATGGGGTACCAATAATGCCTACCTTTAGGTGACTGTCTTATTATTACGAGTACCTAAAACACTTCCTGGCACCTGGTAAAAGTTGGATAAATGGCAGCTGTTATCAATGTCTTGAACGTCTCATTATGAACACTGCATCAGAAGAAATCATTTGGGTCTTTGTAATTTTCGAAGGATTATACACACAGTCCAGGATAAAACGTATGTAATACCTCTAATCCATGGACCCGTCTATGGGAATGGGGTAAGAGCATATGTCACAAAAATTATCCATTTTATGATATGTGAATTGTAGTCTTACCTGTGAGGGAATGAATTATGATTAGAAGCAAGCAGAATGATGGGGAAAAAGTTGAATCCATGCACTTTAGGAAGACCTAAAGAGTGGAAAATGAAAGAAGGATGAAACGAGGAAGGAGAAACTAATTAAGAAATGAATATCTTCAAGTAATAAGAATATCAATGTTGTGATTAAGTGAGATGAGTATTCTTTAAAAAATCTTCAGAAAGGTTTCCTTACTGAGGAAGTGCTGGAGGCAAAATTCCCTGAGAAGTCCCAGGTTTACTCAGTAGGCCCCTTGAGTAGCAATATATGCATAATACATCTCAGTAAAGAAAATGCAAAAAGAAAAAAATTGATTCCTCAGAGTCCCCATAACTGATAAGTACAAAGTTAAACAAGAGAAAAGAATTGTACAACTATAGATACAAACCCAAACTTTTATCCACTGCTGAAGAAATTACTGGATCACTAAACCTCAAATGGAGAAGCCGAAACCATGCACACTGATGTGGCAGGGGGAGGGAGGGAGCAGAAAAAGCTGAGCTTTCTGTGGGAGCAGCTGTGACGAACACTCAACATGCCTCACTCGCATCGCTGCTCCAGTCGATTCAGGCATTCTTTCATTGCTGATGCTACAGACTGATAAAGGCACACCCACGGAAGCACATCAAGGGATGAGGTAGTCTCTATCCAATTGTTCCCACTTTTTACTTTCTGCAGAAACTGTCAGTGCCCTTATTCTTATTAGCCATCGGTGATGGGTTTCACCAGGATAAATCTTCTATTAGCCAGTGCAATTATTTAGATATAAAAATTAGGTAAACAAATTCTCCTCGGTTGCTGATTCTATATCATAAAAAATAAAAGATGGTGTTACTGGGTTTTCAACTTAAACCACTAAATTAAAAATTCTCTTCTTAAAAAACATCATTTAACATAGCTTCTTAAAGTATGGCTTTTTAAAAGGACAAATTAAAATTTCATAGAAACAATATTGCCCCATAATACTTTAAAATTACACTTTATGACTCCTTAAATGAGAGCAAATTAGGTACATCCCCGAGCTCAGGTTTCCTTAGAAATATGTACAAATACGGGTTGCTGTGATGTTTTTAAAGGTTAACATATATCAGTTTTCCATATCAGTATCCAAAAATCTCATAGCAAACTTCCATATGAGGATCTAAAATCCCATATCGAGTATCCAGGACAGAAGAGGCATTTATTCCTTTATAGTCTAACACAATTCATATGAATAAAATTTTAAATCCTATGATTAAAATTTTTAAAGTAATTATATATACTACCATAGCATGTAAGATATAATAGCCCACGAAACACAAATACATCAATTAGTTTCTCTGAAATGTATTATTACATGATTCTCCTTGATATTTGGCAAAATGGATGATAAACACCTGGCAGGCTTTAACACTAAAACCAAATACATTTTGTAATTTCTGGTTAACTTCTGTGCTTTGCCAGGTAAAATGTCTCAATTCAGACTTCTTCCTATGTAAATATACATTTAAGACCTTAGCTATATTTAAACACATTGAATGAATTTTCAATGATCGTTCTTTCTTAGTTGTTTCAAGAATTCACCTCAGGTCCTTGCCTTAGTCTTTAAACCAGTACGTCTTTCACTGAGAGTAGCTGTAGAAACATCATGTATCTATGTGTGACCACAGGACACACAATAATGGATAGCTGATTAGTAGATCTACAGGTAATTTCATTTTCCATATTTCCACACAGACTCCCCATCACCTAACTTTTAGATAATATAGCAGTATCCACTGCCGATGTCTACAATATAAAGACACTTAAATAAAACAAATACTTGCTGTGAAGAAATAGTAGAACATTCTCACCTACTGGAAAAATTTTCCAGAGAAAAACAAAGCTGCTCCATTCAAATAACTATATAAAATCTAGCCAAATTAGTGGAAATTAACTTGGCTGTATAAATCTGGCCTCATTAGTGCAAATTAACTTGGCCAAGCGTCTTAGTTGCCAAGATGTAAACTCAAAAAACATTAAAACACTGAAATTAGTTATTTGAACATGTCTCTTCGAAGTCCATTATGGTGAGGCTAACAAGAAGTATTTGGCTTTGAGGATGTAGGATAACATTCACGTCTCTGGCCACTTCACTCTGTACCTAATGAGACAAAAGCTGGGATTTATCTTCCTGAAATAATAACCAGTGACTGAGTGTTCTCACAGGTAATAGCGGAACTTGTTACCCTTTCAGTCATTCAAACGGGTTATCCCTGAGGACTCTTTTTCCACCAATTAAAAGTATGTCTCTACATCTTTCTAACATCATCCCAGGAAAAGGAGACCTTCCAAAAGTTTCTAAAAGCAATGAGAGAGATTCATGCAAAGGGAACTCTAACAAGAAAACATCTAGAGGACCAGATGTCAGTTAAGATAGACTCCGGCTGAGGCAGACTTTTTAGTTTTCGGAATCTCTCAGGTATTTCTATCTCCAAAGTAATTGTTCCATTTAAATGTGCAGACACAGCCTCTGACCTTTTATATCATTTTAGTTTCAAATGAGAGGGAAGGTAAGGTCATTATACAGAAGTTTATTTGACTATTTGGAGCAAATACAAAAGAAGTAATCTCTCCTGGACAGTTTGCTCACATAGAACAATCCCTAGAGGAAAATAAAAAATAATTTGGGTCTGGCCAAGGGGCAACAGACAGCCAAATTCATGAAAAATCTAAAATTTAAAAACTAAAGTCATGAAATCAATACAGATGTGTAAGCTTCAAATAAAGAAATCTTTAGGTAACAATAATTTTTAAGCCAAATGAAGGAAGGCCCAGTCTCAGGATCCCTGACTCAACTCCCAGAAAAGGAGGTCCTTCTCCAGATGCTACTCTCTGCTCTAGAGGCCCTGACATTCAGAGGCAGAGAGACTTGGGACTGAGGAAGATACTGAGTCGATGTTTTACTTCTTAAAAAGACCAGCAATCACAGTTGTATAGTTTGAAAGCATGGATATAAGTCAGCTGAAACCATAAGGATTTTCAGTCAAATAATGCAGTTCCTTATTTGTTTATACAGTGGCATTGGTTAACGAAATCCAGTAAGTTTCAAGTGTATACGATTCCACAGTAAATCATATATATAACATTGTGTGTTCACCGTGTGTTCACAGTTATATATCACCAAGTATTTGACCCCTTTTACCCCATCTGCATCCACCCTCTCCCCTCCCCTCTGATAACCACTAGTCTATTGTCTATGAATCTGTTTGTCCTGTTTGTTTGTTGCTTTTAGATTTATATCCCATATAGAAGTGATATTATGTAGTTTTCAACTTTATCTCTCTGACTCATTTTACTTAGCATGATTATCTCAAGAACCATCCATTATCGCAAATGGCAGTATTTCAGCTCCTCTTACAGCTGAATAATATTCTATTGTATATATGTGCCGTAGCTTCTTTGGCCAATCATCTCTTGTAGGACACTTCATTTGTTTCCATGTCCAGACCGGTGTAAATAATGCTTCTACGAACATCGACGTCCATATACCTTTTCGAATAAATATGTTCAAGACATTGGGGTAAATATCTAGTAGAGGGATTGCTGCATCATGTGGTCGATCAATTCTTAGGTTTTTGAGGAACCTCCAAACTGTTTTCCATATTGGCCGTACCAATTTGAGTCCCACCAGCAGTGAACAAGGCTTCATTTTTCTCCTCGTTTCTCCAACACTTGTTATTACTTGTCCTGGTGATAATAGCCATTCCGATACATATGAGACGGTTTTGATTTACATTTCCCTAATAGCTACTGAAGTTCAGCATCCTTACATATGTACGTTGGCTTTTTGTGTCTCTTCTCATGAGAAATTTCGGTTCAGGTTTTCTGCCTATTTTTTTATTGTTTCTTTGTTGTTACTGAGCTGTACGAGTTCTTTGTATATTTTGGATATTAGGCCCTTATTGGATGTGTTGCTTGCTAATATATTTTCCCATTCAGATGGTGTCTCTGCCTTTTTGACAACTTCTTTCACTGTGCAGAAGCTTTTTAGTTTGATATGATCCCATTAATTTATTTTTGATTAATTTCTCTTATGTCTGATGTCAAATTCATAAAATTCTCTCAGAGTCCTAGGTAAATGAGTTTGGTTCCAATGTTTTTCTCTTTGCAATTTATTGATTCAGATCTTATATTCGGGTCTTTAATCCAGTTTGAGATAATTTTGGTGTGTGCTGACACGCAACACTCTAGTTTCATTCTTTTGCAAGTGGCTCTCCACTTTTCCCAGCACCATTTATTGAAGAGGCTTGCCTTTCTCCACTGTATGTTTTTTGCTCATTTGTCAAAAAACACTTACCCATGTAAATGGGGTTTACTTCTGGACTCTCAATTGTTCCATTGGTCTGTGTGTCTGTTTTTCTGCCATTACCATGCCATTTGGACTCAACAACATAAGACAGAAAAACAAACCACACACATGCTACACGAAGTACAAAATACTGGGAAACGATGTCAATAAGCAAGATATTAAAAATGATAAAATCTGAAATTTTGAGTTTCGGTTGAAATTCTTTTAAAACACAGAATCACAATCCATGCCTCAATATGGTCCTATTTAACAGTCGGTATAGTAAAATCAGTTTCTGATGTAAGCAATGGCTTTTTTAAAATCATTGGACAGTGACCATGAAAATGATGTGGCAAAAATTTTCAGTGTTTAATAGACACCTAATTGGCACACCTGATATTCTGAAATAAAAAAATGATAATTTTAAAGAAATATCACATTTTTCAAGTCAATTTCTTTAGAGTAAAGAAAAAAGGCTACCTCTAAAACCTGACTGTGGTTGAACACACTTTGGGGTCAAGTATAAAAAAATAACTATCGAAGAATGTGGGATGCCTAGCTCATATATCACCTTGGTCACTTGTGTTTTGTTTCTTCATTTTATAATTTTGCAAGGGTGTTCCTCGTGGCCTGCAGTCTACTTTACGAGAATTCAGATTCTAAATTCTTATTTGGAAGTTGAGCCTCAGAATCGATACCTATCAACTCTGTGACCTTGGGTAAATTACTCAACATCAAATATATATTGAGACTTATAAGAGCATCTAAAATATAGTATGATATTAGGAATGCAAAAAATAAAAGCTTAAAATAGTCTCACAAATAATAACTAAATAAACAGAAGATATTATTTACTGTTATTGAATCCCCATGTAACTTCAGTGCCATGTCTCTGCAGTAAGTTCTTTATTCGTGTCCCCAAAGTCCACTCTTTTCTCTAATGATCCACAGGAGCATTTCCTGAGGGATGAATGGGCCAACTGGGTCATTATTGTATGTAATTATGGAATCTATACTTACTTTATCATAGCATTCCTGCATGGAAATTCCCTTAGCCCGTTTCTCTCCAAAACCCATTATCCTCTTTGAAATTTATTATTAAAACTATTCTGAAGGATATTCTTTTCATAAATTAAGAAGTCAATTGGGTGCAATGTGTACAGTTTCATGCACAAAATATTTATATCCTAAATATGAGAACTATCCATGAAATTAAGTCGCAAACAGAAATAGATGTTGTCATCTTCTTTATGATTCTGTAGCTCTCACATCTAACAACATTCCTGAATTCTATTTCAAAAGACGCTAAATTTAACTTTCTAATATGGTAAAGTACAAGTTCATGAATGAAACAAATAACTATATTTTTATGAACTCATGCTTCCACACTGTAAGTTTTGAGTTTCCCTTTGTAATCAGAGGCTATTAGCCTACATATAAAAATGTAATCTCAATATATGTATTACAGAACTGGAACGAGAGACTTTAACAGATTTTTGTTCACAACGCTTCATTGTAACATGATTCCTAACAGAAAAAAGTAGAAAACAACCCGAATATCTATCGAAAACTGAATGTATAAGCAAGTTGCGGTATGTACAGACAATGTCATATTGTTCAGGTTTGAAAAGGAAATTCTGATACGTGCTACAACATGGATGAACCTTTCAGACATTATGCTCGGTGCAGTAAGCCAGACATAAAAGGACAAATATTTTATGATCGCCCTTTTTTGAGATACCTAGAAGAGTCATATACACAAAACTAGAAAATATAGGGAGAAGGAAATGGGAAGTTATTGTGTAGGTTACAGAGTTTCCGTTTAGGATAACAGAAAAGTTCTGGAAGTCCATAGTGGTGACAGATGCACAATAATGTGCCATGTGTATTTTACCACCAAAAAAAAAATTACCAACAGAAATAAAATATCTAACATGATCACAGCATTTAAAGTCGCCATATATAAAACAACTTATAAAGAGCTATAGTAATCTTAACTATTATCAAGGTATTAAGATACAAAATAAATAATTGTCGAATTTGCTATATGAAGAAATTAAAAAGACCATATATATGTCATGTTATATTGTCATGCTATGCTGTGTGTTTTCTCTGTCAGTTTCATTTAAACAACTCTAATACAAGATATTAAAAAAAAATTATTTGTCCCTGTACTTACTTCATAACATTATTAAAGAGAGAAAATGCATGTACTTTCTTCTTTCTGGAGCTCATGACATAGAACATTTCAGATCAAATGATAAAACCTACTTCTGAGGAAAGATACCTAATTCATTCCAAATCTATTTTACTCTATTCTTATAGAAATGAAGAGTTTTTGAAAAATATATTACCTGGGTTTTCTATTTCCTCTTCATTCTCTTGTTCTCAATCAAAATAGAAAATACAGGGAGAAGGAAAGGGGAAGTTATTTTATCTTCGGTCATAGAAGAAGATGGCTCGGTTTGATGAAGAAAAGTCAGGACTGCTACCACATCAATCCAGGTATAACTTCAGAGAAAGATCGTGGTACACCTAGTCATTGCAACTAGAAACACTTGTCACACCCAGATATATTTCTTTTTGTCTGCATAAAATGTGACCATCTTCTTCAGTTTTCATAATCTGAAAGTTTTCATAAACCATTGGATTATGGAATTATACACTGATATGTTGGATAAATCACAAAATTTGAAAGCTGCCATTGAGAATATGTATCAAGAATACAATTTAAAACCAACTTATTATGTTTAACAGGCAAAATTAATTGAACAAAACTTTAATGGAATAGGAAATAATGGAGAAAGCCAGATAATCACAGAAATGGGCTTTGTCCTGAATATTTTAAAGCATTCATATGACTTTTAATAAGGTTTGTGTCTAGCAAAATACTAGCTTTTAGTTTACATCTTGACAGTTATGTTAACACCCAAGAGGAAACTTCTCCCAAGTAAAGGAAGATATAACTGGGCACTGACACAACAACAAATGGCAAATGACTTCACTGCTTTGTTCAAACAGTTGTCCCCAAGGTTGTTTATTCAAAACTCCATTCTGAAGAATCTTGCTCTAGAGAACTGATATCTTCCATGTTACACTTTCGGTGCATTCTATAGTTTAGAGGCTTCTAGCAAATTAATTTAGGAAAATTAAGTAAAAAAAGGAACACTCTATCAGCAAAGAGCAAGACTATCATTAAGAGCAAAAATGTAAGATTGCATAAACATCCATTAAACCCCCTGGAACTCACATGAAACAGAAAGCGGGAGCTTATTACAGCTCTACATACTAGTTTTAGATGGGATAATCTCAGTGACCTACCTTCAACTTCACTGATTCTTTCTTCTATTTGCTCAAATCTATTGTTGAGCCACCTTGTGAATCTTTAGACTCTAGAATTTATTTTGGTTCTTTTCCATAACTTTCATGTATATTTATATAAATCTTTTAGCTGTTGAGACACTGTTTTATACTTTCTTTTGTTTTAGTTTTTTAGACATAGCTTTCTTAGATGTCAGAATATTTTAAAATAATGAAGTTCTTTATCACTGCTCTTATAAATTTCTCCATAAGAAGAAGCATCTGACATGATGAAATGATGGAATGGGATACTGAAAGCTATATGACAACTCCAGCTGAGACAATACATTACTAGGCACCACTGCTTGGTTAACCTACAGAATGTGGTATATATTTAACCCAAGAGCTATACATAAATTGAGACCATCTCTCCTGTAGTCAAAATGAAGAATTCAGTGAATCAAAAAAGATCAAATTACCCTCATCGCTCTTACACCTGTTACATAAAATAATCCACTTAGGATATTCTTGATTTCGGTACTTGCAAGTTTGAACTTAGTATGTTTGCACACGCGTTTGTCCACAGGGGAATGCTTCTACCAATGGGCACGGTCATTCTTCCATCAAATTTTAAATGGAAACTGTCCATATTGATGTTGGGCTCCCTATGCTGATGAAATAGACAGAAAGATCCCTGGATGAGTTGAGTACTTGATCCTAATTAACTCAGGGAAATTGGGTTGCTTCACAGAATTTAAGACATGGAAGATGATTTCTGAACCCTCCTCCTTCTACTGCCATGT
>BNJM01000408.1:459337-478833 GCA_015472975.1 Rousettus leschenaultii
CGGTTTCACCCCAACCTGGGAATACATCCAACATCCCATCGAACAAAACTGCTCACATGTAGTGTCTGTAACCAAATACTATATCGTCTCCCATTGAAATCTCCTGACCTGCAAATTCATGGACACGGACACGAGAAACAGAAATAATCTTACAGACACAATGCATGATGCAGCTGCAGGAAGCTGCTGTACGGCAAAAATAACGAAAATTAAAATTTACAAATCACTCCTTTAGCTCCAGAACTTTGTTCTAAATTTTGACCAAATTTCTTTCTCATTAATGAACATGTAAGTAAATTTTCAAAGGTACCTTGTTTATCACCTTTAAAAAGAAAAGAACTCTTTTAAAATCTTATTTTAATGTACCCTGAAGAAAAAATTGCAAGGTGGACTAAGTTTTTTTTTTACTTGTAATAACATATGTATCTTTGTCTTTCTATCAATAAAAAAGGGCATCACTAGAGAATCCACTGAATTAACTAAATCATCCATTCGAGAATTTACAGCCTCTTTCTTGCATCAGAATTAGAAACGCAGAAGTTTAGTGTGGCTGACACATTCTTATTATACCTATAGTTAACTTCTTACTCCCGAGTTTTTTCATGGCATTTTTCATCTCCAAATTTCTCAGGCTGTATATTAAAGGATTCAACATGGGAGTGATAACTGTATAAAATACAGTTACATATTTATCAACAGGAAAGTTAGAAACAGGTCTAACATACATGAAAATGCAGGGAATAAAAAAGAAGAGAACCACCGTGATATGAGAACTGCAGGTAGACAGGGCTTTGCGCCTCCCTTCCTGACTGTGACTTTTAAGGGAATTTAAGATGACTCCGTAGGAGATAAGAAGTAGAATAAAGATAACGATACACATTGCACCACCATTGGCAACCACCATGAGGCCTACAAAATAGGTGTCAGTGCAGGCAAGTCCCAATAATGGGTACATGTCACAGGCAAAGTGGTCAATGACGTTGGGACCACAGAAGGGGAGGCTGTACACAACGAGAATTTGAAACGAAGAGTGCATAAAACCTCCGACCCAGGACATTACCAAGAGCAGAATGCAAACCTGTCCATTCATGATGGTTAGATAGTGCAGTGGTTTACAGATAGCCACATATCGATCATAGGCCATCACCACTAGAAGGGAGATCTCAGAACCTCCAAATAAGTGGTCCAGAAAGAGCTGTCCCATGCAAGCTGAAAAGGAAATTGTCTTTTTACCATAAAGTGAGTCCATAATCAGTTTCGGTAAAATAGTTGTAGAATAAACCACATCCATGAGTGACAAACAGGCAAGGAAGAGGTACATGGGGGAGCCCAGGGAAGGGCTGGCAAAAACGGTCACTGCAATGAGCAGGTTGCCCACCACTGTCACAATGTAGATGAGTAAGAATATGACAAATAATGCTTTTTGACCCTCAGGATTCTGAGTGAGGCCCAGGAGGATAAATTCTGTCACATTGTTAACATATCCCATTGACTCTTCTATGAGGGCTGGTTCATGGATGGGAATTCAGGAGAACAAGACCTGCAACGAAATTGTAAAGATGACTATAAATTCATCCATTATGTTCCAGAGTACAAATTCATCATTTTATCTTCTACATTGGTTTACACACAACACACATTATGTAACTATCTATTCATTCTTCTTCCAAAGAGCCCATTACCCTCCCTTGATAATCAATTAATCTTCAGGTGACTCTGCTGATCCTACAAGTAACAGTTTTAAGTTTTAGTGGATCTTCCAACAGAGAAGATGAATGAAAGGCCCGACATCAGTGACACATTTCTTAGAGCCTCATTTAAACCATGTCAGTCCGTGCCACAGAAGTCAGCAGAGATAAACCAGGAAAGAGTTTCCGCCATTCAGATACATCTCTGCTGATAGCAAAACGACTGTAAATACATTGGCTAGAGCAAGTACCCTGAGTTGGTAGTACCTGTGGTGAGAACCTTTACAACATGATCTATGTCCCGCCAAAAAAAACAGTCTCTCCTGAAATAACTCACTTAATTCAGTGATGATTCACGATTAGAGGTTCAGGCCTTGATGACTCAAACGATATTCAGTCTTCACAGATATCTCATTAAATTTCAAGAGAACATTTTTTGACCTGTATCAAATAACTATATAAAATTATTTATCACATCATGGTAGCAATTGCTTGGTCTGACTCTGTGACTGCCAAGGTCTGTGTGTGTCTTTTTACTATTGGCATTGGAAGGAGTTGTATTCTGTTCATTTAATCACACCCTGCCCAACAATTCATAACACATACACACTAAATTTTCAGCACGTATTTTTTTAAATTAACCAACTTCTGATTATCACCAATGATTACATTAGAAGCTAAATTTTTTTTTTTCAAAAAAAATTGGTAAAATAGGTAATGAGGAAGAACACAGACACTGAAAAAGAGATATAGAAAAATGGGACGCAGTTTTATTTATAATGCTTTTTAGGTACTGAGAGTATCCAAGCATGACGCTTCAGGGTCCAGATTCCAAACGGCGGCATACTCAAGGGGAACGTCCAAGTTCAGTGTAAGAAGACATGGGTTTGGGGCATTTAAAAGGTAATTGCAAGTCTGTCTCGTTGGAAATTAAAGGCTTGAACTAGAAAACTTCAGAAACCATTCCAGTCTGAGTATCTATGACACACTTTATGCAGCCCCATCTTATTCTATACTGCTGACTTTTTCATATTTTTATTATTAAAAATAAAAAAATTCTCTAGGCTTCTCACTCTGACTTGAACAATGTCATCCAGTGGTAAATTGGATTTCAGAATTATAAAGACTGAATAATGATGATGAGGGACTCACTCAGCATGCACATATTTAATACCCAAAACATCCTCAGTGGGAGAGTGTAACACAGTGATGAGTAACACAGGCTCTGAAGCTGCACTGCCTGTGCCGAAATCCCAGCTTCACTTCTTCCTGTCTAGGTGACCTTGGGCAACATTATAAACCACTCTGTGCCTGAGTTCCATTGTGTTTAGAATGGGAGACCAATAGTGCCTACTCTTAGGTGGTTGTTAAAAGTCCTGTTGTTTTATAATAAGTCAAGTTGTTTTATAATAAGTCAACTACCTAGAACATTTCCTGACAACAGGTAAAGGTTTCATAAATGACAGCTGTTATCAGTGTTCTGCAATGTTTCACTATGAACGATGCATCGGAAGGAATGAGCTGGGTCTTTGTCAATTTCATATAAGTATTGTCACAGACTAGGATAAAAAGAATATCACAGCTATAATCCATGAACCCATCTATGGGCATGGGGTGAGATTGTACGTCACAAGAATTACCTATTTTATGATATGTGAATTGCACCATTACCTGTGAGGGAATGTGTTCTGATTAGAAGCAAGCAGCATATATAGGAAAAGTGGTATCCATGCACTTTAGGAAGACTTAAGTCGTGGAAAATGAAAGAAGGATCAAATGAAGAAAAAATGCATTGAGGAAATGATAACCACAGGTAATCAGAATATTAATGGGGCAATTAAGTGAGATTTGCATTCTTTAAAAAAAAATCTGCAGAAAGGTTTCCTTGAGTGAGGAAATTCTGGAAGCCCCATCCCCTGAGATGTCCAGGGATTGCTCAGGAGGCCTTGAGAAGCAATAACAAATGGATATGTAATACATCTTAGTAAAGGGGAAAAAATGCAAAAAGAAAAAAAAAAGATTCCTCAGAAACCCTATATCTGGAAAGGACAAATTTAAACAAGAGGAAATAATTGCACTACTAGATACAAACCAAACTTATTTTTATTCATTGCTGAGGAAATTACAGGATCACCAAACCTTAAATGGAGGAGCTGAATTCGTCCACACAGATTTGCCAGGGGGAGGGAGGGAGGACATGAGAAGAAAAAGCTGAGCTCTCTGGGGGAGCCAGCTGCGACGAACACTCTACATGCCTCACTCACATCCTGTTCCAGTCAGTTCAGGCATTCTTTCATTGTCCATGCCACAGACTGATGAAGGCACACCCACTGAAGCGCATAAAGGTATTAGGTAGTCTACATCCAGTTCTTTCTTTCCCACTTTTTACTTTCTGCAGGATCTGTCAATGACCTTACTCTTATTAACTATCAGTGTTGGATTTCACTAGAGTTGACAGAGACCCATCAATTCTATTAACCAGTAAAATTATTTATATGTAAAAATTAGGTAAATAAACTATATTGTTTTAAGTAATTGATGATTCTATTCTAAAAAAAAAAAACAGAAAAAATAACTGTAAGATGTTGTTACTGGGCTTTCAACATAAAATACTAAGAAAACACTTCTCTATTTAAAAAGCACTTAACATAGCTTTCTAAAGTACGGCTTTCTAAAAACAAATTAAAATTTCGTAGTAACAAAAGTATTCTCTATAGTACTTTAAAATTACACTTTCATGAATTTCAATAAGTGAAACATCTCTGAGCAGAAGTTTTTCTTTGAATATGCACAAATATAAGTTGCAGTGATTATTTTAAAAAGAGTGTACATGTGAGATTAACAGGAAAAATTTAAAAATCACATATCAAGCTTCCAGAACAGAATAGGTATTTATTCTTTTATAGGCTAACATACTTGATGTGTATATGATTTTAAGTGTTGTAATTTAAAAGTTTTAAATTATACGTATTAACATATCATGTGAAATATAATAGCCAATGAACCACAATTATAAATCCATTAGTTCATTTGTAATGCAAATCATGACTCTCCTTGATACTTGGCAAAATGGATGGTAAACACCTGGCAGGCTTTAATACTAAAACCAAATACATTTGGTAATTTCAGGTTAACCCTAGTGTTTAGCCAGCTAACATTTTGCAATTCAGACTTCCCCCTATGAAATTATATATTTAAGACCTTAGCTATGTCTAAATACATTGAATGAATTTTCAATGATCATCCCCTTTTGGTAGTTATAAGTACTCACCTCAGGTCTTTGCCTTAGTCTTTAAGTCAGTGTTTCATTCACTGAGAGTAACTGTAGATATATCACATATATGCGTGTGACCACAGAACACACAATAATCAATTGCCGATCAGCAGATCTACAGATAATTGCATGTGGCCACAATTCCATATTTCCACACACATGCTCCATTACCTCAATCTTGCATACAACTGTAACAGTATCCAATGTGGATGTGTACAATATAAAGACAAACAAATATGCACTCTGCAAAAATAAAACATTCTTACCCGATAAAAAATTTCTCAGAGAAAAACAGAGCTGCTATGTTCACATGGATACATAAAAACTGGACTCATTAGTGGAAATCAACTTGGCCAAGTGCATTTTTGCCAATACAAAAACCCTCAAAATTTTCAAACACTGAAATTAGTCATTTGAACGTGCCTCTTCTCAGTTCATCATGGTGAGGCGACCAAGAAGTAATTTACTTTGTGGATTTAGCATAGCATTCACGTTCTGACCAGAAACTGTCTCTCTGTACCCAACAACACAAATGCTGGGATTTATCTTCCTGAAATAGCCAATGACTGAGCGAGCCTTCTCACGAGGAATCGTAGAACTCATTAGCCTTTCAGTCATTCAAACGGCTCATCCCGAAGGACACGTTTTCTCCAATTAAAAAAATGTCTCTACCTCTAACTTCATCCCAGAAAATTGGGATCTTCTACAAGTTTTTATAAGCAACAAGAGATATCTATGCAAAGAGAACTCTAAAGAGAAAACACTTAGAGGACCGGATATCAGTTAAGCTTCAGAAATCTCACAGGGATTTCCGTCAGAAGAATAATCGTTCTATTTATATGTGTAGACACAGCTTCGGGCATTTACATCACTACTGTTTTAAAGGAAAGAGAATGTAAAGTCATCCTAGATTGGTTTCTTAGACTATCGAAACAAACTGAAATGAAGTAACCTCTTCTGGACAGTTTTCTCCCCTAGCACAATCCCTACAGTAAGAAAAGATTTGGATCTGGCCAAGAAAGAGTAGCAGACAGCCCCGTGTGTGATAAGCCTCAAAATTAGATACAAAAATAATAAAATCAATACAGATTTATAAGCCTCAAATAAGGAAATCTTTAGGTAACAGTAATATTTAAGCCAAATGAAGGGAGACCCAGTCTCAGGATCCCTGACTCAACTATACTCCTAGGAAAGGAGGTCCTTCTCCAGCTGCTAGTCCGCTCTAGAGGCCCCGAGGCTCAGAGGTGGAGACTAAGGGCTGAGGAAGTCTATATTTTAATTCTTGAAAAGACGAGTAATCACAGTTGTATAGTTTGAAGGCCTAAATATAAGTCATCTGAAACCATAATGATTTTCAATTAATGTATTTCCTTATTTATGGTCAGTATCACATAACAATTTCTGAAGGAAAAGAATTGTTTTCCAAAAGCCTGCCCCTAAGTCAAGTCTCTGAGGGCTCCCACTGTTATTTCCTAAAGATACCTTACTATGGCTCCACTGAGCATTCACCTCCATATATATTTAATTTAATATTGCATTTTCTGGGTCATAAGGGTCTTAAGTAAAGAAGCATTAAATACATGTCTAAACCAGCTGAAGATTTTAATTATGTGCTGAACCCCACCAAAAACTGCGGGGTTTAAGCTTACCCAGAAATGAATGAAATTCTGCAACTCTGAATGTTTCATGTACTACTCCTAAGATTTAAAGAGCACACCTAAGCAACCTTCTTCTTTTAATGGTAAGCGGTGAGAGAGAGAGGTTATCCTTAATTTACAAGAACTATCTGATATAATCAAGGTTACTTTGGACTCAATTATGACTCAGACCTGGGGCACTAATATATACATATTTTTCCTCTCTATGCCCTTTCCAGACACATGCAAAGACCTACTAATGCTTTCTGCTTACCTAAAGTAAAAGTATTTGCTAGATCAGACTACGTTAATTAACAACAAGCAGAAGCTGAATTCACATGCTCCCATAAGAATGATACACTGAAAATATTAAATAATGTAGATGTAGCCTCAAAATATGCAAAAATCCCAGCAATTCTCTACAAACCATATCTATTGCCATAATTTTTTGAAACGAAGTTTAGATATGAACATATTCAAAATAATTTCTTACACTGGTAACATCGCAATGGCTTCTTCTTCAAAGAAATAAGCTTGGGAGGATATGGGAGCTCTCCAATGGTAAATCTCATTATTTCTGATCGATCCAGCCAAAACAAAGCCTAGACAACTTAGACAAATTGCTGGGAAAAAAAACAGTCCTTGATCACTACTGACATGCCACAAATCCTACCAAATTCATGACTATCCCTTTCACAGCCCAGTAACAAGAAAGAGATGACACCGACTCTCCGGGATTTGTTAGGCAAAGTTACTCATGCGATGCCACAGGAACCCCATGACCTTGTGGCTCAGATGTTCTCGGATGTACCGCCAACGTGAACATTTGCGGCCTAGAGACTTCGGCAAAAGCCTAATCTCACCACGCTGTGAAGAACGCTGGACAGGCAGCCGCCATCGCGCCTTATTCCGGAGTCCCTCTAAGGGGCAAACTACAGACCCTTTCAGCTTGCCCGGGAAGATCCCTCCCCTCCACTGGCCTGAGGTGATTGGCCCACCCTACTCAACCTGCAGATCGCCCGGGGCACCTAGTTGCTGGGCCATATATTCACCACAGGCAGCCAGCAGTGTGAGCGCATTTCAGAAACAGTTTTAAGCAGATCACTGCTGCCAACACAAACCTGGGCGGGTCTCGAGGATCTGTGAGCCAGTCTCACACAGCAGCTGGTCTTGCTGTCATCTGGGACTTTTGTGGAACCCGCAAGTGGTCACTGAACTTGCAGCAAGACTCAGGCTATATTGACCTGATGGCCATTTTTTTCCTGAGATCACGCTCCACCGAATCCACATGAGGTGGCCAGTCGACAATCTCCACCCCATCTCTACCACCTCGCCCCTTCCCCCACACAGGCAACAAACTACGGCTAGCACAGCAAGCACATGACAGGAAAATCAGTTGCAGGCAGGCCTCTGTTGCCTATAAAAGCTGCAATAGCTCTTGGGGGGATTGGGTCCAACACGGATGGCAGCTGGTCTGACTGTGATTTGTCTCTACACTGGAAAGGCACAGATGTTGCAAAAAACAGAGTCCTTATTGACCTGACAGCCTTGGACTCCCTGAGGTCCCACTTCACCAAAGCCGCAAAGTGCCTGAGGCCTATTGACAGGCAGCTGCTCACGCCCTTCCCCTCCCTGGGGCTGTGCATTTTGGCAGGGAACAGACCACTGCTAGCTCAGTGAGCACCTTTCAGGGTAAACAGTTGTGAGCAGACCTCCTTGATTAGGAGCATAGATATTAGTAAGTGTTCTGTGTTCTTGGTACATGATTCCCTTTATCATTATGAAGTGTCCCTCAGTATCTTTTTTTACTTTTTTCATTTTGAAGTCTCTTTCGTCTGATATTAGCACTACTACTCACTCTTTTCTCTGAAAGCCAATTGTTTGATCATTTACCACCTTTTCACTTTAACTCTCTATTTGTCCTTGGAGCTGAGATGTATCTCCTAAAGGGAGCATATGGTTGGTTTGGTTTTTTAATCTAATTTGCAACTCAGTACCTTTTTATTGGTGAGTTCGTTCTATTTACATTTAGGGTGATTATTGAGATATGATGTCTTCTTGTGGCCATTCTATCTTTTGCTTTCTGGTTGCTCAGTGTTTTCATTGCTTCCTTGTCCTTGTGTGTCCGTTCTCTTCATTTTGGTTGGCTTTTATGGGTTTCACTTCTGGTCCTTCTTGTTTTATACTATGTACTTCAGTTCTGAATATTTGGTGTGTGGTTACCATTACGAATATGGAAAGGGTAGTTGTACATATACACAGTCTTCCATTGTTTTCTGCGTATGCCTTACCGCCATTCCTCTTTGCGAAATTGGATCTTTGAATCCTCCCTTTTTCTATCATTGTTATCTCAATTTGTCCCTATGTATGCTGAATGTTCATTATCATCTTGCAATAGCAATTTTCTTCTTATTATTTAAGCTCATAGTGCCCTGTTCTTAGAACAGATTGCACTCCTCTGCTTCTATAGTCATTTTACTACTAATTATGCATTTTTTGTTGTTATTTTCTTTTAGGTGAGCTAACCCTTTTCAGTATTTCCTGTAGTGCAGGACTCATAGTGGAGAATTCTCTCCATTTTTGTACATCTGGAAACTTATTAATTCCTCCTTCATCTCTAAAGGAGAGCTTAGCTGGACACATTATTCTAGGCCGATAGTGCCTTTCACTTAATAGTTTGAAAATGTGATTCCATTCTTTTCCGGTTTATGCTGATAATTCCGAGGATAATCTAATGGGTTTACTTTATAAGTTACCATTTTCTCCTCCCTGGCTGCCTTGAGAATTCTATCTTTGTCACTGATTTTTGATAACTTAATACAATGTGTCTTGGTGAAGGCCTTTTTGGGTTGAGATAATTGGGTGTTGACTTCTTGAATTACAAGCTACAGCTCATTCCTTAGATTTGAGAAATCTCGTCCACTATTTTTCTGAAAATGCCTTCTAGTCCCTGCTCTTTTTCCTACCCTTCAAAAATGCACATTATTCTTATGTGTTTTCTCCTGATGTTATCAGCTAGTTCTTGAATTTCTCTTCATTATTTTCCATCCTTTGGTTTCTCTCTTCCTTCTTATTTATTTCTAGACTTCTGTCTTCTATATCATTGATCCTTTCCTCTATTTGGTTGACTCTACTTTCCAGTTTATTATTTTATTTTTCAACTCTTGCAATGAGATTTTTATCTCCAGAAGATCTTTCTGTTCTTTTTGAGGGTTTCGATCTTCTTGTTCTGCTCATCTAGTTATTCATTTCAATTCCTGTGTCTGTAATCTTACTTTCTGGAGACTTTTCTATTTCTTTCTGAGATGCCTTGTCACCTTGGTTGTTCATGGTGTTTAATGGACGATTTCTCTACCTGGATATTAATGGAAGTGTATTCTGCTGTTTTTCTAGAAAGATCTATTATATAAAGGTCTGTCTGTAGCCTGCTGCAAAGAAGGTGCTTTTCTTTTAGTTTCCAGCAGGTTGTGTTTAAGACTCTTGGATTTCTGCTTTGTAAAAAGCCTAAATAATGCTTTTTTATTTTCTGGTAGATATTTAATCACACTCACTAGCCTCATTTTCAGTCCGTCAGTGTCGGCCACAGTTTCGGCAGTGTTTGCTCAGATGTCCTGGGGTTCTGAGGAGATCGAACTCAGAGAGTATAAGGGGAGGAAACCTCTTAGTTGGGAGTTGGGGGCTGCAGCTGAGCCTCGATTTTGCAACCATGGCCAGTAAAATTCAACTGTTGTTTCTCCTTGGTCCCATCCTGCTTCTCCGCTCTACATCGTGATGACTGGGCCTGGCTGCCAGCTACTTAGAACCTACAGCACTTCCAGGCAGGGATGTTCAGGGAAATCGTTGCCCCTTCTCTCCTTACCCCTCCTCAGGCAGGAAGCGCCAGACCCTGCAAGAAGAAGCTTCAGTCTTGGCAGCGTTTGCTCAGATTCCCCTGGGGCTCCTCGGTGACCAGTCTCGGAGGGGATAGGGTGAGGGGTCCTCTGGGTTGAGAGTTGGCGGATGTGGCTCAGCCTCCATTTTGCAGCCAGGGCCAGTAAAAATCAACTGTCCTTCACCTTCTCCATATCCCCTCCTCCTGCAGGGAGCTCCTGCTGCGAGGGGCAGTTTTTGTTATTTTCTCCCAGTCTACCAGCGGACAACTGGGAGAGATATGAGGATGTCTCTCACATCGCCATGTTTCCCAAAATCACAAAATAGACATTAAAACAAAGGGTGACATTACACAACGAGGGTATTGCATAATGATAAAGGGATCAATACATCAAAAGGACACATAAGCTCCCAACATAGGAGCACGTAAATGCATAAAGCGATTACTAACTGATATAAAACGAGACATCAACAGTAATACACTAATAGCAGGAGACTTTAACAGCCAATTGACACCAAAGCACACAACTGCCAAGCAAAGAATCAACAAGGAAACATTGAGCGTAAAGGACACACTAGACTACATGGATTTAACAGATATTTTCAGAGCATTCACCTCAAAGCAGTGAAATATATGTTCCACTCAAGGGCACATGAAACATTTTCCAGGACAGACCACATGTTAGGACACAAAATTAGTATCAATAAATTTAAGAAGACTGAAAGCATATCAACTGTCTTCTCTGACCACAATAGTGTGTGGGTCCCAGGCCTGGTTGGTTCCAGGTCTGGCTGTGATCCATGCTCATGGCTAGGAACAGGATCCCCGATTTAGAATGTTATATTAGTGAAGTAGGGCACCTCCGACTAGCTCATGTAAGCACCATTCAGCTTATTGTATCACGTATGTGTGGCAGAAGACCGCTATCGTACTCTGATATATGTGGAGCCCATGAGGTCTCCTAAAACAGAAGCTTGTTCCCCGCAACAGAGGCACACCCCCGGCAATAAAGTTGGTGCCTGCCATGACATTTTCATGTCAGCCTCTCGCACATTCTTCCAACTGGGCATCTCATCACCAAAACCTTCCCTTCTCCATCAGCTCGGCGCCGACATTAAGAAACTAGGAATCAACTACAAGAAAGAAAAACTGGAAAATATGCGAACACATCAAACCTAAACAACATGCTATTAAACAATGAATGGGTTAGCAATGAGATCAAAGAAGAAATCAAAAGATACCTAGAGAAAAATGAAAAAGAAATACAATTCGAAATCTATGTGACACAGAGAAAGCACTCCTAAGAGGGAAATCCATATCGATGAAGGCCTCTCTCTCAAGAAACAAGTAAAAGCTCAAATAAACCATCTAAACTTACACTTCAAAGAACCAATACAGAACAGCAAACAAAGCCCAAAGGGAGTAGAAGGAAGGAAATAACAAAGACCAGAGCAGAAATAAATGAAGTAAAGTCTAAAAAAGCAATACGAAAGAGTCATTAAACCAAGAGCTTGTTCTTTGAAAGGATAAAAATATTTGAAATGTTTAGAAGAAATATAGAGTGACATTTTCCTGGCTAGATGATAGAAAATGACTTGTTAAGTAAGACATACAAGTGCTAAATATGCTCATAATGACAGAAATCTGACTTTCTTGAGCAGTTTCTATTTGTCAAATAAAATGAGATGTGTAAGAATGAGAACTTTGAAATATAATTAGTACATAGTATTCCTAAAGAACTCCAACAAATTAATAATGACAGAAAGGAATTCGAGCCAAGTAGAAAAATATAGCAAAAGACATGAATACACGTTTCATAGAAGATATTAAAAAATAAATATTCAATATCCATGAAAATAAGTTCAACTTCAACAGTAATTAGAATTGCAAACTAAAGCCACGATGAAGTCATAGTCAAATACCCATTAGATTTGCAAAAATATCAAATATCTGATGATATCAACCGCTGGGAGAGATGTAGACAGAGCTCTTACGCACTGCTCACAGATGTGTAACTGATAATACCACTTGAGGAGAAAACTTTAACCATCTGTAAAAGTGAACATGGAAACAGGTGTACACAAAAGACTCTTTCAGCACATCCTCAGCTACATTCTGAGCCATATCAAAATCTTGAAGCAACACAAACGACCACTGACTAA
Organism: Rousettus leschenaultii; assembly: GCA_015472975.1. NCBI lineage: Eukaryota > Metazoa > Chordata > Mammalia > Chiroptera > Pteropodidae > Rousettus > Rousettus leschenaultii. The sequence continues at coordinate 471,970 of BNJM01000408.1, forward strand.
TCAGATACATAATGTGTGATACAGTCAGAAATGGAACAATATGCATCAGGGAAATGAGGGGGCCAGAGAAACGTGCAGCAACTTAAGTCTTAGACAGTTACCATTGTCGATAAAAGTAACATTCAGAAAAATAGCTCCTTTGTACCATAATTTTAATGGAGGTAAGAATATGACAATGTTGAATGACATATTTTAAGGATATATACATAAGTACTTAAGCTATTTTTAAGTATGATTGACCACACATTCAGTGATGAGAATACCCCTGGGAAGAGGCAAAGCAATGAGATCAGGGAAGATAGCATACACAGGCAGATTCTGTGATACTGATTATATGCTACGGAACGGGCTACAAAATTTGGAAATGAATTACGTATGTTATCGGCATGCATGGAAAAATACATGAAAAAGTGTTGAAATATGTAAAGTTCAAAATCCTTTTTAGTTAGGAAACTCTTACAAAGCATAGATGATGTTCCATCTTACAATGACAGCAATTCAATATTCTTCCTAGTTTGTGATGTTCCAAGATGGCCTACCGTCTGAGAAAAACCTCTTTTTAACATGAAATTGAAAACCAAATTTTGTTTGTACCAAAATAAGTTTTCATTAAGTCTATAATTAAAAGTATTTAAATTAAATTCAACTTTTAGGGAACATGTTTCTGTGCAAAATAACACATTTCTTTACCTATAGCTTCAGTATCATGAAGACAAAATAAGATGTTTTATCTACTCTTTGAAGAATGGCAAAATTGCATTTAAAAACTACTGAACTAAAGCACGAAAATGAGTTTACAACTTGAATTAGAATGATTTTCTAGCATTTAATCAAGAATTACAATCTGTTTTCATAATCAAACATCCCATACAAGTTCACACCAACCTTTTGAATACCCACCTCCCATTTCATTGACAGTGTCTTTAACCAAATACAATATCATCTCCCATTTAAATATCAGACCTGCAAATTCATGGGCACTGGCCTGAGAAACAGAAGTAACTTAGAGACCAAATACATTGTGCACCTGCCAAAAGCAGCTGTGTGGAGGAATAACAAACATTAAAATTGAAAACTACTCTTTTAGCTCTGAAAATTCTTCTCAGTATTAACTCATTGCTTTCTCATTAATTTGGATATAAGTGAATTTCCAAATGTAACTCTTCTCTGGGTCATTTTAATGTAATCTAAGAAAAAAAATGTAAGCGAAATTAGTTTATTTTTTCTTCAAATAAGACAAATACCTGTATCTTCTTATTATCCTCAAAAATTGGTTAGATTGATTCTTACCTCAAACACAATTTACTCCACATATTCAAATCCATTCAATCAACTAAATCATTCATGGTTAAAATTTATTACCTATTTGTTGCTTCAGAATTAGGAATAAATGTGTTTAGTATAGCTAACAAATCCTTATTATAGCTACAGTTAACTTTTTACAAAAGAGATTTTTCATAGCAATTTTCATCTCCAAATTTCTCAGAGTGTATATTAAAGGATTCAACATAGGAGTGATAACTGTATAAAACACAGTTATAAATTTATCAATGGGGTAGTTGGAAACAGGTCTAACATAAATGAAAATACAGGGAACAAAAAAGAGGACAACCACCATGATGTGAGAACTGCAGGTAGACAGAGCTTTGCGCCTCCCTTCCTGACTGTGACTTTTAAGGGAATTTAAGATGACTCCGTAAGAGATTAGTAGAATGATAAACATGACCATACAGATTGCACCACCATTGGCGACAACTGTAAGGCCTACAAAGTAGGTGTCAGTGCAGGCGAGTTCCAATAATGGGTACATGTCACAGAAGAAGTGGTCGATGACATTGGGACCACAGAAGGGGAGGCTGTACACAACGAGAATTTGAAATGTAGAGTGCATAAAACCTGCAACCCAGGCCATCACCAACAGAATGATGCAAACTTTTCTATTCATGATGGTTAGGTAGTGCAGTGGTTTACAGATAGCCACATATCGATCATACGCCATCACCACCAGAATGAAGATCTCAGCGCCTCCAAATATGTGTTCCACAAAGAGCTGTCCCATGCAAGCTGAGAAGGAAATTGTCTTTTTACCATGCAGTAAGCCGAAAATAAATTTTGGTGAAATCGCAGTGGAATAAACCACATCCATGAGTGACAGATAGGCAAGAAACAGGTACATGGGGGAGCCCAGGGATGGGCTGGCAAAAACAGTAACTATGATGAGCAGGTTGCCCACCACTGTCACAATGTAGACGAGTAAAAATATGACAAATAAGGCTTTTTGCGCATCAGGATCCTGAGTGAGGCCCAGGAGGATAAATTCTGTCACATTGTTAGTTTGTCCCATTGATTCTTCTATAACGGCTGGTTCAGGGATGGGATGTCAGGAGATGGGACCTGTAATGAAGTATGAACATGACAATGAACACATCCATTATGTTCTGGATACAACTTCATCATTATATCTTATACAGTGGTTTACACACAATAAACATTTGGTAAATACCTATGAATTCTTCCTCTAAAGAGCACATTATACCTTCCCTTGACAATCAATTTCTCTTCAGATGATTTTCCTGGTGTTACAAATAAGAGGTTCTATCCCTAAGTCCTAGTGGATCATCCACAGAGAACAGGAATCAAAGGCCCAACATCAGTCACACGTTTCATAGAGCCTTCTTTAAACCACGTCAGTCCATGGACAGAAGTCAGCAGTGATAAACAGGGAAAGGGTACCAGCCCTTCAGAAACTCTCTCTCTGCTGATGGCAAAATGACTGTGAACACATTGGCATAGGGTAAGTCCCCTGAGTTGGTCGCTCTTGTACTGAGTAATGCAGTGGTGATCTACAATCAGAGGTTCATTTCTCCTTGATTCTAAGGAATTTCAGTCTTCATGGATATCTCATTATATTTTGGATCCCGTTCTTTGAACTGTATCAAATAACTACAAAATTATCACATCGGTCTAGCAATTATATGGTCTCACTCTGTAGTCACAGTTTTTTTGTTTCTCTGTTTTTGAATGTCAACTTTTTTTGTTTCACTATTTATATTAATTAGTTTCAAGTATACAGTACATTGGTTAGAGTTCATAAAACGGTACCCCCCACCCCATTTGCTCACTCACTCAACTGACCCTCCACCTCGCCAAAATATCCATTCTAATTGCATTCTCTATGCCGTGCTCCCCATCCCTGTGTCCGTCCATCACTACTAATTTGTACTTCTTTGACTTCACCCCATTCCCCCAACCCCACAACTCCCCACCCCTCTGGCCATCACCAAATTGTCCACTATATCTGTGAGTCTGTTTTTGATTAGTTTGTTCTTTTCACTGCTTAGATTCGGCATTTAAGTGAAATCATACAGTGTTTTTTCTTTCTCTGTCTGGTTAAATATGTTCTAGGTATTTAAAAAAAGCAGTATCTTTTTCCATCCTCTTCCTTTTAATCTGTGTCTTATAATCTGAAGTGAGTCTCTTATAGGCAACACGCAGGCATCTTGTTTTCCTTTTCATTCATCCACTCTTTTATTTGGAGCAGTTAATTCTTCTCCGTTTGAGATACTTACTAATAGGAATGAAGTTGTTACCATTCTTTATTTTTTCTTTTTGATACTTTTTAACTTCTTAAAGAAGTCCCTCCAACATTTCCTGTATACGGGCTTGGTGGTGATTAATTCCTTCAGCTTTGTTTTTGGTCTGGAAAGCTTTTATCTGTCCTTCAACTCCTACTGATGGCTTTGCTGGATAAGTTATTCTTGGTTGTAGATCCTGGGTCTTCATCCTGTTGAATATTTTTTGCCAAAACCTTCTGTATTGCATAATGTCTTTTGAGAAATAAGCTGCCAGTCTTATGGGCTTTCCCTTTTAAGTAACTACCTGTTTTTCTCTTGCTGCTTTTAATATTCTTTCTTTGTATTTAAACTTCGGCATTTTAATTATGATGCATCTTGGTGTGGGCCTCTTGGGATCCCTGATTTTTGAATTCTCTGAGCTTCTTGGGGTTTTATGTCCATTCCCTTCACCAGGTTAGGGAAGTTTTCTATCATTACTTCTTCAAACAGCTGTTTAATATCTGGATTGTCTTCGGTTACACCAGTCAGACGGATATTTGGACCCTTAATAGTGTCCCATATGCTCCTTAAATTATTTGTATAGTCTTGGCATCTTATCTCTTGCCATTCGGATTGAGTGTCGTTGGCTTTCCCATCCTCTAGATAGGGCATTTGATCCTTTTCTTTATTCACTCTGTTTATTCCTTTATTTATTCCATTTAATACACTTCTCATCTCAGATAATGTGCTCTTCATTTCTGACTGGCTCCCTTTTATCATTTATATTTCTACTTTAATGTTTTTCTCTCTTTGTTGAACTTCTCACTGAATTTAACCAAAAGTTCACTGAGCATCTTTATAGCCAGTGTTTTGAACTCTGCATCTGTTAGATTACTTGACCACATTATATCTGGATCTCTGTTCTGTTCTCCCATATGGGTTTCTGTTTCTTTGTCCTCCCATTTTGCCTGCTTTTCTGTGTCTGTTTCTAAATACTAAGCAAAGCTCCTAAGCCTCTCAGTCTTATTAGTGAGGATTTGTGAAGTAGGTGTCCAGTGGCATAGTCCTGAGAGGGGCTCAACTACAGGTCAAATTTAGCTCAAGCCTCTACCCCACCTCCAGGCCACTTGTCAAGATTCAGCCAGCAATCCACAGATGCTGTGCTTACAGTTGCCTCAAAAGGCCACGCCAGAAACCGAGGCTAGCTGCCTCCAGTGTGAGTCTAGGCACTGCTCAGCAAAGAGTTCTGACGCTGCCACTCTTGTTGCTGGCGCCGCAGCCTCTGTCTCACTCAGCAGCCGGAGACCAGGCAGCCCCGCATCCTCACCCCCATCCTACCTTCTGCCATTGCAGAGTGATTTTTTGGATTTTTCCCTAGTCATATGGATTTTTCCTTGCTGCTGCTCCTTGTTTCTGTCACAACTTTGATTTGGTCACCGGAGGGAAACCTGAGCCTCTATGATCTATGCCATTTTGGTTTCAGATCTGACTGCCAGCTTTTTAAGGAGTTCTAATTCTATCCATTTAATCACACCCTGGCACACAACTCATAACACATATACACTATTTAGATTTTCAGCTCATACTTTTGAACTTAACCAAACAGGGATTATCACCAGCTATTACATTAGAAGCTAGTATTTTTTTTAAAGCTTTTTGTTGTAACCTAGGTAATGAGGGAGGAGAATGTAGACACTGAAAGGAGAGAGAGAGAAAAATGGGACAGTTTTATTTTCAGTGCTGATAGAGATCAAAAACAGATCTTCAGGGTCCAGATTCCAAAAGGCAGCATACTCAAGGGAAAAGTCCGAGCTCAGTTAAGAAAACATTGGTTTGGGCCATTTAACATGAATTTGCAAGTCTGTCTCACTGGAAAATTAAGGGCTTTAACTGGAAAACCTCAGAAACATTTCCAGGTTAAGAATCTATGATAATTTTTGTGCATCACCATCTTATTCTATTCTGACTTTTTCATATCTTTATTATTAAAAAAATAAAATCTCTAAGTCTATCGCTCTAACTTGAACAATGTTATCCAGTGATAAATGGGATTTCAGAATTAAAAAGACCAAATAATGACTATACGGTACTCATTCAGGATCTACTTTTAAACACCCAAGACATACTCCAGGGACAGTGTAGCCCAGTGGTGAATATCACGGACCAAGAAGCTGAACTGATATGTTGAAATCCCATCTTTGCCACTTCCTGTCTAGGTGACCTTGGGCAACAGAATAAACCTCTCTGTGCCTCGGTTTCATCATGGTAAGAATGGGGTACCAATAATGCCTACCTTTAGGTGACTGTCTTATTATTACGAGTACCTAAAACACTTCCTGGCACCTGGTAAAAGTTTGATAAATGACAGCTGTTATCAATGTCTTGAACGTCTCACTATGAACACTGCATCAGAAGAAATCATTTGGATCTTTGTAATTTTCGAAGGATTATACACACAGTCCAGGATAAAACGTATGTTATACCTCTAATCCATGGACCCGTCCATGGGAATGGGGTAAGAGCATATGTCACAAAAATTATCCATTTTATGATATGTGAATTGTAGTCTTACCTGTGAGGGAATATATTATGATTAGAAACAAGCAGAATGATGGGGGAAAAGTTGAATCCATGCACTTTAGGAAGACCTAAAGAGTGGAAAATGAAAGAAGGATGAAAGGAGGAAGGAGAAACTAATAAAGAAATGAATATCTTCAAGTAATAAGAATATCAATGTTGTGATTAAATGAGATGAGTATTCTTTAAAAAATCTTCAGAAAGGTTTCCTTACTGAGGAAGTGCTGGAGGCAAAATTCCCTGAGAAGTCCCAGGTTTACTCAGGAGGCCCCTTGAGTAGCAATAACAAATATATGCATAAAACATCTCAGTAAAGAAAATGCAAAAAGAAAAAAATTGATTCCTCAGAGTCCCCATAACTGATGATAAGTACAAAGTTAAACAAGAGAAAAGAATTGTACGACTATAGATACAAACCCAAACTCTTGTCCACTGCTGAAGAAATTACTGGATCACTAAATCTCAAATGGAGAAGCCGAAACCATGCACACTGATGTGGCAGGGGGAGGGAGGGAGCAGAAAAAGCTGAGCTTTCTGTGGGAACAGCTGTGACGAACACTCAACATGCCTCACTCGCATCGCTGCTCCAGTCGATTCAGGCATTCTTTCATTGCTGATGCTACAGACTGATAACGGCACACCCACGGAAGCACATCAAGGGATGAGGTAGTCTCTATCCAATTGTTCCCACTTTTTACTTTCTGCAGAAACTGTCAGTGCCCTTATTCTTATT
>BNJM01000408.1:506768-520848 GCA_015472975.1 Rousettus leschenaultii
GTCAGTGTCGGCCACAGTTTCGGCAGTGTTTGCTCAGATGTCCTGGGGTTCTGAGGAGATCGAACTCAGAGAGTATCAGGGGAGGAAACCTCTTAGTTGGGAGTTGGGGGCTGCAGCTGAGCCTCGATTTTGCAACCATGGCCAGTAAAATTCAACTGTTGTTTCTCTGTGGTCCCATCCTGCTTCTCTGCTCTACATCGTGATGACTGGGCCTGGCTGCCAGCTACTTGGAACTTACAGCACTTCCAGGGAGGGATGTTCAGGGAAATCGTTGCCCCTTCTCTCCTTACCCCTCCTCAGGCAGGAAGCACCAGACCCTGCAAGAAGAAGCTTCAGTCTTGGCAGCGTTTGCTCATATTCCCCTGGGGCTCCTCGGTGACCAGTCTCGGAGGGGATAGGGTGAGGGGTCCTCTGGGTTGAGAGTTGGCGGATGTGGCTCAGCCTCCGTTTTGCAGCCAGGGCCCGTAAAAATCACCTGTCCTTCACCTTCTCCACATCCCCTCCTCCTGCAGGGAGCTCCTGCTGCGAGGGGCAGTTTTTGTTATTTTCTCCCAGTCTACCAGCGGACAACTGGGAGAGATCTGAGGATGTCTCTCACATCGCCATGTTTCCCAAAATCACAAAATAGACTTTAAAACAAAGGGTGACATTACACAACAAGGGTATTGCATAATGATAAAGGGATCAATACATCAAAAGGACACATAAGCTCCCAACATAGGAGCACGTAAATGCATAAAGCGATTACTAACTGATATAAAACGAGACATCAACAGTAATACACTAATAGCAGGAGACTTTAACAGCCAATTGACACCAAAGCACACAACTGCCAAGCAAAGAATCAACAAGGAAACATTGAGCCTAAAGGACACACTAGACTACATGGATTTAACAGATATTTTCAGAGCATTCACCTCAAAGCAGTGAAATATATGTTCTACTCAAGGGCACATGAAACATTTTCCAGGACAGACCACATGTTAGGACACAAAATTAGTATCAATAAATTTAAGAAGATTGAAATCATATCAACTGTCTTCTCTGACCACAATAGTGTGTGGGTCCCAGGCCTGGTTGGTTCCAGGTCTGGCTGTGATCCATGCTCATGGCTAAGAACAGGATCCCCGATTTAGAATGTTATATTAGTGAAGTAGGGCACCTCCAACTAGCTCATGTAAGCACCATTCAGCTTATTGTATCACGTATGTGTGGCAGAAGACTGCTATCGTATGTGGAGCCCATGAGGTCTCCTAAAACAGAAGCTTGTTCCCCGCAACAGAGGCACACCCCCGGCAATAAAGTTGGTGCCTGCCGTGACATTTTCATGTCAGCCTCTCGCACATTCTTCCAACTGGGCATCTCATCACCAAAACCTTCCCTTCTCCATCAGCTCGGCGCCGACATTATGAAACTAGGAATCAACTACAAGAAAGAAAAACTGGAAAATATGCGAACACATCAAACCTAAACAACATGCTATTAAACAATGAATGGGTTAGCAATGAGATCAAAGAAGAAATCAAAAGATACCTAGAGAAAAATGAAATAGAAATACAAATCAAAATCTATGTGACACAAAGAAAGCACTCCTAAGAGGGAAATCCATATCGATGAAGGCCTCTCTCTCAAGAAACAAGTAAAAGCTCAAATAAACCATCTAAACTTACACTTCAAAGAACCAATACAGAACAGCAAACAAAGCCCAAAGGGAGTAGAAGGAAGGAAATAACAAAGACCAGAGCAGAAATAAATGAAGTCTAAAAAAGCAATACGAAAGAGTCATTAAACCAAGAGCTTGTTCTTTGAAAGGATAAAAAATATTTGAAATGTTTAGAAGAAATATAGAGTGACATTTTCCTGGATAGATGATAGAAAATGACTTGTTAAGTAAGACATACAAGTGCTAAACATGCTCATAAAGACAGAAATCTGACTTTCTTGAGACGTTTCTATTCGTCAAATAAAATGAGACGTGTAAGAAAGAGAACTTTGAAATAAAATTAGTACATAGAATTCCTAAAGAACTCCAACAAATTAATAATGACAGAAAGGAGTTCGAGCCAAGTAGAAAAACATAGCAAAAGACATGAATACACGTTTCATAGAAGATATTAAAAAATAAATATTCAATATCCATGAAAATAAGTTCAACTTCAACAATAATTAGAATTGCAAACTAAAGCCACGATGAGATCATAGTCAAATACCCATTAGATTTGCAAAAATATCAAATATCTGACGATATCAACTGCTGGGAGAGATGTAGACAGAGCTCTTTCGCACTGCTCACAGATGTGTAACTGATAATACCACTTGAGGAGAAAAGTTTAACCATCTGTAAAAGTGAACATGGAAACAGGTGTACACAAAAGACTCTTTCAGCACATCCTTAGCAACATTCTGAGCCATATCAAAATCTTTAAGCAATACAAACGACCACTGATTAATTGGATACATAATGTGTGATAGAGTCAGAAATGGAACAATATACATCAGAGAAATGAGGGGACCAGAGAAATGTGCAGCAACATAAGTCTTAGACAGTTACCATTGTGGACAAAAGTAACATTCAGGAAAACAGCTCCTATGTACCATAATTTTAATGGAGGTAAGAAATATGACAATGCTGAATGACATATTTTAAGGATATATACATAAGTACTTAAGCTATTTTTAAGTATGATTGACCACACATTCAGTGATGAGAGTACCCCTGGGAAGAGGCAAAGCAATGAGATCAGGGAAGATAGCATACACGGGCAGATTCTGTGATACTGATTATATGCTATGGAACGGGCTACAAAATTTGGAAATGAATTACGTATATTATCGGCATGCATGAAAAAATACATGCAAAAGTGTTGAAATATGTAAAGTTCAAAATCTTTTTTAGTTAGGAAACTCTTACAAAGCATAGATGATGTTCCATCTTACAATGACAGCAAATCAATATTCTTCCTAGTTTGTGATGTTCCAAGATGGCCTACAGTCTGAGAAAAACCTCTTTTTAACATAAAATTGAAAACTAAATGTTGTTTGTACCAAAAAAAATTTTCACTAAGTCTACAATTAAAAGTATTTAAGTTAAATTCAACTTTTAGGGAACATGTTTCTGTGCAAAATAACACATTTCTTTACCTATAGCTTCAGTATCATGAAGACAAAATAAGATGTTTTATCTACTCTTTGAAGAATGGCAAAATTGCATTTAAAAACTACTGAACTAAAGCATGAAAATGAGTTTACAACTTGAATTAGAATGATTTTCTAGCATTTAATCAAGAATTACAATCTGATTTCATAATCAAACATCCCATACAAGTTCACACCAACCTGTGAATACATACAACATCCCATTTCACTGACAGTCTCTTTAACCAAATACAATATCATCTCCCATTTAAATATCAGACCTGCAAATTCATGGGCACTGGCCTGAGAAACAGAAGTAACTTAGAGACCAAATACATGATGCACCTGCCGAAAGCAGCTCTGCGGAGGAATAACAAACATTAAAATTAAGAACTACTCATTTGGCTCTGAAAATTCTTCTCAGTATTAACTCATTGCTTTCCCATTAATTTGGATATGAGTAAATTTCCAAATGTAACTCTATCTGGGTCATTTTAATGTAATCTAAGAAAAAAAATGTTAGCGAAATTAGTTTATTTTTTCTTCAAATAAGACAAATACCTGTATCTTCTTATTATCCTCAGAAATTGGTTAGATTGATTCTTACCTCAAACACAATTTACTCCACATATTCAAATCCACTGAATCAACTAAATCATTAATGGTTAAAATTTATTACCTACTTGTTGCTTCAGAATTAGGAATAAATGTGTTTAGTATGGCTAACAAATCCTTATTATAGCTACAGTTAACTTTTTACAGAAGAGATTTTTCATAGCATTTTTCATCTCCAAATTTCTCAGAGTGTATATTACAGGATTCAACATAGGAGTGACAACTGTATAAAACACAGTTATAAATTTATCAATGGGGTAGTTGGAAACAGGTCTAACATAAATGAAAATACAGGGAACAAAAAAGAGGACAACCACCATGATGTGAGAACTGCAGGTAGACAGAGCCTTGCGCCTCCCTTCCTGACTGTGACTTTTAAGGGAATTTAAGATGACTCCGTAGGAAATTAGTAGAATGATAAACATGACCATACAGATTGCACCACCATTGGCAACAACTGTGAGGCCTACAAGGTAGGTGTCAGTGCAGGCGAGTTCCAATAATGGGTACATGTCACAGAAGAAGTGGTCGATGACATTGGGACCACAGAAGGGGAGGCTGTACACAACGAGATATTGAAACATAGAGTGCATAAAACCTCCAACCCAGGCCATCACCAACAGCACGATGCAAACTTTTCTATTCATGATGATTAGATAGTGCAGTGGTTTACAGATGGCCACATATCGATCATAGGCCATCACCACCAGAATGAAGATCTCAGCGCCTCCAAATATGTGTTCCACAAAGAGCTGTCCCATGCAAGCTGAGAAGGAAATTGTCTTTTTACTATGCAGTAAGCCGAAAATAAATTTTGGTGAAATTGCAGTGGAATAAACCACATCCATGAGTGACAGATAGGCAAGAAACAGGTACATGGGGGAGCCCAGGGATGGGCTGGCAAAAACAGTAACTATGATGAGCAGGTTGCCCACCACTGTCACAATGTAGACGAGTAAAAATATGACAAATAAGGCTTTTTGCCCATCAGGATCCTGAGTGAGGCCCAGGAGGATAAATTCTGTCACATTGTTAGTTTGTCCCATTGATTCTTCTATAACGGCGGGTTCAGGGATGGGAGGTCATGAGATGGGACCTGTAATGAAGTCATGAACATGACAATGAACACATCCATTATGCTCTGGATACAACTTCATCATTATATCTTATACAGTGGTTTACACACAATAAACATTTGGTAAATACCTATGAATTCTTCCTCTAAAGAGCACATTATACCGTCCCTTGACAATCAATTTCTCTTCAGATGATTTTGCTGGTGTTACAAATAAGAGGTTCTTTCCCTAAGTCCTAGTGGATCATCCACAGAGAACAGGAATCAAAGGCCCAACATCAGTCACATGTTTCATAGAGCCTTCTTTAAACCATGTCAGTCCATGGACAGAAGTCAGCAGTGATAAACAGGGAAAGGGTACCAGCCCTTCAGAAACTCAATCTCTGCTGATGGCAAAATGACTGTGAACACACTGGCAAAGGGTAAGTCCCCTGAGTTGGTCACTCTTGTACTGAGTACCTTTACAATGTGAGCTGTGTCCCACCAAAAATGAACTCTCCTCTGGAATTACTCGCGTAATGCAGTGGTGATCTACAATTAGAGGTTCATTTCTCCATGATTCTAAGGAATTTCAGTCTTCATGGATATCTCATTATATTTTGGATACCATTCTTTGAACTGTATCAAATAACTACAAAATTATCACATCAGTCTACCAATTACTTGATCTGACTCTGTAGTCACAGTTTTTTTGTTTCTCTATTTTTGACTGTCAACTTTTTTTGTTTCACTCTCTATTTATTTTAATTAGTTTCAAGTATACAGTACATTGGTTAGAGTTCGTAAAACGGTATCCCCCCCCCCATTTGCTCGCTCACTCAACTGACCCTCCACCTAGCCAAAATATCCATTCTAATTGCATTCTCTATGCCGTGCTCCCCATCCCTGTGTCCGTCCATCACTACTAATTTGTACTTCTTTAACTTCACCCCATTCCCCCAACCCCACAACTCCCCACCCCTCTGGCCATCACCAAATTGTCCACTATATCTGTGAGTCTGTTTTTGATTAGTTTGTTCTTTTCACTGCTTAGATTCCGCATTTAAGTGAAATCATACAGTGTTTTTTCTTTCTGTCAGGTTAAATATGTTCTAGGTATTTAAAAAAAGCAGTATCTTTTTCCATCCTCTCCCTTTTAATCTGTGTCTTATAATCTGAAGTGAGTCTCTTATAGGCAACATGCAGGCGTCTTGTTTTCCTTTTCATTCATCCACTCTTTTATTTGGAGCAGTTAATTCTTTTCCGTTTGAGATACTTATTAATAGGAATGAAGTTGTTACCATTCTTTATTTTTTCCTTTTGATACTTTTTAACTTCTTAAAGTAGTCCCTCCAATATTTTCTATATAGGGCTTGGTGGTGATTAAATCCTTCAGCTGTTTTTTTTTGTTTTTGTTTTTTTTAGTTTGTTTGTTTTTGTTTATTTTTTTTGTTTTTTGGTCAGGAAATCTATTTATGTGTCCTTCAACTCTGATAGGTTTGCTGGATAAATTATTCTTGGTTGTAGATCCTGGGTCTTCATCCTGTTGAATATTTTTTGTCAAGCCCTTCTGTACTGCATAGTTTCTTTTCAGAAATAAGCGGCCAGTCTTATGGGCTTTCCCTTTGAAGTAACTGTCTGTTTTTCTCTTGCTGCTTTTAATATTCTTTCTTTGTATTTAAACTTGGCATTTTAATTATGATGTGTCTTGGTGTGGGCCTCTTGGGATCCCTGATTTTTGGAATTCTCTGAGCTTCTTGGGGTTTTATGTCCATTTCCTTCACCAAGTTAGGGAAGTTTTCCATCATTACTCCTTGAAACGTCTGTTTAACATCTGAATTTTCTTCAGTTACACCGGTTAGATGGATATTTGGACCCTTAATAGTGTCTCATATGCTCCTTAAAATATTCGTATAGTCTTGGCATCTTATCTCTTGCCATTCAGATTGAGTGTCATTGGCTTTCCCATCCTCTAGATAGGGCATTTGATCCTTTTCCTTATTCACTCTGTTGATTCCTTTATTTATTCCATTTAATACACTTCTCATCTCAGATAATGTGCTCTTCATTTCTGACTGGCTCCCTTTTATCATTTATATTTCTACTTTAATGTTTTTCTCTCTTTGTTGAACTTCTCACTGAATTTAACCAAAAGTTCGCTGACCATCTTTATAGCCAGTGTTTTGAACTCTGCATCTGTTAGATTACTTGACTCCATTATATCTGGATCTATGTTCTGTTCTCCCATATGGGTTTCTGTTTCTTTGTCCTCCCATTTTGCCTGCTTTTCTGTGTCTGTTTCTAAATACTAAGCAAAGCTCCTAAGCTTCTCAGTCTTATTAGTGTGGATTTGTGAAGTAGGTGTCCAGTGGCATAGTCCTGAGAGGGGCTCAACCACAGGTCAAATTTAGCTCAAGCCTCTACCCCACCTCCGGGCCACCTGTCAAGATTCAGCCAGCAATCCACAGATGCTGTGCTTACAGTTGCCTCAAAAGGCCACGCCAGAAACCGAGGCTAGCTGCCTCCATGTGAGTCTAGGCACTGCTCAGCAAAGAGTTCTGACGCTGCCGATCTCCTTGCTGCCGCTGCAGCCTCTGTCTCACTCAGCAGCTGGAGACCAGGCAACCCCGCATCCTCACCACCGTCCTACCTTCTGCCATTGCAGAGTGATTTTTTGGATTTTTCCCTAGTCATATGGATTGTTCATCAAGATCCCAGGAGATTTTTCCTTGCTGCTGCTCCTTGTTTTTGTCACAACTTTGATTTGGTCACCGGAGGGAAAACCTGAGCCTCTATGATCTATGCCATTTTGGTTTCAGATCTGACTGTCAGCTTTTTAAGGAGTTCTAATTCTATCCATTTAATCACCCCCTGGCCCACAACTCATAACACATATACACTATTTAGATTTTCAGCTCATACTTTTGAACTTAACCAAACAGGGACTATCACCAGCTATTACATTAGAAAGTAGTATTTTTTTCCAAGCTTTTTGTTGTAACCTAGGTAATGAGGGAGGAGAATGTAGACACTGAAAGGAGAGAGAGAGGAAAATGGGACAGTTTTATTTACGGTGCTGAAAGAAATCAAAAACAGATCTTCAGGATCCAGAATCCAAAAGGCAGCATACTCAAAGGAAAAGTCCGAGCTCAGTTAAGAAAACATTGGTTTGGGCCCTCTAACATGAATTTGCAAGTCTGTCTCACTGGAAAATTAAGGGCTTTAACTGGAAAACCTCAGAAACATTTCCAGGCTAAGAATCTATGATAATTATTGTGCATCACCATCTTATTCTATTCTGACTTTTTCATATCTTTATTATTAAAAAAATAAAATCTCTAAGTCTATCGCTCTAACTTGAACAATGTTATCCAGTGATAAATGGGATTTCAGAATTAAAAAGACCAAATAATGACTATACGGTACTCATTCAGGATGTACTTTTAAACACCCAAGACATACTCCAGGGACAGTGTAGCCCAGTGGTGAATATCACGGACCAAGAAGCTGAACTGATATGTTGAAATCCCATCTTTGCCACTTCCTGTCTAGGTGACCTTGAGCAACAGAATAAACCTCTCTGTGCCTCGGTTTCATCATGGTAAGAATGGGGTACCAATAATGCCTACCTTTAGGTGACTGTCTTATTATTACGAGTACCTAAAACACTTCCTGGCACCTGGTAAAAGTTTGATAAATGACAGCTGTTATCAATGTCTTGAACGTCTCACTATGAACACTGCATCAGAAGAAATCATTTGGATCTTTGTAATTTTCGAAGGATTATACACACAGTCCAGGATAAAACGTATGTAATACCTCTAATCCATGGACCCGTCCATGGGAATGGGGTAAGAGCATGTGTCACAAAAATTATCCATTTTATGATATGTGAATTGTAGTCTTACCTGTGAGGGAATATATTATGATTAGAAACAAGCAGAATGATGGGGGAAAGGTTGAATCCATGCACTTTAGGAAGACCTAAAGAGTGGAAAATGAAAGAAGGATGAAATGAGGAAGGAGAAACTAATTAAGAAATGAATATCTTCAAGTAATAAGAATATCAATGTTGTGATTAAGTGAGATGAGTATTCTTTAAAAAATCTTCAGAAAGGTTTCCTTACTGAGGAAGTGCTGGAGGCAAAATTCCCTGAGAAGTCCCAGGTTTACTCAGTAGGCCCCTTGAGTAGCAATATATGCATAATACATCTCAGTAAAGAAAATGCAAAAAGAAAAAAATTGATTCCTCAGAGTCACCATAACTGATAAGTACAAAGTTAAACAAGAGAAAAGAATTGTACAACTATAGATACAAACCCAAACTCTTATCCACTGCTGAAAAATTACTGGATCACTAAACCTCAAATGGAGAAGCCGAAACCATGCACACTGATGTGGCAGGGGGAGGGAGGGAGCAGAAAAAGCTGAGCTTTCTGTGGGAGCAGCTGTGACGAACACTCAACATGCCTCACTCGCATCGCTGCTCCAGTCGATTCAGGCATTCTTTCATTGCTGATGCTACAGACTGATAACGGC
The DNA here is from genome assembly GCA_015472975.1 of Rousettus leschenaultii. Taxonomy (NCBI): domain Eukaryota; kingdom Metazoa; phylum Chordata; class Mammalia; order Chiroptera; family Pteropodidae; genus Rousettus; species Rousettus leschenaultii. Next base: position 516,112 of record BNJM01000408.1, read on the forward strand.
ACACCCACGGAAGCACATCAAGGGATGAGGTAGTCTCTATCCAATTGCTCCCACTTTTTACTTTCTGCAGAAACTGTCAGTGCCCTTATTCTTATTAGCCATCGGTGATGGGTTTCACCAGGATAAATCTTCTATTAGCCAGTGCAATTATTTAGATATAAAAATTAGGTAAACAAATTATCCTCGGTTGCTGATTCTATATCATAAAAAATAAAAGATGGTGTTACTAGGTTTTCAACTTAAACCACTAAATTAAAAATTCTCTTCTTAAAAAACATCATTTAACATAGCTCCTTAAAGTATGGCTTTTTAAAAGGACAAATTAAAATTTCATAGAAACAATATTGCCCCATAATACTTTAAAATTACACTTTATGACTCCTTAAATGAGAGCAAATTAGGTACATCCCCGAGCTCAGGTTTCTTTAGAAATATGTACAAATACGGGTTGCTGTGATGATTTTAAAGGTAAACATATATCAGTTTTCCATATCAGTATCCAAAAATCTCATATCAAACTTCCATATGAGGATCTAAAATCCCATATCGAGTATCCAGGACAGAAGAGGCATTTATTCCTTTATCGTCTAACACAATTCATATGTATAAAATTTTAAGTCCTATGATTAAAATTTTTAAAGTAATTATATATACTACCATAGCATGTAAGATATAATAGCCCACGAACCACAAATACATCAATTAGTTTCTCTGAAATGTATTACATGATTCTCCTTGATACTTGGCAAAATGGATGATAAACACCTGGCAGGCTTTAACACTAAAACCAAATACATTTTGTAATTTCTGGTTAACTTCTGCGCTTTGCCAGGTAAAATGTCTCAATTCAGACTTCCTCCTATGTAAATATACATTTAAGACCTTAGCTCTATTTAAACACATTGAATGAATTTTCAATGATCGTTCTTTCTTAGTTGTTTCAAAAATTCACCTCAGGTCTTTGCCTTAGTCTTTAAACCAGTACGTCTTTCACTGAGAGTAGCTGTAGAAACATCATGTATCTATGTGTGACCACAGGACACACAATAATGGATAGCTGATTAGTAGATCTACAGGTAATTTCATTTTCCATATTTCCACACAGACTCCCCATCACCTAACTTTTAGATAATATAGCAGTATCCACTGCCGATGTCTACAATATAAAGACACTTAAATAAAACAAATACTTGCTGTGAAGAAATAGTAGAACATTCTCACCTACTGGAAAAATTTTCCAGAGAAAAACAAAGCTGCTCCATTCAATAACTATATAAAAGCTAGCCAAATTAGTGGAAATTAACTTGGCTGTATAAATCTGGCCTCATTAGTGCAAATTAACTTGGCCAAGTCTCTTAGTTGCCAAGATGTAAACTCAAAAAACATTAAAACACTGAAATTAGTTATTTGAACATGTCTCTTCGAAGTCCATTATGGTGAGGCTAACAAGAAGTATTTGGCTTTGAGGATGTAGGATAACATTCATGTCTCTGGCCACTTCACTCTGTACCTAATGAGACAAAAGCTGGGATTTATCTTCCTGAAATAATAACCAGTGACTGAGTGTTCTCACAGGTAATAGCGGAACTTGTTACCCTTTCAGTCATTCAAACGGGTTATCCCTGAGGACTCTTTTTCCACCAATTAAAAGTATGTCTCTACATCTTTCTAACATCATCCCAGGAAAAGGAGACCTTCCAAAAGTTTCTAAAAGCAATGAGAGAGATTCATGCAAAGGGAACTCTAACAAGAAAACATCTAGAGGACCAGATGTCAGTTAAGATAGACTCCGGCTGAGGCAGACTTTTTAGTTTTCAGAATCTCTCAGGTATTTCTATCTCCAAAGTAATTGTTCCATTTAAATGTGCAGACACAGCCTCTGGCCTTTTATATCATTTTAGTTTCAAATGAGAGAGAAGGTAAGGTCATTATACAGAAGTTTATTTGACTATTTGGAGCAAATACAAAAGAAGTAATCTCTCCTGGACAGTTTGCTCACATAGAACAATCCCTAGAGGAAAATAAAAAATAATTTGGGTCTGGCCAAGGGGCAACAGACAGCCAAGTTCATGAAAAATCTAAAATTTAAAAACTAAAGTTATGAAATGAATACAGATGTGTAAGCTTCAAATAAAGAAATCTTTAGGTAACAATAATTTTTAAGCCAAATGAAGGAAGGCCCAGTCTCAGGATCCCTGACTCAACTCCCAGAAAAGGAGGTCCTTCTCCAGATGCTACTCTCGGCTCTAGAGGCCCTGACGTTCAGAGGCAGAGAGACTTGGGACTGAGGAAGATACTGAGTCGATGTTTTACTTCTTAAAAAGACCAGTAATCACAGTTGTATAGTTTGAAAGCATGGATATAAGTCAGCTGAAACCATAAGGATTTTCAGTCAAATAATGCAGTTCCTTATTTGTTTATACAGTGCCATTGGTTAATGAAATCCAGTAAGTTTCAAGTGTATGCGATTCCACAGTAAATCATATATATAACATTGTGTGTTCACCGTGTGTTCACAGTTATATATCACCAAATATTTGACCCCTTTTACCCCATCTGCATCCACCCTCTCCCCTGCCCTCTGATAACCACTAGTCTATTGTCTATGAATCTGTTTGTCCTGTTTGTTTGTTGCTTTTAGATTTATATCCCATATAGAAGTGATATTATGTAGTTTTCAACTTTATCTCTCTGACTTATTTTACTTAGCATGATTATCTCAAGAACCATCCATTACCGCAAATGGCAGTATTTCCTCTCCTATTATAGCTGAATAATAATATTCCATTGTATATACATACAGTGGCTTCTTTGGCCAATCATCTCTTGTAGGACACTTCATTTGTTTCCATGTCCAGACCAGTGTAAATAATGCTTCTACGAACATCGACGTCCATATACCTTTTCGAATAAATATGTTCAAGACATTGGGGTAAATATCTAGTAGAGGGATTGCTGCATCATGTGGTCGATCAATTCTTAGGTTTTTGAGGAACCTCCAAACTGTTTTCCATATTGGCCGTACCAATTTGAGTCCCACCAGCAGTGAACAAGGCTTCATTTTTCTCCTCGTTTCTCCAACACTTGTTATTACTTGTCCTGATGATAATAGCCATTCCGATACATATGAGACGGTTTTGATTTACATTTCCCTAATAGCTACTGAAGTTCAGCATCCTTACATATGTACGTTGGCTTTTTGTGTCTCTTCTCATGAGAAATTTCGGTTCAGGTTTTCTGCCTATTTTTTTTATTGTTTCTTTGTTGTTACTGAGCTGTACGAGTTCTTTGTATATTTTGGATATTAGGCCCTTATTGGATGTGTTGCTTGCTAATATATTTTCCCATTCAGATGGTGTCTCTGCATTTTTGACAACTTCTTTCACTGTGCAGAAGCTTTTTAGTTTGATATGATCCCATTAATTTATTTTTGATTTATTTCTCTTATGTCTGATGTCAAATTCATAAAATTCTCTCAGAGTCCTAGGTAAATGAGTTTGGTTCCAATGTTTTTCTCTTTGCAATTTATTGATTCAGATCTTATATTCGGGTCTTTAATCCAGTTTGAGATAATTTTGGTGTGTGCTGACACACAACAGTCTAGTTTCATTCTTTTGCAAGTGGCTCTCCACTTTTCCCAGCACCATTTATTGAAGAGGCTTGCCTTTCTCCACTGTATGTTTTTTGCTCATTTGTCAAAAAACACTTACCCATGTAAATGGGGTTTACTTCTGGACTCTCATTGTTCCATTGGTCTGTGTGTCTGTTTTTCTGCCATTACCATGCCATTTGGACTCAACAACATAAGACAGAAAAACAAACCACACACATGCTACACGAAGTACAAAATACTGGGAAACGATGTCAATAAGCAAGATATTAAAAATTATAAAATCTGAAATTTTGAGTTTCGGTTGAAATTCTTTTAAAACACAGAATCACAACCCATGCCTCAATATGGTCCTATTTAACAGTCGGTATAGTAAAATCAGTTTCTGACGTAAGCAATGGCTTTTTTAAAATCATTGGACAGTGACCATGAAAATGATGTGGCAAAAATTTTCAGTGTTTAATAGACACCTAATTGGCACACCTGATATTCTGAAATAAAAAAATGATAATTTTAAAGAAATATCACATTTTTCAAGTCAATTTCTTTAGAGTAAAGAAAAAAGGCTACCTCTAAAACCTGACTGTGGTTGAACACACCTTGGGGTCAAGTATAAAAAAATAACTATCGAAGAATGTGGGATGCCTAGCTCATATATCACCTTGGTCACTTGTGTTTTGTTTCTTCATTTTATAATTTTGCAAGGGTGTTCCTCGTGGCCTGCAGTCTACGTTACGAGAATTCAGATTCTAAATTCTTATTTGGAAGTTGAGCCTCAGAATCGATACCTATCAACTCTGTGACCTTGGGTAAATTACTCAACATCAAATATATATTGAGACTTATAAGAGCATCTAAAATATAGTATGATATTAGGAATGCAAAAAATAAAAGCTTAAAATAGTCTCACAAATAATAACTAAATAAACAGAAGATATTATTTACTGTTATTGAATCCCCATGTAACTTTAGTGCCATGTCTCTGCAGTAAGTTCTTTATTTGTGTCCCCAAAGTCCACTCTCTTCTCTAATGATCCACAGGAGCATTTCCTGAGGGATGAATGGACCAACTGGGTCATTATTGTATGCAATTATGGAATCTATACTTTCTTTACCATTAGCGTTCC